>QEPC01011901.1:1409343-1432341 GCA_003113815.1 Sphenodon punctatus | reverse complement strand
CACAAACAGAAGAGGAGTCTGTAGTGAACTGAATACATACATACTCAATGAGTCTGTACAGTGAAATGCATAACACAAGGTTTCAGTTTTTAAGTTTCATTTCAGTACAAAACTGAAATGAAACTTAAAGCAATCTAAAAAGCCTACTCAACGCCTGCTGTTCAGGAACAGTGACTAGCTCTGAGGTGTTGGGAAGGGGGGAGGCAGATAATTAGTTTCATTTCTTGCAAGCCTCTCCACCCCTGGTGGCTGGAAGTCTGCTCTTCAGTGACTGACAACTCCCTGTCATGTTTGACCTTCCAGTGAACCTTTTTTTGCCACCCAAACTCACCCGAACGCGATCTGATCTGACCGAACTGTTCGGCCATTTCGCCGTTCGGTGTTTGGTTCGTTCGGTATGTTCGCGTTCGGGTTTGTGTTCAGGTTCGGTCATCCGAACAAGCCGAGTTCGGGCCGAACTTCCGAACCACATTTGCCCATCCCTAATTACGGATGGAGAAGCCTCAATCTGCATAGCATGAACCGTGGACATTAACCGATTCCAAAGAATTCCCTTTTTTCCTTTCCAGGTCATCTCCGCCTTCCCACTCAGCCCCAGTTGGGAGCCCCAGTGTATCCGTCATGCTGCAACTGCCACCCAGTAGACAATACTATGCCCCCCAATCCACACCAACATCCTAGTAACTTAATCCTGCTGCCCAAAGCAACCTAAAGTAACTAATGTTATGATTGTGCATCACACAAAAACCGACCATCCCATGATGTAGGTACGAGAAAGTGAATGTAGGAATGAAAGGCTCCAGAGAGTCAATGCCCCATTGCCCGGATATCCTTGCTTTAAAACCCAGCAGTGGCAGCCAATGAGACAGCACCAATTCAGAAGGAGTCTGACCCAAACCTTGCATCAGGTGAGCCCATTTCACTCAAGCACCTCCACATAACATCCATGAATTGGTACCTGGTGAGATGAGTGCATTCTCTTGGATGAACAATGGCCCCTTCACCTGCAGGTGGACCACCAAGGAAACTATCATAGCCCTAGCAAGGTAAGCAGCATGGCTGCCCAGTGCCCACTCTGTTCAAAATGACCATGGTGCCTTTTCCTTATTGATCCATTTTAGAATTCCTAACCCGCAACCACAGTGACAATTCAGCCCACTCAAAGTTTTGCAGCTGTAGTGACCACCCCAGATAACCAAACACCACCACTAGCTTGCTAATGCAAAGGGCATCAAAGAAGACAATGGTAAGTACCACATTGAACAATCTCACTTCATGTTCCAAGGGACATATGGCCCTCAGGGATGCAACCATATCAACCAGAACTTCTGGTGACAGTGGCAACCTGGAATCACTTACATTCCCCTGCTGACTCTGCCATGCCTTTCTAACCCCTTTTAGTACATTGAGATGCCATGGTTCACTGTGACCTGCCAATCACAAGAAAAATGATATTACTGTCCACTTGCTCACTATAGTGCCCAGTGCCAGGTCTTGCTGTTGCAGATATAACCCAAAATCAATGACCTGCGGTGAAAGATATAAGGGATGAATTGCCCTCATCCCTTTGCTGCTCTAAATGCCCCCCCCCCCCCAAATTATTGAAAAGCCCTTTTGAGATATAGGGGATGAATTGCCCCCATCCCTTTTCTGTCCTAAAACTCGCAAATTATTGAAAAGCCCTTTTGAGATATAGGGGATGAATTGCCCCCATCCCTTTTCTGTCCTAAAACTCGCAAATTATTGAAAAGCCCTTTTGAGATATAGGGGATGGATTGCCCCCATCCCTTTTCTGCCCCAAAACCCCCAAATTATTGAAAAGCCCTTTTGTAGGCTCTGAGCCCTGGAAACTAAGTATCAAATAAGTCTATAATCCAAGGCTCCAGAGCACTACAGGAACTGCTTCCTGCCTCTAGTTCACTTCAGGGGAAAGTGCCCCAAAGCGTGCTCTCTGAAAGTGAGAGAGGGCATCTACTATGTCATTGCTGGCACCTGGAATATGCGTAGCAGAAAAAAGAATGCTATAGCTCAAGCAGGAAAGCACAAATGCCCGTACCCGTCGCATAACTTGTTTTGACTTTGATGACAAAGAATTGATGACATGAACAACCGCCATGTTATCACATCAGAACCAGATGAACTTAACTCTAACCTTATCACTTCACAGATGAAAAGCCACCATAATAAGGAAGAATTCTAGGAATATAATGTCCCACGTGAAGCCCACCACTAGCCATTCCTCAGGCTAGGGTGCTGCACACCAGTGGTCCTTAAAAAGCAGGCCTGTACCTAACCCTCCCGCTGCATCTGAACGTATCTGCAGTTCAGCTTCCATGCAGGCAAGAGTGACTGTTCCTGTAGCATCGGGAAATACCTACCTTTTGGGAGTGCTTGTGACTGTTAGTCAGTATTTCCTCAGTATCCGTTGAATCCATGCTTCTGCTGTTGTCACAATTGGCATGTGTGATTGTTTAAAGTTTTTCTATATTTTTCAGTAATTTCTAGTATTTTTGTTAACTTCCAATACTTTTGGTAATTTTTGCCAGTTAGTTCCTGGCATTTTCATCACTTTCCAGCTTTTTACAACAGTTTCTGGCATCAGAATGCAGCAAACAGGGGCTAACTCTTGAAATACACCAATCAAAAAATAATTTACAGGGAGCCAAAATAAGGACCATTAAGGGAAATAATTAAAGTTACATAGTGAACTTGTGATTGTACACAAGCAAACATAAGCAGCATGTAACATAAGCAACATGTATGGCTTCTCCTGCCTAGAAAGAATGACCAGAAGTAGCAACAATGGCAATTACTCTATGGGAACTAGTGAAAATACTGAAAAAGCAGGTAAGTTTCTTCATCAAGTGACCACAGGTGAATAGTCTTTTTCTGACAGAGACAACTTTTGTTGTGATTGCTCAATTCAATCTGCACTACTTCCAAGGGGAGATGCTCCTTTTCTCAACTCATGTTGTTATGTTGTTATCCCACTAACGAGGGATTCCCACACTTTCAAATACTTTCATGTCACCTAGGCATGACAGTGCAGGGCCTGGAGCTCGACTGTCTTACCATAGAGATGTGCCAAAAAGACCCAGCCTGACTCGACTACCCAGCAGGCAAAATTAAGACTACCCAACAGGGACTGTAACTCCTGCAATGTGACCTTTCTTGGTGTCATAAACCTCTTTATTTCCACATGCAGAGCTGCTAATTTGTCTGCTGGCAGACAAGATAAGGCCTGCTCAGTGTCCAATTCAATGCCTAGGTACATAAGCCTTGTGGCAGGGCCTTCTGTCTTTTCCTCGGCTAGGGAGACAGCCAGCTGGTCGGTCACCTCACTGAAAGTCTGTAATAGGTGCAGTACTCTGACAACCCCATCCACTCAACAAACAGGAAGTAATTGTGATAGTGAGTGGGTTGGCACCACCTACATTGCTTACGCACTACTCACTGGAAGGTGAAGCTAAATTTCTCAAAGGCCACACAGGATATTGAATAGACCATTGGCATGTCCTTATTGAAATAAATCTTGTTCTGAAATGTACAATCCAACAGGCTAAAGTCTTCAGGGTGCATGGACAACAAACAGAAGGTGAACTTAATGTCACTCTTTGTTAATAGTGCTCCTTTTCCACATTCCTTGACCGTATCAAAGAAAGCATAATGCACTGTGCAGAGTTCATGGGGGATCACATCAATCACCGATTCCCCATGGGGATATAACAAATGGTGAATAAACCAATATTTGCCTGGAATCTTCTTGGGGACCATGCCCAATGGTGAAATTCTCTAGCTTGGCATGGGCAGTGTATCAAATGGCCTGTCCACCCTACCTTCCTTGAACTCCTTTAGAATTGTTGACTGCACTACTCCTCCTAGGACCCACACTGACTTCAGATTTGAGGCCGTCTTATGCTCCCTAACACCATTGAATGGAATACGGAAACCAAATTTAAAACCATTAGCTAAATAACAAGGAACTTCCTTCTTGGGATAATGCTGTAAATATTCTTGCAATCCTTAATGGCGAACCGGGGTTGGGGACCTTCCCCAAGCTCACTAAACTGCTTGCAGTGGGACCCCCTTTTCCTTGACCTGCTGTGTAGTGGGGTCTTCCTCTAGGGGTCCCCTGATACTTTCAGCATGCTGAGACAGAATGCAGGCTGTAACACTGGAGGCAACTGTTGCAAAACTTAAGCCCTTTTTAAATGGGCCACGGCTGGGGGTGTGTGTGTCCGTGTGTGCGCCGCTGTAGGGGCGGTGCGCGGGGAGGTGGGTGCACAATGATTCCCTCCCCCCTGGCATTTCCAGGCATGCCCCCTAATGGAGCAACCTGTGTTTTCACCGATTGCTCCATGTGGGGACAATGGGTGGAGGCGGATGGGGATTTGTGTTACGTGGGAGCGTGCATTCACTCACCCATCGCCGCTTTCAAACCAGGCACACGCATGGACATGTGTGGGCATACATGGGTGCATCTCATTTTAAAAGGCCTTACAGTTGGCATGAAAACAATGGCCCCTATCATTAAAATCCCAACATGCTGGGTTCTGCTGGCCACTATGCCAGTGTTCCTGTCTAGTCCCTTCATAGTCTAGGATCATCCATCTGACAATCACATGGCCACTGTCTGACCCCTGGTTTTTGCATTTGACCCATAGGTCCTCCTGGGTGTGCATGTCCCATCTGAGCCCAGGCATAGTTGGTAGAAGGCCTCATCATATCATAGCCAATCCGCCCCATTTCTGGAGAACTGAACACCTGCAGAACAATGTCTGAATATTTGATTAACTCCATCGCCCATCCTGGGTCTGAAGTAGTGAGGGGAAGGAGGGCTGGTGGTACCAAATCCACCCAAAAGGGGGAAGGGCATGTGCTGGATATGAAGGGGGCTGTGAGTAGTAAGGCCTGCTTCTTGCCGGTCCCTGCCCTGCAACTGTGGTAAGAGGCCCATTTCAAATGGGTTGGGAGGAGCCGCGATGGAGGGGTGGATGTGAGTGAGTGTCGCATATGCGGTGCATGACCGTGTGCAGCTCATCACATGGACGCACACCCATCTCCATCCTCCTCCACGCATGGAGGCACCTCCATTTTGTCCAATGGCTTCGTGTGTGGGGGATTGGTGGAGATGGGTGGAGGACTGGAGCACACACGCACCCCTACCAGCTGCCATACGGATGCCCATCCCTGCCCACCCAGTTGCAATTTTCATTAAGTAGTTCCATGTGTCTTATTCCCACCGGGGTAGAAGAACGTCCTGTGTCTGAAATGACAGGTGGTGCACAATGTACATGTAAAAAGGAAGAGTGTTAAAGATTCTTGGATACTATAGTGACTGAATAACAAGACAGATGTAAGGGGATAGCTGTGACCCAGGTCAATGGCATCATAGTTGACTGGTAACTGCTGTCAATAGGGGAGGGGGGGGGGCAGGGCAGGCACAGGAGTGGGAGCTGGGCAGGAGTTCATAGGATTCTATAGGGTTTCCAAAAATCTGGGGCATGTGTCCCCCATGATGAATGGCATCATTTCATAGTTCGGCAGTATTAAAATGCCTCTTTGCTTACTAACTTTGCAATTATTTTTTCCCCCTTGGGTTAGGCTAATGTAGCCCGATACATACATTTATGAATCTCTCCTGATAAGCAAGTATTAGAGCCATGTCATTTCTCTGCTTTCACAATAGTTAATCAGATCTAAAAGCTTAATCCAGCCCACCAATGCACCTAGGAGTAATTTGACTCACTTGCACTAATGTTAATTTGCATCGGCTGGTATGTTTGCATCTATGTGTGCACAGCCACACTGGATACAGCAGATACAGGAAGAGGGGGGTAAACAGGCATTGCGTCAGCAGCACATATTTGGGCAAGGCTAAAGACTTTTTTGATACTTCAGTTTTACTGTTTGCTGGAAGAAAGTTGATTCTGATGTCAAGTTGGTATTTTAGACCAGATCCAGTAGCTGCCCATTCAATGCTATTTCAGTTACACTTTGGTCCTTAGAGACCTTCAGTAATCCATTTAGCTTGTTCCATGACATTTTTCTCAGCAGGCCTGCGCCCCTATTTGTTGCATAGAAGGCAATGCATCCTTGCCTTACCTGGCCTGACACCACCCCTTAGTTTCTATAATGATAATGAGGAGGACACCTATGGCCAAAGCTTGGCTCAGGCATTCAGAGTTTAATATAAAGATTGCTTTTGAAATATATAAAAAAGTGCATTTCTCTGCCATTCGGCCTCTCCTGCCATGCAAGCTGTCAGAAGGCTTGGCTGAATTGAATGTCTGGCTGCTTTACTTTAAAGTTCTCCATTTCATTTTCCTCGGTGACATTTGCCACATTGCTATTCACTTCCTCTTTCTTTCTTTTTTTATTTTTTCCATTATCCCCTCTCTTTCTTTTCTTGTCCTTCAGTCTTTCCCAGCCTTTCATGTCAGGAAAGAGCATGAAATGATCTGTCCTGTCACCATAAAAGAGTTCTTCACACTGTTTTCCTGTCTGCTGTGCTACTCAATTACCTCACGGCAGCACCTGCTGGATCCTGGTTGTATTACATTTTCTGCTTCTTGTTCACCAGTGAATTAAATGCTATGGTACTGAAATAAGAATTGGAGATTGAGTGGGCCTACTCTGGTCTCCTGAAAGAAGTTAATGGGAAGGCAGCAAGGATGAGGAAAAATATTGGAGAGAGAAAGATCTCTGGTTTTGTTTCTTCTAAACTTCTTTGCAAAAGGGAGCAGTGCCTGATTTGCTCAAAGCATCAGTCAGGAAATGGGCATGCTGAGAAACACCACCCCCTTCCTGAACAGAAGATGTGAGCGTTAGTTGGAAATTCAGTTTTTAATGGCAAGTGAAACCTGACGACAATTTACTTGTGAAAAGTGACTTCTACAGCTTCATAGGGTGAAGCAAGTCCATCTCTCCTCACGGAGGAACTGTAAATTCACTTTTTAAAAGAAAGATTCAAACATGAAGAGAGCCGCTTCTGCTGCCATTAAATATGGGGGGGGGGGGGAAGGGGAGAGAGGTGTTTGCCATTTACTTCCGTAGTGGCCGCATTGGGCCCAGAGATTATAATCGGCAGCTTTTAACCAGTTCCTAACAAATGGGTTTATTGAATTAGCTCTTTATTCCCCTGTTCATGAAACACCCACAAATGAGCAGACGGCAACATTCTCAGATAATCTGACTGATTTGCCACTTTGACATTGAGGGATAAAACATCGATTTATTTGCCATATTCAGATGCTAAATTCAAAACACCACCACCCTTATTTCACCCTGCTGACCATGGGCATTACTACCTCCATCCAGCTCAATCTGGGATTGCAGCCACTGGCAGTAACATCAGGTCCATCTTAGAATGACTTGTGATCCCTTTCTCTTAGGCTTCATAGTAATTGGCACTTGCTCAGGGGTTACCGTTCTGCGTAGCTCTGCATCGGTACTAAAAGTTATTACCTGTGGGTAATGACCACATTTTCAGGCACCTCATCAGACACTCAACTGGCTACCCGAGGACCAGTCAGATGGCCGATGCCCCAAAATATGAGCGTTACCCTTTGAAACTGAAAAGCCCCAGCCAGGAGCGCTGCAAAGCTCAGCTCTACAGTACTCCAGCCGGGGTGTGTCTGTTTTAAAGACCAGCTGCCAGTTCTTCCACTACACTTCACAACTGTAAGGCGTTAGAGGGGGGCAAGGGGGGGGAGTGGCTTTTCAAAGTGACAGGAGCCAGCCCAGGCTGCTGCAGCCAGACTGACTCTCATTGCACTGAAAGTCCAGGTGGCGCCGCACCAGGACAGGGAGAAGTGGACTTTCAAAGTGATGGGAGGTGGGCTGCTGCACATATTGCATTTAGATGTTGTTAATATTGGAATTTGTTAATACTTTTGGATACCCCCACAACAAAACAGCTACTGCAGCTGATAGAACAAACACTACCTGGGTAGAAGGCAAGGGCCGTTTCTAGTTCCGAGTCTCTTAAAATAAATCCTACAATCCGTGATGTGCTAACCTTTAATTTAGCAACTAATTGCGACAAGGATAGGGCAAGCAAATTGGAGGCAAGCCAAACCCTTGAGAAATAACTCAGATGGGTGGGAACTAATTTAAATACCTGCGCAGAGCTACTGTCTAATAGTACAGACAGAGGCTAACTGTGCATATACATAATCAAGAAGCCAGCCACACTTCTTGAGATAAGTGCTTCGGGACTGCATGGAGGCGGTAGGTATCCTTCACTGCACAGCATTCTTTGACACGCTACTGGGTCATTGTGCGGCCCACTGGACTGTTCATTTGAAAGTCTAGAAGGACCCATGAAGTGTATGTAATTAACTATTATACCCAGTCACCAGACTACCAGGAGAGCTGTAAGATTCTCCGCCCCCCATTCTAGCTACGTAGATTCCTCTTTAAAATCCCATTACAATAATTATTGCCTAACACTGAAGTGATTTCTGTTTGTTTGCTAATCAAAATGACCCTTGGAGGAACAAGCAATCATTCTGACTGCTCTCCACAGGCTCAAGTGGAATCATCACTATCAATGTAACAAGGGCCGGTTAAGTCTATGGAGTTTTCTCAGCCGAACTGATCAAATTTGTATTTCATTGGTTGGCAATTAATAAGTTTCATTAAAAATCCAGGCTGGCGGGATGTGTGGTTTAAATTGTCACTACAGAAAGATCAATGTGAATAGCCTAACCTTTCAGTGGTGTTTTATTAAAATTGTATTGCTGGCACACACCCACAGGTAATTATAAGCTTCAGAGAGAATACCATCACCTGCCCACGCCTTAAAGCTATCATACGCCACATCACTCCCTAGAATTTATGCAGGTATGGAGAGCAAGATCATCACGTTTGCTGTTGTACAAAAGTGAGTCCTTTTTCTATGCCTCCATGTGGTAGAATTTATAGTTTTGCCAATTAGTGGTTGCTCAAGATTTTATTAGCTATTATTATTAGCTCTTTTATTAGCTCTTTTATTAAAGCTAGACTTTTCAGTACCTTTTCTCCTCTCTCGATGCCAGCTTCTGCCGTTCTCAGCTGCCTCCAGAAGGAAAGACATAAGTTGCATTTTTTAAGAACAAAATACCATGCTCTCATTCATAAATAATTAAAATCAACAAATCCCATTACATTTCCTACGAAATTCACTGGAGAGAATACCCTTTCATGCAGGGAGCCTTCTGAACCTGTCTTATCCTGTGCTCAGGAAATACATGACTGTTTTTATTAAAGTAGAGGGCTCATGCTTGCACATCCCAATCAAGTGTATGTTTCTTTCCAAATTATATTCTGTAATCAATGCATTTCCATACAAAAGCTCAGCTTGTCCTCAAAGCACGTTGCCAGTAATGAATTGCAAACACCCACCAACCTGGGGAGGTTGGAAGGGAGAAAGTGAATTGGGCTAATAGTATTGTTCCTATTTTAAGAGGAGAAGGTTAAAGTACATAGATGCAAAATGCCTTGCTCAAAGCCACAGAGGAGCTTTGATATCCTCCTAGTATTCTTATGGCCCTTTTCACACATGCAGCACCAGAACCCCCTGGGTGTTCTAGCATGGATGTTACCCATGTGAATCCCGCGAGGGTGGGTGTGTGCACTCCCATGCACACGTATCCCCATGCACGGAGGGACCAGAAAAAATGGAGGTGCCTCCGTGCATGGGGATGCGAGTGCGCCCTGTTTGAACTCTTCCCCCCCCACCGCACACGGACCGCAGTGCACCCCCACGCAGCCGCGGCCCATGTGAAAAGGGTGTATGACTGAAGAAGATGTCCATCATTTTAATTTCTTGGACGTGACCTTCCTTCACACGATTTCTGTTGAAGTTTGCTGGAAATATGTTCTGTACTCATCGATAAGGACTTTTAATCAACAACAAACCTTCAGCTGATTGCCATGGAAACAGGATTAAGCCAACCAAAATACAGAATCCTAGGGATGGAAAGACAAGTCCAGCCTCCCACAGTTAAACAGGTTCCATTGCAACTATACCACCCAAGACAGATGTCTGTCTGTCTCTGTCTGTCTAACCTGTTTTTAAAGAGCTTGAGTGATAGGACCTCCACTAACTCCCTTCATAACTTATGCCACTACCTAACTACCCTGGTAGTTAGAAAAGTCTTCCTAATGTTTAACCTTTAATGTTAAGCTTCATACCTCTGGCCCTAGACTCAGTGACCAGAGAGAACAACAGGGCACCGTTTTCCTTATAGCAGCTTTTTGCATATTTGAAAATTGTTTCCGTGTTCCACCCTTCGTCTTCTTTTTTCTCAGCTAAACCTTTCCAGTTTATTTCACCCTCACCTCTAGGTCTTTCACTCCATCCCCGTTACCATCTTTATTGCTCTCCTCTGAACTAGAGGTGTGCGTTTCATTTTTGTTTGACTTTGTAACTAAATGAAGGGGCCTCATTTCATTTTAGTTAAGAAGTCAAATGAAAATTAAGATAAATGCAAGTGAAAACAACACAGTTGAAACTTTATTTTCATTTCCCTCCAAAGTAATCTCTGCAATAAGGCTGAAATGGACAGTAACGCAGGTAAGCAGCATGTGGCAACTCTCCAGGGAAGGCAGAAGAGAGGGGGAGAGAAGGCAGGAGATGTGAAAGATTGACATCTCTGCTGGTCAATTGGCATTAGAAAAACATTGGGGAGCACCATGACAGATACAGAGATTCTTTGGGATAGGTCATTTGTCAGTGTTGCCAGCAATGGGGGAAGGGGGTTGGAAAGGCACTGGGTAAAGGCTTTGTAACTAGAGGGCTTCAGATCGGTCTTTCTAGTCTAGGAGGGGGAAGAAGAATCAGGAGAGTTTACTAGAATTACCAGAGAAAGGGACCACTCCAAAGACCCTTGCAGGCAGCTCCCAGGTACTGCTCACCTGGCTCCCACCAGCAGCTGAGCTATAGGGAGAAGGCTTATTTAAGAGTCAGATGGGCTGCACCCAGGAACTGCTTGCTCAGGGTTTCAGATGGGCCTCTTTCTCTGGTAATTCTGTAGACTCCTCTTCTTCTTCCCCTCCTCTCAGTACAGGGTGGGAGCAATAAGCTCTCTTCCCAGTGAAGGGGTCAAACTCAGGCTGGGATGGAGCCAAGCAGCCCAGAGGGTTTGCAGATCTGAAATTCTGCACAGGCAGCTCTGGGGGGATGCTTGCCTGGTCATGTAAAAGTTCACAGCCACAGTTTGGGGAAGGGAAAGAATCAGAGAGACAAATTAAAATCAGTTTTAAAACAAATGCAACACGTGCAAGTGATTCCCATTCAACAGCATGTAATAACGAAACCAAAGTCAAAACAAAAACAAAAACGAATACGTGAGTAAAAATTGAAAATGAAAATGACCACAAAAACTAAAACAAAGCCAGTCCCTTCTGCAGACCCTTATTATGAATTCTCTCCCTCTTGTCAGCATCTCAGAGAAACTCCCAAAATTAGATGAAATGCTCTAGATGAGACCAGACACAAGTAGAAAAAAGCAATCACTTCCCTTGTCTCACAGACAATACTTCTGTTAATGCATTGCATAATATATAAACATACATATTAAAAAACTAGACATAAATAAAACCAATTTTAAAATTTCCTATCCCTGCCTGCCAAATGCTTGGCCAAAAAGAAGAGTCTTACATTGCCTATGGAAATTGAGCAAACTTGGTCTTAGGCTGCTTTCCAGAATTACATGGGAAGGGAGGGAACTTGCACAGTTGTGACCGTGGTTCTGTATTTGTGATGATTAGCACCTGTCCACATGCGAGAACACTCATCCTTGTAAAGGCTATATTTGGGGATCCAGTCATGCACGAATGTTCCCGAGTGATAAAAGATGATTAGTGCATTATGAAAGATGCTAATCCCCACCATTATAGGCCATTTTTACACTGATTGCCCTCCGGGGCTCGGGTGTGTGTGCATGGGAGGGTAGTCCGTGTAAACGGACGCCGGTAGGTGGGGGGGATGGGTATTCGGAAGGTGTGCACCTGTGTAAACACCACGGGCAGTGGATGTTTGTGCATGCACGCTCCTGCCACACACACACCAACACCTGCTGCACACCGACACCCCCCCCATGGAGCCCTCCAACAGAACGGAGGATGTTCCGTGGGTGGAGATGGGTGTTGGTAGGTGTGTGTGTGTGTGTGTCCGTGTAAGCGGGCACACACACACCTACACCCACTGTGTTGACACACCCATCCACCCCGGTCCGTGTAAAAAAGGCTATAGAACCGCTGTTGCGATTGCACAATTTCCTGCTTCTATGTAATATCGGAAATCAGCCTTTGGGCATCTTTAGTCATAACAAGGATCAGGTGTCAAAACCTCTAAGCACGTGTTTGGCTGTTGTGTGTAAGCACCATAACAATACCAACACCAATTTGGATGAGCATCAGTTGAAAATGCAGTGTGAACACCATTGCATCACAAGGACAACTTGCGTGTTCCAGCTGAACACGTGGCCAACGTTGTGTCTAATGATATCGCTTGGCATGTTAGCAGGTACAACATGAAGAACTAGGTGGCAGTGCTTGTTTGCCGAGACCGGGGGGAGGGGGGGGAGCAAAACACAGATTTGTCCAAAGACAGGCTGTGTGTCTAAACAGCACCACATGGTGAACACAGGGCCAACCCGGTGTTCATATCAAGGTCAAAACACACATTCATACACCCGTTGATGTTTAGTCTAAAGACACGCTTAGATGAACCTCCAGAGGAAGGAAGCTCCATAATTGTGGGGTAGCTGTGAGACTATTTGTCTATGTGCCCTTGCTGTTCAAACCTGATGGGCAGATGGTATGTGTAAGAAGATACTCCCAGCTGTCCTCGAGGGCCACAGTAGGACATAACAGAGGAGATGGTCATTTATAGGGCAAGCACAGGACCTTGATAGAAAGCTATCAGTAACTAACCAGTGCAGACTCTTCTGTACGAATCATAATTGCATGAATCATAATTTGTACAAATCACTTTGTAACAGGGTGAAGCCTCACCAACAGTAAGTCGGGCAGGACCAGGGCCCAAACAGCAATCTGACTCAGGGAATTAGCAATAACAGTTGTTTTTTTTTTCCAATCCATCTCCACAACAGTCTCTCCCAGGCCAAGCAGCCCCTGCCTGTCTGCTTGCCTCTCGGCTTTCAGCAAAAATGCTCAGTTTAGGGCTACCTCTCCGCTTTTAAGTCCCATTCAAAGTCAAAGCATGGCAATCCCTGTTCACCTCTAAGGCTCCCAGCCCCTTTTACCTGCTTCTCCAGCAGTTTCACATAAATCCATCTCTTTACAGCTGGAGTCTTCAAGCCCCTCTCCTGGGCTTAGAACAGAGCTCTCCCCTCCGGCTCCTTCTCCTTCACCAGCCTTAGCTGCCCTCTCTAGCTCTCCCAAAACTGCTTCTCATGGCTGGCCTGAGCCATGCCCTTTTCCAGGTGCAAACCAATTCGGCACAATCCTCTCTCTATAGGTGCACCTGCAGTGCTGCTTGTGCCTCTATTAGGCTGGCGCTAACTATCTTAAAGGGCTTCCAGCCCTCTGTGGCTTTACTCTGCCAAACACTTCCATATAAATTCCAACTCAGGCAGACACTGTTTTCAGATGACATTCTTCAAGGTTACTGACATACTCCAAAAATAAATCCCGTAAGGATATTGTAAAACCATTTTTGTTTAGTTTTACATTCCCCCAGGTATTAGCTCTGCTAATTAGCATCCTTTCATTTTGTGATCTGACATTTGAGACCAAATTCTCTTAGCCTTACTCAGGAGAGCTTGAAGACCCTTGCACCTGGGTGGAACTTACTGCAGGATTAAACCCAGGGCCTTAAAAAATACTCATTTCGGGGACAAATGAGCAACTAAATTGCTGCTTGTGAACATTTCTCACTATAGAAACATTTAAAACATTTTAAAAAAATAAACATTTAATTTATTTATTTTTTAAAAAAATCATTGTGCATGTACAAAACAGGCCAGAGGCCATTTTGGTTAAGTGCAGCACCATTTTGTTTAATGGTGGTGGCCATTTTGAACATGCATATTGATAGTTTTCTGGGCAAGAAATTGGCGAAGATATTCCAGAGTTCAGTTCCTGGGATGAACCGAGCATTAGGATTTTGACAAGATATTGAGTAATCTCGATGTCTCGTTTCAGACCTAAGCAATGGAGAGGCAGAACTAGATAATATACCTGGAATATTCTTAGAGGGTGCAATTAAGCGATACGTTCTTCAGACAGGCTGAAATATTGCACAATAATACATGCCTAATGTGGAGTTTAGATAAAAAACTGATAGCAGATTCCCTTCAGAGCCCTTTGGAGAGAATTATTATGCAGTAATTGAAACCCTGCCTGCTTCTTACTGGGAAAATAACTTTCGTTTTCACAAAAATAGAATAAAATAAAATGAAAATGAAAAATCCTTTTAAATACAGCTGGGAAATGCCCAAGACAGAAGAAGATTGCTATAAAAGTGTCAAACATCTTGGAAAATTTGTTTGGTTAGGTTTAGTTTACATTCAAAACAAAACAAAAAACAGAAGCTAATCTCTATGTTTCATTTAAAATTGTGATAGTCGAATGAGAAAAGGCTCAAAGAAGGAATACGCCTGCACAGATCCCCTCTGTATCAGCTGCAGTGGTTATTTTGCATCCTTTCACCTAAAGACACTTATCTTGGTATCTAAGTGACTGAGTGTGAGAAGAGACCAACAGCCCTGTCTTCAAAGCATTCCACTGATGATCATTCATTTCTGGATCAGGGCATAAGTCTGTTTTTTATAGATATTCTTTAAAGAATGGAGAAAAGTGAAAGCTAAGGTTACTGAATTAGCCAAGCAGAGGTTGCTAATGACTTTGAAGAGAGTGTTTTGTTTTCTTTTGCATGGTAGTATGGGGATTCAGGAGAGCTAGTGGAGAGGAAGTTAGTGCAGATACTGATGTTGCCTTTAGATCCCATGGGGGAGTATTTAAATTGTGCTCCTTGGATGTTTGTTTTGTAAGCCTTCTCATTTGCCATCTTCCCTGGGGATTTAGGGAGCATGTGATATTCCTTTGTATTAGATTAAACAGTAAAACACTCAATCCACAAAGCACAAAAGCAAATGGCGCTATAGTTCCAATTGCAGATAATTAATACAATCCAAAGTTGTGAGGGTGTATTAGCTATGAGGGATGGGGGGATGGTTTTGTTAATTTTGTGTGAGACTGTGATAACTATTTACTTACAACAATGCCACTCCCATTGTGAAAACCAATTATCGCTTTGTAACACTAGTGAGATGCTATCTCATTAGGATACCATTCCCTCAAAGTACACACATATCTTACTATCCTATGGAAAAAGTACTTGTCTCAATGAATGTTTAATTATCTCCATAAACACACACCAAGGAAAGTCTGTAGAGTCAATAGAATAATTAACCCTCCCCAGTTTGAAAAACACAGGGTGTTTTTAAACAAGCAAGGGTGGGGTCTGTGGCCACTTAGGTGGAGTAGGGCGGTTCCAAGCATGGCTAGTTGGCTACCATTGTAATCACCTCACACTCCCCCTGCCATAGACCCTGGGGGAGGGAGAAGCATGCGGGCTAGCCTTTGAAATTGACATGTCCCGGCGTGAGCGTTGGGGAACTGGGCTCCCAAGCACGTGTGGCCAGTTCCTGTGACTTGCAAAGGCTGTGTCCCTGGCTCACAGTGCCAATGAGCAGCGGCCAAGTCTGCTGCAGTGGCTAGCTGCCTCAGTTCATACAGGCCTTCTCACAATCCATCACAGCAAAGAATTCACATCAGCTAGTCCCATCGACAAGCCCTCCTCCCCAACCTCCCGGCGAGCCGTGCCCCCGACATGTGCCTCTGGCCACCCCCAATGTTATGGGGAGTGGCCCGGAAGGAAACCTCCCCAGGCCCCACCCCCGCAAGAATGGGGGGGGGGGAGAACAAGCTGCTCCATGGCCCCTTGATGGCCAACTGCCAACGCTGCACCCCCAGTACCAGTTGTTAATGTCTGTTGTCATCAGGAGGGGGTAGGAAGATCTTGTTACTTTGAATGGCCACCGAGCCACCTCTGGAGCCCCCGACCAGCTGCTGCCCTCACTCCCTGTGGCCGTCTCCGACGTTATGGGGAGTGGCCCGGAAGGAAGCCTCCCCAGGACCCACCCCCACAAGGGTGGGGGGAGGACAAGCTGCTCCATGGCCCCTTGCTGGCCAACTGCCAACGCCCCACCCCCAGTACCAGTTGTTAATGTCTGTAGTCATCAGGAGTGGGGAGGAAGATCTTGTCACCTTGTCTTTTTTCAGATGTGTAGTCATCAGCTGAGTGGATCCTGGGTGGTCATTCGTGGTAGCATCTCATTTAAAAACACCCACACAGTATTAATAAGGTACTGGAGTATACTAGACCCCAATTAACTCACAGTTGGGGGGTGGGGTGGGAAATGTGATTGATTTGAAAATAACTCCAGTTTAGCATTAAAAAAATGTATTAAGATTTATTATTTGTTGTACAGAAATACAACACTACCACAAAAAGGTACTTCGGGTCAATAGTACCCATAGTGTTAACAGCAACATCCCACAGTGATGTTACACGGGGTTGAACTGACCGTCCCTGCCCATTTTTGAATGTAAGATATACATAAACTGCAAAAGTAACAACAATAATTGGGGTGTGTGTGTGTGGAAATAACCCTATATACCTTACTGGTGCTCCGCCCCCACCCCCCAACACAAAACTGCAAGTAAATATGATTAAAAGAATGGTATTGAAAGTTCACACTATGAAAGTGTTGACTGCTGTGTAAATATAAAACAAAACTGAAGTTGGTAAGTGTGAGTTTTCACCTTGCAGTGTAATTGACCCCAGTGTCCTTGTAGTGATATCTTTCTGTACACACAGAAGATGACATTTATGAAAAAATACAAAATGTTAAATTGTTGTCCTTATCCTATTTTGAGACCACTTAATGGAAAGAACAGGCTCAGATTTCAGCATTATTTTTAAAAAGAAAAAGAAATATTGTTTTTACATTATGTGTTTAGGGCAAAAATGACTCCAGTACCCTAAGCGGGTAGTGCTTTCATTCTCCCATTCATTACAATTGGGATCAAACTTACCCACAATGAGCCTGTACCTAAACCCAGAGGATCCTACACATGCACGTTCATGCACACAGTTTCTGCGGGGCACAATGTGCCTTCAATAGAGAACTGTGCAGCTTCCACATAGCTACACAGCTCCTCGCAGGATCTGCAGGGTTTGGGATTGGGCTCAATAACTTTGCAGTGAAATTCTCAATTTTAAAAAAAAAAATTACAATGAGAAGTGAGGGAATGAACCAACACAGGATAATTGGCCCCATTATAGTTGAGAGACTGTATGAGAGGGATTGTGTCCTGGCCCCTAAGTGAGAGGGAGGGGTATGGGCACAGGGGAACAATGGTGGGGAATGTTGCCACAGCCTCCCAGTGAGAGGGGACTATGCAAGGCGGATGGGGGGGAGGCAGATGGCAGAGGAGAAGGTGAGAGGGAGAGCCTTGCTCCCTCCCCCAGTGTGAGGGGAGGGTACGGGTTTGGGGGGGAGAGGGTAGGAGGGAGTGTGTTGGCCCCCCTGTGAGAGGGCAGTTACAAGCACAGTGGAGAAGGTGGGATTGTTCCAACTCGCCTGTGAGAGGGGGGTATAGGCATGGGGGAGGAGGGGGGGGAGGGATTTGGGGTATGGTATAGGTATGGGGAGGGGAGGGGAGAGTTTCCTTGCCTGCCTCTGGGGATGCTGGACTCGAGGGTTCCTCTTTGGACACCCCTCCCCTAGGTCCTTGTGGGCCCCTTGAATATCATTTTGGGGGAGGGGGCAGTGTTAATCAGGAGCCAGAAATGGAGGGAGCCTTCTGTGGAGGGAGGAAAGTGGGGCAGCTATTAGGGTCGTGTTGGGCATGGGGAGATATGGTGGGGGGCAGGATACGCCATCAGGGCTCTTGGAAGAGACACGCGGTGTTCGTTAGCTTGTACCACTCCCCCCACCCCTGTCTCAGGATATCTGGGGGTTGAGGAGTAGGGCCCCTTGATCTGACACTGATGCTGCATAATGTGAGCTCCATGGCGAATACAACATCTGTCATCCACGGTTTAATCTGGGATGCGGCTGCCAACTTCATATGTATTACAGAGACCTGGCTGGACCAGGCACCTGGGCCATTATTCTCCCAGATGGTGCTGGCCAGTGGCCGGATACTAGGGGTGGGACTCCAGGCAAATTATCAGTTACTGGTTTTATTGGTATCAGATTAATCCGATGTCGGATTTATCGGTATCGGTATATTGGTTTTTAACATTGCTGATTTTTTTGCTCTTTAACACTGCAGCTGCGATGTTAAAGATCAGAAAAATCATCAATGTTAAAAAGAGATGTACTGATACCGACAATTATCAGCATTATCGGATTAATCCGATAGTCCCATCCCTACCGGATACTAGGGGTGGGACATCAGGCAAAATACTGGTTACCGGTTTTACCGGTTACCGGTTTACAAAAAACCGGATTACCGGATTAAAACCGGATTACCGGTGCTGTATTTACTGCATTGATTTCAGTAACTGTCCCCATTGAAATCAATGGGGGGGGGAAATACCTCCCTCCACCCCCTCCCAGGCTGTGCAGGTGGAAGGGGGGCACCCCCCACCCACCCTGCCCAGCTTGGATTAATTTTTTTTATTTTTTTACCCTAAGTCCCTACTAGTGCGGACTCCGGGCTGCCGCCAGCGACCCGGAGCCCACACCAGCAGGTACTAGGGTAATCCCTGGGGTGGGGGGTGGTTTAACACCCCCCCCACCCCAGGGATCACCCTACCTCCCCACCCAGGGATCGCCTACCTTTGGCACTCTGGGCGGTGGTAGCAGCGGTAGTCCGGCGGCTTCAGCGCTGGCTGTGGCTTCTGGCTTCAGTGCTTTCTAGACCTTCCGGGGAACTTAGTTCCCTGGAAGGCCTAGAAAGTGCTGAAGCCGGCAGCCACAGCCAGCGCTGAAGCCCCCGGACCGCCGCATCCACCGCCGCTGCCGCCGCCCAGAGCGCCAAAGGTAGGCGATCCTTGGGTGGGAAGGTAGGGTGATCCCTGGGGTGGGGTGTGTGTTAAACCACCCCCCACCCCAGGGATCACCCTAGTACCACAGTACCTACCTGCTGGTGTGGGCTCTGGGTCGCTGGCGGCAGCCCGGAGCCTGCACTATCAGGGACTTTGGGGAAATTTGTTTTTAAAAAAATCCAGGGTGGGTGGGTGGGGTGTCCCCCCTTCCACCCGTGCAGCCTGGACTGGGGAGGGAAAGTGTTTGGGGTTTTTTTTTGTTTCTTTTTTTACATTGTGGCCATTCATTTCAATGGCCGCAATGTAAAAAAATCCGGCACGGGGATCCAGTACCGGTACCCCCAAATACCGGAGTAATCCGATACTGCCGGTACACCAAAATACCGGCAGTATCGGATACCGGATGATCTGAACTTCCCACCCCTACAGGATACTCACTGCAGCATTTGCCGAGGCTCAGGTGAGAGGGGGATGGAATGGCCATCATTTGTAAAGACACCTTGACCTTTCGGAGGTATCTGCTGCCAAACTCATCATCCAGCATAGAGGAACAATACACAGAGTATGAAGTTGTACAGGTTTGGAAAAAAAACCTGTTTTATTAGTTTTTGTACCCCTTTGGGTAGGGTTACCATACCTTCCCTTTAAAAGAGGGCACTTATGAAAAATACATAGTGGAGGGCTGCACTGGTTCCAGTGCAGCCCTGCACTGGAACCAGTACAGCCCTGCACCATGTATTTCCCCCCCCATAATCACCCTCTTTTAACCCTCACTCAGATAGATTTTGGAGTGAACGGAGCCCCAAACGGGAACAAAAAAAAAAAAAATAACAAAATTTCTGGCACCTCATTCCCAACCTGGCACAATGCTGCAGTTTGCTCTTGGAATCATCTCTGATGTCTCTTCGACACATTACCCTGACTTGGCCCAGACCCAGGTTCCCCTCACATGTTTCTTCAGTGGAGTTTCTCTTAGGGTGTTAACACATGAGATGATAGCCCACTGGAGGCCATCTTCAGTCCATGGAGCCCCCACGCAGCTGCCACGTATGTTTGTCATGTCCAGCCAAAGAAACGGTGGCAGAAAAGTGACAAAAAGTCCCAGAAAGTCTGGACAGTCCCAAATATGGATAAAAGGTCCCAGAACTTGACAAAAATGACACACACACACACACCCTCTGTTGTGTCATTCCTCTGTTTCCTTTTACCTTTTTGCAGTTTGGAATGCCTTTTTGGCGTGCTCCCAAAGCGGAAGCAAACATTCAAAGCTCCACTAAGAGTGAGAGCAGAGCAGAGTGTTTGTGCCTCAGACCACTCTAGGCACTGTGCCTGGGACTCTATGGTCCTGGAGGAACTGTATGCAGGTAGAGGCTGCATGCACTCTGATAGTAGGAATGTACGAATGCAGTTCGAAAGTTTGGAGTTCGGCCCGAACTCAGCCTGTTTGGACGACCGAACCGAACTTCCGAATCGAATGCTCGAACTTCCGAACAGTTCAGAAAAGTTTGGATGAGTTCGGGGGCGGGAAAAACATGACTTTGGGTGGGAAAAATGTGACTGGAAGGGGGAGGCAGCTGAGGAGCAGACTTCCTGGCACCAGGGGTGGACACCAGGGGTGGTTTCAGGGCCAAATAACACTGATACCGAACAAAAATCGGTTTCAGTACCAATAGCACTTTTTTGAATGTTCGGCCGAACCGAACTCCACCAAACCGAACAGCCGAACCCGAACTCGGGTTTCGAACTGAACGACTGAACATCTGAACTGCGTTCTGTTCGCCCATCCCTATCTGATAGATGAGAGTGGTCACGCAGGCACACATTAGCCCACATAAACCCACATTCGCTTACACAGTAGGACCCATATTCTCCAAAAGCCTGCTGTGAGTGGGGGCTCTGTGGTGGGTGGGTGGCCAGTGGGGGATAATATCTGGCAATTGTCTAACAAAGGGCCTTTTCAGACAAGACACTCTCCACCCTCTACTCACCCACCCCACCTACCCATTATACATGTTGCAGGGCTGCAATGTTGTCCTAGGGGTGCCCTGTAACATCATGTATAGTGGGTGGGAAGTGGGTGTAGATGGGTGCTCCCACCACACATGGTCATGGACCTCAGTGCACACCGAACCAACACACACCCGACACCGTGGCCCGTGTAGAAGGACCCTTTCTTTTCACCCTCTCATTGTACCAGTGCGAAGTGAGAACACAAACAGGTGTTCTGTTCAGACAAACAATGAAAAACAGTAAAAGTTCATTAAATGTTATCCAAAGTGTTGGATACCCTCCCCTCTTCTTTATCTTAGTTAGTTAGTGGACTGGATTATATTTCACTGGCCTGCCTCATCTGGTCCTTCCTTTTACACACTCAAAGTGTTGGAGTATACTGTCTAATCTGATCACTCATTATCTTGCAGTTCACGTGTATAAAAGAACCTAAGTCAGTACTTTCTAGACATCTTCTGTGCTTCATGCAGAGCACAATTTTGGCTTATACCCTGATAATTTATAACCTTGGTTGAGTTAACCTGTCAACGGAGACACTTGCTCCTCTCATCACAGTAAAGCTTTATCAACCCCTTGGGAATGGCACTTAACACTAGCACCTGTTTTGTCAGCCCACGTATCCTGACTAATATGTCTTCCATCTGTTTCTTCGTTCTGAGAGGCCAACAATGCATCACACAGCAACTTTTGCAATTATCTCGAGGTGGTAAGCTATACAGGGGCCTTGCACAAGGAGGGGGGAGATGTGTCATCGCCGCAAGGTGCTCTTAAATCACTCAATAATACTACGAAGGTGTCAGAGCTTGTAATACTAAACAACACCCTCCCATGTGAAATTCTAAAGGTGTCAAATCTCATAAAATGTTGCTCCTTCTATTAATGTATATGGCCCAGCCTACTATTTTCTCACCTGGGACAAGTCCATTGGCTTCAGCATAATAATTCAGATCAGAAAAAAAGGAATCTAGCCCAAAGTTTTTAAGCCTATCAGCGTGTTAGTACAGTAACAGACATATTGATTTGTTAGTACTTTGCTCCTCACATATGATATTATAAAAGGCAATAAGCTTCACACAGGTTCAGTGACCATTTCTTTTATATGGCATTGCTCCTACAAGTACTAGAAAATAATTGTGTTCTCCACTATACTACATGGTGTAGCTGATAACCATGAACTCTACGTACACATGACCATGCATGGAATTATTACAAGAAGTCTAGATGGGTAGAGAAAGTAAAGTTGCAATGTTAGTCTGAAATACAGACGATAGAGACAAAGTAGCACAGTGGTGTCCTTTAATGGACCAACTACGGTTGGTGGAGGTAGGCAAACTTTCAGACATCACAGTCCAAAATTCAAGAGTCACTGCTGTTTGTCTTCACAGTAATGGTGCTTTGCCCTCACATTGGGTGATTTCAGACGTTACGGGCGGGCGGTTCACCGCAGTGAACCCCCAGGGGGGGTGAGCAGCGCAACCACGCGCAGGGGTGGAAAAATGACCCAAACAGATGTGCCGGGAAAGGGACCACGGGCCGGAACCGGGCTGAACCATCGCGGGCCGCGGCAGCACAACAGACGGGCAGCCGAACCCCCGCCGGGCGCAAAACTCCCACAAGGCACCGGGCAGGGGCGGGACACAGACATGGCCGCCTGAGGGCAAACGAAGCCAAAAGGCACACAAGGGAACGCCCACACAAGGGAAATGGGAAGGGAGAGGGGAAGAGGGAGAACAGGCTGACAGCCGGCACACACAGCGGACCCGCAGCGGGACACACTGCATGACCACATGCCCGGGCACACACACAAGGGAAAGGTCGGGAAGGGGGGGCAGGGGCGCCCGGAACACACCACGAGGAACAACGGGAGGGACGAGGGGGGGCACCACCAAGGGGCAAGGCACAGGCAGCAG
>QEPC01011901.1:1218865-1395307 GCA_003113815.1 Sphenodon punctatus | reverse complement strand
GGGCTCAGGAGGGCAGGATCTTGCTCCCCTGTGCAGCTGGTTTCAGGAGCCTGCCACCCCTTGGCACTGAGCAACTGGGAGCACCCCTTCTGCTCAGGCACAATACCTAATACTCAGGGGTGTAGCTAGCTTGGAGTGGGCCCAGGGACAAGAAATGGGCTTGGGGGCCCTCTCACCTTCTTCTTCCTCCTCCCAGCATCCTTATTACAGAAAACTGTCCCCTGTCGTTCATATCTATACCTGGCATTGTACAATCACTAGCTCTAGACAGGTCCATCCCTGCTGAACACCCATCTCCCTTTTCCAGGGTTAAAGACCAAGGGATGCCGTTTTCAGCAAACAGGACCCTGCAGCACAGACAATGCACAGCTCTGGAGTCCCACAGCACCACCACCCCCTCAGCTCCAGACTAGAGCTCCAGTTATTACCCAAATAACTGCCTTTGGGCTCCTCCCCATTTGGGGATCAGGCCCACTCCCTCCAGCACCACCATTCCTGGGGAACCCTTTAATAAAGTCCTGAGGAAGGGAAGTTGTGCCCCCATAATCAGTTCATGCTGCTCCTACCCCATAACCAGTTCATTTGCACCCCTGCCCCCATATAATCAATTCACGCTGCCCCCCACCCATAACCATTTAATTTGTGCCCCCAGGGCAGCTTGAATTCATTATTGAAGGCTGGGGCACAAATGAACTGGTTATGGGGTGCGGGTTTAAAGACAGTATTCCTGTTAGCAATAACTTCATTAAGAAAAGTGAGTGAAATACAGCCATAATAATCTCAGCACCATATTTGCAGATTTATTTCCCAAGCTAGAATAGATATTGCTTTACATCCTAAATTCCTACCTAAGATAGTATAAGTAAGACAGTTGTGAGAATGTGGCCCTTTTTACATGGGCCTCTCCCACCCATGGACACACAGATTTCTGTGTGTTCATGGGTGGGGGAGCCCCATGTGAACAACGCAGTGCATGCGCCCATGGTGAGTGGGGCTGCATGCGCGCCTGCCTAACATGCATCCCCATGCACCCCCTCACTCGTCCCCCACGCACGAAGCAACTGGGGGAAACGGCCGTTACTCCGTGGGTGTGGATGAGTGGGAGGTGAGGGGGGATGCATGTGCAGCCATGTGCATGCTCCGTCCATGCACTGGCACGCCCACGGACCCCTCACCCGGAGGAGCCTTGTAAAAATAGCATGTGAGGAGCCACTCGAAGAACAGAAGGTTGCTACCTTCTAAACAAGGTTCTTTGAGATGGATCCAAACATTCTTACAACACCCACCCTTCCGGCCCGCATGGATTTTTTTTCTTATATTTCTAGACAGGGTTGAAAGGAAATGTCATTCTGAGGGGGAGAGTGCTTTTTATACTAGAGGAGCTTGAGACTATCATGCAGTCTATTATTTGGATAGGATGAGCATACACAACCCAGTTGTGAGAATGTTGGGAGCCATCTCCAAGAACCTACAAGGCAACAACCTTCTGATCAGCATGTGGGGAGGAGCCTTATCTCCCAGCCCGATCGGTGTCCCTGTGTCCCGCTGCTGCTGGAGCTACTAGGAGGGAGAGAAAGGTGAGGGCTGGGGACAGAAGCCAGGGAGGGGAGGCAGAACAACTTATTGGGGGAGAAGCTGGCTGCAGCCTGCTTCCCAGCCATGCAAGCCGCGGCTGTGTCGCCTGCAGCCCCAGCAAGCTGTGCTGACTCTGCTTTGCCTGGGGAGGGGCAAGCAAGCGAAGGCAGGAGGGGGGGCAGGCATGCTTGCCTTCCAGCATAGTGCACAAGCCAGGGGGAGACTACAATCGTCAGCGTTTACAGAGTTCCACTCCTCAGTGCGTTGCTAATTACGGAGCTCACAGGGGGATGGATGCAGCCACTTCCCGGCTCTGCGACAGGAGAGAGGAGCTCAAGTGCGCATGCGCAAACCTGCAGAACTGATTTTTTCATCACTAATAACTCGGTTTTGGCTGCATCAATCAGTATGATATTTTAGAAGCACTTGTTATTGATCTCATTCTCAAAGCCTGTGAAGTGTGGGGGCTCAATTCATTCAGGGGGAGGAGATATTGATGATTCAAACATGTGAGGATGGTGTGTATTTTGACCACAACCAATTAACGTTTAAGCAGTTATAACATTTTGTTTTCCTAATGGAACTTTTTCAAACTTTATGGATATGATGGTCCTCACAATTTACAGGTATGGTTAAATTTTCAGAAATTTAGGTCAAGCAGTTTCCTCAAAATCGGGGCTTCAGCAGTCCCCTGTTTATAATGAACAGTGGCTGTACATTTAAGTTTCAGGCAGCTACCACTGAATAAATATTTATTTTATATTTTATTTATTTTATTTCATGGCATTTTATGCTGCACCCTTCTGCACAACAGCAGCATGGGGTGGCTCACAATATTTTAAATCACAATAAAATCAACGATTAAAATTAAAACAAAATATTTAAAAACATAAAATTACTAAAAATCGGACCAAAACCCTTCCCCTACTTCTCTACCCATCTCCCTCTCCAAACACCTGGTGGAACAGCCAGGTGTTACACTGTCTTCAGAAAGAGGGGAGGTCCAGGGCCTAGCAGGCCTCCATCGGGAAGGAATTCCACAGCCTAGGCACGGTGTTAGTAGCCCCCGCACAAAAGACAGCCCCCTCCATACTTGGCAAGGCCATGTGAGGCATGGGTCAGTGGGCATTAGGGAGCCTGAGTGGGGATAGGGCCAAGCCACCATGGAGCCTAAGGAAATAGAACCCTCTCATGTAGAAACTGGCCTGAACTGAAAGGAAGGTGATTAAAGGAAGAGAGCCCTCACTAAGTATGGGGCCATTAAGAAAGGGTGTTCTCCTTGTTTTGAGAAACCACCGGTGAATAGAACACAGGTTAGCAACAGCCCCAAAGGCATGGAAGATAGATTCCCACACAGAAGGCAACACCCCTCCCAGCACCATCAAGAAATTGTCGACGCACCCCCAAAGAAGCCGAGAACACTTTCATGGGTTTTAACGGCCACAGCCTTTATTAATTATTTCCAGAAAAGGGGGGAAGGGGTACCCCTCCTGCTTCCCCCTTTTAAACTGGGGCCCTACCTAATAACTATCCCTAACTGTTTCCCAACCACAGGAGGTCCCCACCACCCTCTACCAGGCGCCACCCTGCCCCTCCGGCACCCTTTTTCCCCACGTTGTCGGATTAAGCCTGAGGGGATCCTCCTGTGCCCTACCTTGTAAACTTCTTTAACTTACACCCTGCCCCGATCACCAGGTTTCTCCGGCCGGAGCGGGGGAAACCTACCCCCCACTCATTGGGGTGGGGTGGGGGTTAAACAGCAAGGGTGAGAACACTGTAACCCTCTGTTTGGCACATGGTTCGCCCAGCAAGCTCGGCCATTCGCCTCTCACCCTTGGGCTGGCCATGCAGTGGGCCGCACTTTGCGGCTATGCATGGCCTTGCCTATCTCTTAAGAAGATGTTCCTAATCATACTATGCTATCTACTTAACTTTATTCAACAATTTCTTAAACAATTGGCCTTAACTCAGGCTACCGTCACCAGAACCGCCAGCTTTGCTTGGCTGGTTCGCCGCCACACAACCAATGTGTTCAATTATCTTGGCTAGCTGGTGTTTTAGGACCCCAAGGTAGATATTACAACCCATATCTGATAGGTGGACACCATCCTTTCTAAACAACTAATCCTTATCATGCTTGATACTTCATGACTGATAACCATCCCACTTTTTTTCTGTAGCCAACTACCTATCTCGATGTTTGCCCGCTTTCTCGCCCAGTCCACCCGCCCCAGGTGTTGAGCGTTGGCCCATACCTTCCTTTGTAACATGTCTGTCCACACCACAATGCCCCTTTGAAATCTCTCCTGTACCACACGTAGGTCTGCCTTAACCCTCTTTGTCAGCCACAGCCCTGTTGCCCTAAGCAGGTTGTTCTCCCCAGGTGTATTACCATCACAGCCGGTGCAGGAAATTCGTCTTTCGCCGTAGTCAGCATTGGGAGAAATTGCTCCCAAAGCATTCCGCACCTACCCATCCAAATTACCTCCGCCCAGTCACTTAGGCCCAGCTGGGTGCCCCACCCGTTGCGTGCGGCCATATTTCCTGCCCAGTGCACGATGCTGTGGCTCACCATCTAGACCACTTTCCGTCCCTACTGAGCTGACACATCTGTAAAAGAAACCAGAGTTAGGCAATCGGGAATTCCTCGACTCCCTTAGCCCATGTACTCTTGCCTCGGTGCTCCTGATATACGAGCGATACGCGCCTGATCTCCATCTCCCTATCCTCTGTATCTGCTTGCCTGGCAGTCCTATGCTTGCCACTGCTGATGCCACTCCTATCCTAAAGGAGTGTCTGCTGTAACAGGCCAAGTCAAGGCCGGCTACCCACACACACATGCTAAGGACTGCCCCAAATTGATAACGCGTCAATGGGGATCCATCCCTATGGACAAACAGGGGGCCCGAACCTCTTGGCTGTGATGCCAAGTACGCCCTCATCCCACTCATGGAGGAAATTCAGGTATACTCCATGGGGAAGAGTCTCACTATGCGCCCCCTCTCTTTCTGGTTGGTTTTTGACCTCCAGAGATGCAACAAGAGCACGCCCCCCTGCCATGCCACAACTTGTATTTGAAGGCCCCTACCCGACCTGTCGTTCCTTGAGTCAGGAACCAGCTCACTGATCGTGAAAGCTCTGAATAGTGCAACACGGAAGGCAGTCGCAAACATGACTATCTCGCTGATGGAATGACAAACATGGTACAACGCCCGTATTATATGGATTAGCAGCTGGGGTGTAAAGGGGGCCCTGGTGCCCTACACTTGGGGGTTGTTTCTGGACCAGCTCTCCCTCAAGCGGCTCATGAAGAAGCCATTATTGGGAGAGGGATGCCCCGCCAGGTGACTCGTGAAGGCAATGGCCGATATCTTACCAGCAATTGTCCCCGGCGCCAGACCTTTATGTCTGAGTTCCAGTGCGAACTGCAAGATATACCTCTCAGGGATGGGGAATCCTAATTCCCAACCTTTTTATGGCCTGAATTCCTGGAATTTGCTGAAAGCCTTTTCGTACGCCCGTCTGGTTCTGGGCGCGAGAGATCCCTGCACTGCCTGATATAGTTCTAGGATCCAAAGCTCCACATGTCCTTCGGGAATGGGTCAGGGTCATCCCTGGCCTCTGGGGCCAGCTGGCAAAAATGATCTTCGTGAAAATGAGAAAGGGCATCAGCTATGCCAATGTTAATCCCGGGCACATGTCTCGCTATGAACAAAATGTTCACCCGCAGGCACTGCTGGTCTAAGAACGCCTACAGCTCATCATTGAGGTCAAGGGACAGGGAATCCAGAAGTGAGGGATCAAGGAACCAGAGGCAGGGGAGCGAGGGATCAGAGGTAAGGAACAAGGAGCCAGGGGAAAGGGAGCAAGGGGTCAAGATTAGGGATTGAGAAGCCAAGGCAAGGGGGCAAGGGGCCAAGACTAGGGAGCGAGGAACCGAGATTAGGGAGCAAGGGGGCAAAACTAGGAAGCGAGAAACCGAGACTAGGGGACAAGGGGACAAGACTGGGGAACGGGAAACCCTAGGGGTAAGAGGGGGGCAAGGGAACACTGAAGCGAGGGGAGGAACAAGGCGAGGGAGCCCTGGGAGCTAGGAGGGAGGAACAAGGCGAGGGAGCCCTGGGAGCTAGGAGGGAGGAACAAGGCGAGGGAGCCCTGGGAGCTAGGAGGGAGGAACAAGGCGAGGGAGCCCTGGGAGCTAGGAGGGAGGAACAAGGCGAGGGAGCCCTGGGAGCTAGGAGGGAGGAACAAGGCGAGGGAGCCCTGGGAGCTAGGAGGGGAGCGAAGGAAACCCTGAGAGCGAGGGACAAGAATAAAGAGACTTAGAACGCAGAGACAACTAGAACACAGAGACACCAGACTACACAGAAACTAGGAAGGAACAGGGAGACAAATACAGCAAACAATAGGGATTACTTACAGTAGGACATTGAAGGAACAACAGGGAGACAGACTAACATGAAGACAAGGCAGGGTGTGGGAGGGAAACTGTACACAGAACTCACCACCACCAAACACTACACCCAACAAAGACAAAGGGCAAACAGGGTGCAGCTAGAGAAAGAACAAGGTGAGTGGGCCAAGCACAAGTCTAAAGGGAAGTGACTCGAAGCTCCACACCTGCCACTGCCCTCAGCAGTCCTTAAATACTCCCCAGAACCAATCAGACCATGGCAGGTGTGGCCATGCCCACCCCCAGGTGTACACGGTAAGCAAGGCAAGAGAGAGAGAGGAAGGATGCCACAAATGGAGAATTGCCCCCTGCAGCATATTGCCAATAGCGCAGGCTGCAGAGAGCACCTCCCAGAAGCCCCAATGCCAGAGGTTCAAGGCCTGCCTGTGACAATGGGATACTGGGGATGGGCGCCCTTTCCCATTGTCAGAGCGACACCCCCTTGGCTGGCTGGGGTCTGTTTAGGACCTGTCCTTCCCCTGTTCCTGGCCCCGTATTGCCTAAACCTATTACATCCAGAGGCGGCGTGGTCGCCAGCACACTGGGTGCACACATGCTTGAACTTACATTGGGCCCTAAAACACCTACCCCCATCATTGTAGTCCCAGCATGTCATCCCCATTGGGGGCTGCCTTGCTCTCCCGCTCTGTCCCCTATCTCCCTGTTGGGTGCTCCCCATCCAAGAGAGGACATGCCCACTGTCGGATTGCGGGGCGTATCTGGAGTAGCTGATACACTGCAACTAGATATCATGGGCATGCATATCCCACCGCAGCCACGGGTTGTTGGCTGCCCTGCACCTAAATGATTCATCATAGCGCAGCCAAGATCCAGGGCCTCCAGTGTCAAATGCTCGGCACGCTATGTCTGAGTATTTGACCATTTCTAACCCCCGTTCTGGGAATTTAAGCAGTGTCACCCCCATGTAGATTGTATAAGCTCTCGTCCAATTGGACCAGGTGCGCTCTGCCTTTGGCCTCTTAAACCTCTCCTTATCCTTCCTTTCCTCTTTGTCGTAAGGGTCAGGAATAGGGTCACTGAAAAAGAGGACAAATATATCCTTATATTCGCCACTCCAAATCTTCTCCTCCGTGGCCTGAAGCAAGTGCTCCCACAGCGGAGCTGGCACATCTGCATGGCCCCCAGACAGGGACCAGGACTCTTCCCTCCGGTTGCAGCACTGACTGGTCCTGCATGCACAGCACTTCTCTGCCCCCATACCTGGGCCGCTGCATTAGTTCATGGCTGGGCAGTGTCCGCACTGCTCGTTTTGGCAGCGGTTGCATCGCCCTATTGGGCCCCCCCCTGCATGATGAATGGTGTCTTTGCACCCACTCACCATGCGCCCATTTCACCCCAGGGCTGTCTATCACCTGACTCCTGGCCGACTCTGCCCCCCACTGTTCAGAATCACCTTCGCACCCATAATCCTCACCAGCCTCGCTGTCTCAGGGTTCTGGCTCACATTGGAGCCTTGGACAGCCATCGGTGCTCACCACCCTTTGCTCGCGTCGCTGAGCCGCCTCCAGGCTGTCTGTCTGGGCCTGCATTCCTTCTTGGAGTGCCTCAATCTGTGCTTGCTGGCTAGGTGAAACGTCCTCCCTTTTCCTGCTGGTCCCTGCCTCATCCTCCCTGTAATGAGACGGGAGAACCCGGCACCGCCCCTGTCCATGGCGGGTATGCCCCTCCCCCATGAGGGGAGTGGTGCACACATCCATTGCATTCCCCGGGCCCGCCCACCCAGAATCACCCTGTTGCCCTCTACCACATTCCTCATCTTGTCCTTGGGAGCCCTTCAGCTCCTTGATACGGGCCTGGTACCCCAGCATCTGCACCTGCATAGCTTGCAGGACTGTCTCCTGCTGAGGTGCCCCCTGTTGCTTTCCCTTGGATGCATCTGCTTTCTGGGGCTCCTTCAGTGCCTGCTTGGCAGGGGCCTTCCGCGGGACCTTTGTCTTTTGGGGTGCCATGTGACCTTTCCACTTTGTCCAACCCCTGCGCTGCACCCTCCTTCTTATACCAAGGGAAGGGTGTTCTTTCCTTTCAGTTGCTTCCCCAAAGCAGGCTGTGGGGGGGCTGCAACAGAGGGGGTGGGGTTGCTGTCACCTCCTTCAATGGTCCTCCTCCTACAACTACCTTCCTCCTAAACCTTGTGGAGGCTGGTCCTGCACTACACTGGCCTATAGAGAGGGAGGGGATAGGGGACTTCATCCCGCTGTGCCAACTGGCACCAGCCACTCACCTCCCTTTTTGGGCCTGAAGGTCAAAAAAAACCCACGAGGGGCTGACAACAAGGAGGAGGGGGAGCTTGCTGTCTCTGCACCTATTAGAAACCCTCCCTCCCAACTCTACAGAGGCCAAGCCAGCCAATGGGGGGGCTTCACCCCGCTGTGCCAACCAGAACCAGCCACTCACCCCCCTATCTGGGCCTGAAGGCCAAAACCCACGACAAGGGGATGTCCACAAATAGGAGGGGGGGCTGCCACCACTAACCACTCCCTTTTTGAGCCTGAAGGCAACCCCCCCTAACCAGGAGCCCACCGGAGGCAAAAAAAAAAACCACGCTGCTACACCGAGCTACCCAGCGCCGTGGTGAGTCCATTCCCCAATGCCGCTGCTCAAATCGGGTGCTCGGTGAGGTGTGCGGCCCAGTCTCGCTGCACGACCGGCCTGCGCATCCTTCCCTGCTCCTCGCCCATCCACAAGTGAGGCGCATGAGCAGGGAAGCCTAAAATGGCGCCCGGGAGTCCCCCACTCTCGTGAGAGTCCTGGGCGCCCTCTCTTGGTTGCCAGGCAACCACATCACTTCCCCCGCCTGCTTGGATCCTGGTGGCCTCCCCATTCCTGTCCAGATCCTCCTCTCTCCCCGGAGGGAGGGGGGGCGCCGCTAAACCCCCACCACCTGGAGCACGGAGGGGACACGCGAAGGGATGTTGGCAATTAATCTTAGACCCCTCCTCTCTTCTTAAATTACTGAAAATACCTTCTCCCATTCATGCCCAGGTGTGTCCTTTGGTCTTCCTTATGTTTTACCCCGATCCCAGCCAGAGTCCCTATTGTAACTATAGATACCCACCCAGAGTTGCCTCAGTGGGCCATTTGAGTCCCTTGTCCTCCTGAATCTTCCCTTTGTCCTCCCTCTGCGATGCCCCCAAGCCTATTCTGAACCCTATCGCTGCTCCTCAACCCTAACCCTCCAAAAACTGAGAAGGTTTTGGATACAGATACGTGCAGGTTCCCCTGGGCCGCCCGAAAGGAAAAGTAACCTCATGTCCAGACTTCCCCTCTCTCTCTCTCTCTCTTTTTTTTCTGGATCTCCCATCCCCCACTCCCCACCTTGCTTTCAATTTCCCCACAGCTGCTTTTCCTTTGATCCCGCAGTCAGACCAGGGCTGTGTTTTTCTGTTTACATGTATAAATAAACCCTTTTGTTTTATTGAATATTTGTCTCCTCTTTTTCTTCACTTTTGGGAGGGTACATAAACTGCCTGTAGCATGGACCTGTCCTCTGACTGATCCTTAGGACACGCAGGAACCCCGGGTTTGACCAATCAAGCTTATTCCCCCCCTGAAGTTAAGGAATGGTGGATATTGGGGTACCCACCCCCAATAGTCACGAGTGGGAGGGGGTTCTCCTGCCTCGTACATGCAGGAATCGGGGTTTTAACAAATTAAGCTAATTCCCCCCCGAAGTTAAGGAATGGTGGATATTGGGGTACCCACCCACCAATAGTCATGAGTGGGAGGGGTTCTCCTGTTAACACGGCCACCTTGAACACTGTCCCCATCATCACCACCCAGGAAAACTGGGGGACCTCAATTCAGACGTCCCTGGCCAACCGCAAGGGCTACTGCATGGCCCAGGGCATGAGGTGGTCCTGCAGGTAAGTGGGGCCCAGGTCATCTAGGGCTTTATAGTTCAGCACCAACACTAGGGCTGATGCGGCAGCAGCTGTTACCGCACCGCGATTCCATTCCGCCATTTCAGAATTGCCATTGCCATTCCGCTAATTCCGCCAGCATTCTGCAAATTGCAGAATTGCAGAAAAAATGTGGAAACTGTCAGAAAACCGCTGTTCCGCTATTTTGTGGCACTGGCGGAATGGCGGAAGTAGTGAAAATGTCATGTTTCCGCTATTTTGAGACGTCTGTGGAAGTAGCGGAATGAAATTAGTGGAACTGTGGATGTAGCAGAATGAAACTAGCAGAATGAAAGCCTCTGCCACGCCATACCACTAATTGCGGAAACGCTGTTTTTGGCGGAAATAGCTACCGCTGCGACATTCCGCTACAGCCCTAACCAACACCTTGAATAAAGCTCAGAAGACAATAGGTAGACAATAGGTAGGAGTCGGGCCGCCACATTCTGCACCAGCTTCAGCCTCCGAACCATCACCAAGGGTAGCCACACATAGCGTGCATTGCAGTAGTACAATCTAGAGGTAATGAAGGCATGGATTTGATGGTGGCCAGGTCAGAGTCTGAGACATACGGCCATAACCATCACACCAGATGTAACTGGAGAAAAACGCTCCTCGCCACAGCCACCCCCTGGGCATCCAGGTAGATCTGTGAATCAAGGAGCACCCCCAGACTATGGACCTGGGTGGCTAAAGGAGGGCAAACCCCGTCAGTGACAGGAGCCACCACCCCCTCAGCCCGTACCCACCAGCATCACCTCCGTCTTGTCGGGATTCAACCTCAGACAGCTCACCCTCCTCCAATCCCCCACAGACACCAAACACCGGGTAAGCACCAAGACTGCCGGGTCTGGGTCTGCAGAAAAGAAGAGGTAATTAACAATAAACCAATAAAATATTTACCATTAAACTATGTCAATCTATTTATCTTAGGGCTGTGTACTGCTGACAAAACTAACATGCTTTTCCATGGGTAAAAACAGACATAACATAGGCCCGGATGGTCTCCCACATGTCTTTTTGCCAGCTGCTAGATGTTGGCCCACTAGTGCCCCAGAGTGGGTAGGTGACTGGCCCAGAATGAGTCCATCTGAAGATTTTGAGCACTCATTCCACATCAAGGGCCACCCAGGCAGCCCAGCGCAGGCTATAGCAGGTCAAAACATCTGTTTGGCCCTGCCATACCTGCTGTGGGTTGGGGCCAACATGATCATCCACCATGATGGCCCGTTATGGCAGGGCGTGTTTGTTGTGCTCCCCCACCCTACCCAGGGTGAGGGACAGCTCACTGACCACTCAAGTCACAGGTCCTTTTCACAAGAGATGCCCCCCCTCCTCGCCCACGTGGGCAACTGGGTGGGCAACGGGGTGGCATCCATGTGATCACAGGTGGGGATGGATGGGGGTCCATGCTCACTTTCGCGCTCCTCTCACCTCCACCCATCGTCCACGTCAGAGGTATTGGGGGCAATGGAGGTGCCTCCATGCATGGAGATGTGTGGAGATGGGTGAAGGTGGGTGTGCATCCATGTACCAGGCTGCACACACATGGCACATCTGCCGCCGCCGCCACCGCCACCCATTCCTCATGGACAGCGACGCCTCCACAGTTCATTTAAAAAGGGCCACAGACACATTAGTTAAGTGCTGCCTGCCGATCCAGAGATAGGCGGCTGCAGTTTCCCTCCTCCCTCAGCCCAGGCAGTTGCTGCACTGCTGGTTTAAGCATCATGTTTGTTTTTACCTCAAGTTTTTTCTCATCGGAAAACATGAGCACACATTGTATGTGTTCTACATCCACACAAATTATGATGTTTAGCACTGATGTAGTCCATTTCGTTAAAAATAAATCTTATTAATATTAGCTAATTATACCTTGCCTCGTTCCCTGAAAGTTTTAGTCTTCCCATCTCAGACACAGGAGAAAAAAACACCTTACGGTCACAAAAATAGCTCAGGTGAAAGCCAGGAATAGAACTGATTATTCCCTGGCTGTCAATTCAGGGCTCAAGCTGTGAGGTGACACTTTCTTATCAATACATACATACAATCTGAGTGTATAACGTATCACATGCATACACATATATACTCAGAGTACAAAGAGAAAGCTAGTTAAAAGTAACACTGAAAGAAAGGGGAGGGGGGGGAATCAATCACAGCTTGGTGACCCAAGCCTTCTTAGTAACATTCACAACTCTTTTCAAGATTTCTGCCCTGCAAATATACGGACTTCACCTTAAGAAGAGGAAGGAAAAGTAGTTTTGAAGAATTTTCTTCTTTATATAAATAGACATATTGATTGCTCAAACACTACTTTAGCCTTTGATAATATTTCAAAAGGTAGAAGAATGGCATTTCATAACCTTTAGCTTTATACTAATACTGGTATGAAAGCAGCTGGCATGGAAGGAACAGAGTGTTGCCTGGAAAAATGGAACAGCTATATTAAAGGGAAACTTAGAACAATTTAGTGACTCTGGAAATAATAATGGAGGGGATATTTTGAGCAGAACTAAGTATATTCATTTCTTCTAAAGACAGATGCACCTAGGATACATATGTCATGAGATAAATAGTTCAAAAATAATCCCAACATACAGTAGTATCTTTATGTGTATTGATCATAACTTTTCAATATCATAGTCTTCTAGTTTCCTTTCAACAATAGGGATGTGCAAACGCAGTTTGGAAGTTCGGAGTTCGGACAGAACACGAATAGTTCGCTCGATCAAACTGAACTTTCAAACCTAACTCGAATTCGATCGAACTGTTCAGTCGAATCCGAAACAGTTTGGAAGGCCAAAAAACCTGGGTTTGAATGTACGAACTCAGTTCGGAAGTTCGGAATTCAAATAGTTCGGTTGACCGAACTGGACTTTTGAATCGAACTCATTTTTCAAACCGAACCGAATTTCCGAACTCAGTTTTGTTCGCATATCCCTATCCAACAATACATTAAGGAGGATAATAATTTAACCATCATTTTGCCATTATTTTTCCATCAGGACATTTCAATGACTATCATAGCAGCCATCTGTCACAGCCAAAATTTACGTCAAGGGATAGCACTTCAGTTGCCACATTTAATAATGATTTTTGAAGAAAAGATATGGGAACTTTGTATACTGAGTAAGCCATTACCAAAACCTTCTATTTAAACAAATCTAAGTGACACTGTTAGAGGTACCCTCAGCCCAGAGCCGGAGTGCACCCCCACGGTGAAAGACAAAGAGCTAAAACCAAGAGTCAGTACCAAAAAATAAAGTTTATTAATGAGGTGGGGTGCCTAGTCTCAATCTAGGATCCTATCCTAGGAGACCAAGTAGTCCACAGAGGGAAAGAATTCTGATGAGGGGTGTCAGAGACTTTTATATATGATCAAACATTATTTCATCATTATCACCTTCCTACAACTCATATTCAGTCAACTTCTAACCAGTCTGATTGAAAAAATGAAAGTAGACATGTCTGAGTACTAAACTCATCACACTGTTGAAGAAATTACATTTTTGATCAGAACCTATGAGAGTGTTGATTACAAGTATTCAGTGTAAGGGTGTTCAATTCATTTTCATTATTATGATAAAATCAAAAAAACTGTTCATTTTTGTTACTGTAATAATGAAAAGGAAAAATAATAATAATGAAAACAAAGAGAAAAACAATTTTTCCTTTTTGAAATAATGGGGAAAAACTGAAAAAATTATTTCTGGCTATAACTTTTTGTTTCTTATTAAATTATAATGAAACTTGGGAAGATTGTATCCCCCACTTGAGGGTACTATGTGTATTATATTTCAAACAGATTGGATAAATAGAACCTATTCTATAAACAATTGAATGCCCTCCTTCTCCTTCTCCCTCCTCCAGTGGCCTTTCTCCAACCAACCTACCCCTTGTTCACACCCATGCTCATTCCCCCTCCTCACCCTCATCCCCCCTTGCCCATTCCCTGTACGCCCACCTCCACCCACCTCCACCTGCCCTCATCCAAACCTTCCACAGCCCATTGTGGCTGATGTGAGGCCAGTGCGAGTCCCAAACCCTGCAAACCTGGCCGCTCCACATCCCCCAATCTCATCCACATCCCATGCCTTCCCCCAAACCAATTACCTTTCTCCTGCTCCCTCTGGAACTGCCACTCTGCCATGGCTAAAGCCCCCTTCATTCATGATCTCTTCCTCTCTCGCCCCTTTCAACTCCTTGCTCTTACAGAAACCTGGATCTCACCCTCCAACTCTGTTACCCCAGCCACTCTATGCTCGGGGGGCCTTTTGGTCTCTCACCGACCCCGCCCTGAGGGCCAGGAGGGTGGCGTGAGTTTCCTCCTTGCCAAGCCCTGTCAATTCAAAACCCTTTCCCCTCCTCCCTCCCTCTCCTTCCCTTCCTTTGAGGCCCAGGCTCATGCTCTACGGTCCTGGCTGTTGAGATTTGGAAGAGCAGTTGTAATTCAGCTGCTGGGATTCAGGAGTAGTGAACTATGGCTGCATTCTCACCTGTGGTGGCGGTGGTGGCAGCGGGAGGGGCAAGTGAGACGCAGCAGCGCAGAAGAGCTGGCAACCGGGAAAAGAGCAGGTGCGAATGGGGATCTGCCACGGCTTCCCTTTCACATGTCAGGGTGCAAAATCATGCCCTGACATGCGTGAGAGAAGCCATGGCAGATCGCCATTCGCATTGGCTCTTTTCCCTGCCGCCGGCTCCTCCGCACTGCCGCGTCTCCCTCGCCCCTCCTGCTGCCGCCACCACCGCCGCAGGTGAGAATGCAGCCTAATATGACACAGGATCAATAAGGCAGCCTGGCCCTGGCCAAGAGCCACGCTCAAACTGCCCAGGAGCCACACGTAGTTACTGCACAGTTTACTTACCCTTGACGTATACAGTAAGATTCTGAGTGTGAGAATGTTGTAATAAACATTCCTTGATTCAGCTCTCACTTTGTTGGGGCTTTGTGTTGTTATACTATAGAAGGGAAGATTTTTCTTTCTGGTTTCAGATTGGTATAGTATGTTCTTCTCACAGCTTGCGTCATGACTAACATGCCACTCGTTCAGCCTGAAGTATTCAAGGAGTAAAATGAGCATGAACCATTCAAGGATTAAAATGGGGACAGTCAGGCAAATTACTGTACATGAGTCTTCTCCTGAAGAAATCAACCCCACAGGAATTTTAAAAGCTACATTATACTGACCACATGTTTGTTCTCATCTCAATAGCATCTGTTACGTAGCTGAAAAATATCTCAGAATCAAATCACAAAGAAATGGGCTGTGACTTATTTGTTTTGCAAAACCAGAGGCTTCTCATTTCTTTTAACACCTCCAGTTTAATGATGCGCACACAGTCTGTAAATCCAAAGTCAAAGTGGCATGATGAGCTACCATGAGAGATTAAAGAATAAAACTCAGATTAATAAGGTAGACAATATTCCAGTCGGAAAGTTCACTGTTGAAATCCAACACATCAGAAAGGAAAACATAGCAGTTCATAGACATTAATAATTACCACCTTGTCAAGAATGTATAAGCACATGCATTTTTTATCCACTCACATGAAGATCCATTCAAGATTATCTCACAAGTGTGAGGCAGCATGAGGAAAACAGGATATTTTTTAAAAAGAACATATTGGGGCCGATCCCAAGTCCCACGGATCCATCAAGCAGCCAGGCCCTTTTTACACGGGCAGCGGGGGGGGAGGGGGGGGGACGTGTGCATGATAGAAAGATGTTTATAGAAATTTGACTTGAGATCTCAATAGGACAAATGGGGTGTGGTGGGTGGGTGGATGGGTGTGCTGGCGGTGGGTGGAGGTGGGTGTGCGCCTGTTCCCACAGATACACACCCATTGCTACACACAGAGCAACCGGTATTAGTGCTGGTTACTCTGTACGTGGGTGATGAGTGGAGGTGGGCAGAGTGTGGGAGCACACACGCACCCCTACCGACCGCCGGCGGTGTTCCCACTGTTCCCACAGGTACACACCCCAACTGCCATTGATGACATGAGGTGTTCCTACGGATGCTCCCTCTCCCGCACACGTGTGCGAGGGGGGTGCGCCCATTTGAAAAGGGCCACAGTTAGATGGCATAAGTACAGGTTGGAGGAGATAGAACATCATTGTCAATTAGGGCATTATGAAGGTGCCTAGCAATATCTGGATCATGTTCCAAAATTTAAGGAATAAAAACCTTTCTTTCTTTAAAAGTGAGAACCTGTTGGTGTGAAATTTCATATGGGGTTAGTTTTTAGGGCCCCAGAGGTTATAAAGCAGTTTTTATTTTGTTTCTGCCTATAACATTTACAGTAAGGGTTTAAGATTTAACCATGGTGACTTTTTTTTCCCTTTGGTAGCCTATAATCTGTTGTTGATCCTTCTCTTTTAAACTATGATATGTAGCTACACAAAATTTGGCAGAATGGTGTAACTTCCATAGATCTGCTTATTGTTGTAGTTTATTTTGTTTGAAATGCTGAACTGTTGATTTGGGCATTCATTTTAGGCAACTCTCTGACTACAGAATCCCCCACAACCAATGCTAATGGGCTAAAAAACATGCACAGGTTTTCCAGCCCATCGATGGCTATGCCAATGGGCTAAAGAGATGAGGACATATAGTTGATATGCTGACTTTTATTAGACCAACGTCTGTTGGTGTGAGAGTATGCAAGCTTTTGGACCACACAGGACTAGAACTAAAATGGGCATTCAAATAAGCACCTGAGGGTAATATCTGCATTTTTGGGTACTGCATCAGGTCCACCTGATGGGTTACACAGGTACCTGGATACCCAAAAAATCTGTAACTTCTGATACCTATTTTTCAATTCTCCAAATACCAATCAGTATATTGGGTGGGAAAACTGAAAAATCAAGATGGAAATTATCGGCACCAGAGTTGATTTTCCAGGACTGGAAGTTGACTTTCTGGGACCAGAAGTCAATTTTCTGGAATGGAAAAATCAATAATTAGATGTTGGAAGTCAGTAAATAGATTTTTTTTAAAGTTGGGTACCGGATGTCAATGTTATGTGAACAGAAGTTGACATTCTGGGAAATTGGCCTCCCAGATTTGGGACGCAATTGAGTACCAATCGCTACTCGATGTTGTCAGATTGATTTGGGTACCGATTTTGATAGATCAAGTGTCGACAGCAGGCTGTCCATTACTTATAATTGTTTTAAAAGCCTAATTTTTTTTTTTAATTCAGTCCATTGTTTTTGGCATCCAACAAAGTTATGAATCTTTGTTCCCAGGCCTCTCTTTTCAAGATATTGGACAAGGCTTCCTTTCATAACAAGGACTGAGAGATCAGAAATGGAGTGATCGCTCTGGGAGAATTCAGTAGCCTTGTCACTAATCTTATTTTTTTCTTTGTTAGTTCATTCATATTCTGTAAGGACTGATAGGTTTCATGAAGATAGTTTCCATGAAGGCATTTAATGCAGTGAATGAATTATACCGCATGCTGCGATTGATGGTCTCACCAACAGAAGGTAGTCCAATAAAAGATATCATCTGAACTACTTTGTCTCTGATCATTACATTTGGGATTAAGCTAACATGGCAACCATGCTTTTTAGATTACAAGATGCTGAAGAGCATGCTCACCAGTCATTTTTGTGTATAATTATTTAATTGTGTGTGTTGTACAGGCTCAGACTAAACACTGAAACATTAGAAGCAGTGACACCCCTCCAGAAAAAAAACGCATTTAGAATGCAATAGTCTTTTATTCTCAGTTCTGAGCTGCATGGGGCTGGGCAGGCAGGATGCCTTTGCTTTCTGAATCCACAGTGTGCAACAGTAAACAGCTGACTGGCAAGGGCAGCACTGCCCAGCCCTGTTCCAGTCTCCAGTGTGGAGAAGAGCCAACAGGAATCTGGAGTTGAGGTCATGGTGCATGGTCTTCTGGGTCTGGTAGATGTTAATGGTAAGGCGAGTGCTGGAAGCAGAGGGAGAAGAACAGACACTCAAACTGTTTAACTCTTCATTTCCTGGCTCTTGTAGATTTGAGTGCTGTTGTATTAGATCGATAGCTTCAGAATTTTTAAAAGAAATTTTAAAATTTTATTTTTAAAACGTTACATTAAAAATATAAATGAAATTTAAAAATTAAAATTTTTAATTAAAAATAAAATTTAACCTTTAAATTTTTAAAGATGAATTTTGCTTCAGAGCAATTTTTAATATTATTTTTTTGCCTTGGGAATCAAGCAGAGGTGGAGGAAATGGAATAGGCTGTCAGAGCAAGAGGCGCAATGAACAGACCAAATGAATGAAGTGGAAAATAAAGTGAGAGCGTAGCCAATATTTTAATCCACAGCAAAAGTTCATCCTAGAACGTTGTGTTTTCTCTCAACAGCAGAATAGCCTACAGAAGAGTTGTTTTTTTTCTGTGTTATAATAAAATATTTTGAATCCTTTCTGGCTTCTGATCTTGCTCCACTGCAATCAGAGGTTTTATTCTGAGTCGGTCTTTTGGTCTGAATTTCTTACTGTACTCTGATCCCCATTGTAGCTTTAGCAGAGAATTATTAAGTTTATGTAAATAAAAAAGGCCTTCACATAATGAACCTGTGATAATTTGTTACAAACAATTCACAGGGAGTTTAAGTAGAAAGAGATGTGCTCTGTGACCACAACAGGTCACACAATCTTCAAGATCTTTAGTACTGCCACCAGTGCTTTGAAGAATCAAAAGTCCTAATTACTTCAAAGGGGACTGTACTGAAGAAGGGGGATGCACCAAATGAAATACCTTTCTATCAGAATGTGGTCTGTGTTAAGACAATGAGGCCGATCCCATGCCCTGCGGATCCTGTACGTGCATGGCAAAATGTTCCCACAACGGAGGTCACTGTGTTTTGTGCACGGCTGTGTGCGGTAACCGTAGGGCATGAGATCCTGCCCCACCATCTGCTTTGAAATTATATTTTGTTATTCTGCAACATTCAGAAGAAATACCAGCTGATTAATGCATCCAAGGAATACTTCTTGAGCAAGGAACTCCAGAGACATTGTAATATTGTTAGTCGCAGACATTAATTGGACAAATATCTGAATGGATTTAACATAACAATGTCATTAGGTGATTTCCTCAAAAACAGATTAATGCACCCTACCGATAAATTACTTTTGAAATCCCCTCCTAGTAGAAGTTCTACAACAATCCTACTTGGGAAAGTATAAATATAAAACTAATGAAGATTGCATTTTTTAGGGTGGTGCAAATTTGCCAACCAACCAACATAAAGTACACGAGTACTTCACTGTAGGGGACTGATCCAGTCTATATTGTTAAATTTATCATAAAGATGGTGTTTCTTCTCGCACTACCAGGGTGTGTATTCAACTTGTTTAACTTGATTTTACAAATTACCTCGATTTAATCCCAGGCTATCTTATTTGGACTAGCATGTCAAGAATGAAACTTCGAAATACCAACAAACTATTTAAGGTGTGTGAATATGTATGTTTAACAGAAAATTGCTGGGTTTCATTGCCATGATGCCGAAATTTTTTTTTACCACTCTTCCATATACTTTTTCGAATCAGCAATATAAAAAGCCCTTAGAAATGTCTGATCTATTAGTTTAAATATCATCTGCTAATCAGTTTCCAAAGGACACGTTTTCTGTATTCTATGGCTTTAATCTGCTTTTCTCTGAAGGCTTAGAGAAGGTAACAACATAGGGTGATATATATATTTTTAAAAGTCCCCTAGGAGTGGGTGCTTTGTGGGTGTTCCATTCCCCCACATGCTGTGAGTGGCACAGAATCTAATACACAAATAGAATTGGAGGGAGTCGAGGGGAGAATACACCCTAACGTGCATCAGGGAGTGAGGTGTGCCAGACACTTCCACTCCCCCCCCCCTGATACTTTAACAGCTAAGGATGCTATACTCCCTTTTTTGTGAGCCCTGTATGGTCATTTCAAGGCAGAGAGGGAGGGGGGAGGGAAGGGGGGAATGCTTCAGAGAGAGAGAGAGATTTTCCATGTTCAAAGCCAATCAAGCTGATTTGCTGATTAACTCACACCCAAGCCAGCCTCAACCCTGCTCTCCAGCCACCCACTTCTTTTCAAAACAGTAACTACAACATGTTACTTACTCCTCTCCAAACACACATCAGCTCCTCTGCAACCCAGTAGACAGCACACCAACAAACCAATACACATTAGCCAGCATACATTCTCTGAACCAACGTTGTGGGTGATCCTGACCATCTAATAGACAACTATGAAAACACACACTCATAGAGGGCTATCATGTTGTCTATTAATGCATAAGAAATATATGCTAGCCCCCACACCAACCTCCAGGATAGACCTGAAATGTCAAATTACAGTGAATGCTGTTTCCGTTGGAAACACGTCATTTGCATTAATTCACGTAACGTGAAATTTAACAGCTTTCCCACTGTTTTCACAATGTGTTATTTTTTCTGAGTTGAACAGAGCTGTTACGGGCTGATCCCATGCTCCATGTGTGACCCATGTGTACCCCCAGGGACTGTGGGGACACAAAAGTCTCAGCTGGGTGTCAGGGAAGTGCTGGAAATTGTCATAAAAGTTGTAAAACCCATAGAAGTCCTCAAAAGTCCTGGAAAATTACAAAAAAGGCAAAAATGATGAAACTCTGGAAAGTGATGAAAAAATACTGGAAAGGGTCAAAATTGACAGGAAATGGTGGAAAATCCTAGACACTGATATCAACAATGGCAGAAACGTGGAATCAGAAGAGATTGACAAAGTACTAATGAATACTCGCAAGCACTCCTGAAAGGTTATTTCCCCGCAGAATGGGAACACTTACTATCATCTCAGCCCTAGTCGAGGAGAAAGGAAGGGGTGCAGGTACAAGGTCAGAATTGGATCAGGAAAAAAGGCAATGCCATATGAGTAGTGTCTTGGAGTTGTAATAACTCTGAACCATATCACAAGCAATCGGTCTAGATGGTTCCCTAAATCTGGGTCTCCAGAGCCTAGTCAGCTTCACCTGTCTTGTGTCCTCACCTATCCCCCCCAGATGGCAACAGGACTACAGGTTGCCCAGGACTATCACAGCTGAGCATGCAGTTCAAGTAGTGCTGAAACAAATAGTAAAAAATTTATTTGCAAGTATTTCTCAGTTTCTAAGGACTGGGTCCAAGTGTTCATCCAGTCCTCAGAAACTTGGATGAATACTTGGTACCTGGTACTCAGTAAAATACACAGTAAAATAAAACTGAGTACAGAGTATTTTCCGAGTACCCAGTCATGTTATATAGGGGCAGGAAAATCCTCATATGTTGGTCAGAGTACAGGACTAAGTACCAAATACTGCGTACTGGGTCGATTCCTTGGATACTCAGTAAAACTGATTTGAATACCAAGATACTCAATAAAAATCGAGTACTTTTGAATACCTAGTTTCAGAACTATGTTTAAGCAATTACAGAGAATCTGAGTCAAGATGATGTTTCTACTTCCTCAGTGATAGTCTTGCAGAGGTGGAAAGCAGTGTCACAAACTCATTGGTTCCTGAGGCACAGGAAGGAGCTGTGATAATTGGTTTCCATTTCTTTGGCCCAGATGCTGACTCTTCTTGATGCTGGACCTGGGTTCACCACTTGCCTCGCTGGCTCCAGTTCCCTCCTTGAGATAAAGATACACTCCTTTTCTCAGCAAAATCAAGATGAAGCCTCTGCATTCTCTTCCTGGATTTCTCTTACCCTGTACTGCCTGCTGGGAGATATAGTTCCATCCTTCTATAGGTAGTTCAGTATCATGGGTTTCTTTTCCCAGCACCTGATAAACTCTGGTAGGGGAAAAGGCTATAGCCCCTTATCTCTGACTGTTCTAAAACAGTACCTGTCTTCCATACACAATATATAAAATTTGACAATAAAATCCATAAAAATAGTATTAAATATATATATAATACCCATAAAACAACATCCCAAACCTACCCCGACTACTAAATGCCTGTCTGAATAAATAGGCATTCTACTGCCCCTGGAAAATTCACTATTGGTTTTCTGACTAACAAGATTGTCAATAGTACATTTTTGGTATTTCTTTTAAGGGCCAGGTTAATCTCTTCCTCATGTTCAGTAGTACCTTACCTCAGGAAACAAATTGAGCTGCCACTGGAGAAAGACTCAGTTATACTCAACAAGAGTAGACAGCATGCCAACAAGTGGGTACACATTAGTCAAGATTAGCCCACACAGTGGGTGACACATTCTCTGAACCAATGTTAGTGGGAGGTGAGCCTGACCATCTAATAGACAACCATGAAAACACACACTCGTGTGAGGGCTATCATGTTGTCTACTGACACTCATAAGAAATAGATGCTCACCCCTTCCCACCTCCTGAACCTCTAGGATAGGCCTGAAATGACAAATTGCAGTGGTACTAATAGACCCACTTTTTGATGATTCTAAGAGGAGCAACCCACAAAATACAGTTTCCAAAGGAAAAGAACTATCTATGAAACAGGAATTGAAGGGGCATCTATATGAACTTCAGTGAATTCTTCTTTCAGTGCTCTGAGCCAAGGAAAGTGGTGTGGGTTTCTATATTTGGGTTGGGTTCATCTCCTTTGTGAAATCTCTCTCTAAGGAAGTAAAGAAATGGACAAAACATACTAAGAAGTCTTCCTTCAAGGAAAGATTCAATATTCAGAGGTTAAAAGGGTGGCTCTAATCCATAACTTGCATAAGGCCTGCAGGAAGCAAATACTTGAAAGCTGAAGAAGCCAGCACTTGAGACAACTACACAGAATACAAATGAAATTATTTGCAAAAGTGAGGCTATCTAGTTCTGTATCCTACATTTAATCCATAGCACAGGAGAAGCAGATGAGAACGGCTGTCATCTTCAGCAGGCAACAGCAAAGAGCTCATAGTTCTGTTATTAAAGTTAACAAGCCATTGCCAATCAGGATGTAGGTGGGGAAATCACTCAGAACTAAAGATGAGAATTTTAAAAATTGTGTGGGTCTTTAAAAAGGTTGAGAAAGGTGAAGTCCTAACATCTATGCTTTTATTTTTTTAATCTTACTCTGGCCCTAAACTACCTAGTCATTCCTCAAACACTGTGCCAGCCTGGGAACCTTAATCTAAGCAATCATTTGATCATCTGCAACCCATGCACCATTTGCAAAAATATTGAGTCTGGGAACAAAATATTTGAGAATTTTAAGCTCAGTAGACCAGAATCAAAATGCATTGCTTTTCATAATACTCTGGCATTGTTTTACAATGAGTTCCATATGATACAGTATTATTTAAAGAGACGTTAGCTATGAGGAGCAGTTTCAAAACTGAGTGTAAGGATTCTTTGTCTGAAGTGTAGGTGGACACATGGAATGGTCCAGAGTGGGAAGTCAAGACAAAGGGCACTTTCTTATATGCACCCTTTGACGTTGCAGAGAAGTCTGGGACTCAAAAGATGCACAGCTTCCGTGTTCTGAGAAGGGCGGAAATGTGGATCTTTGCTGGGAAAAATGTAAGTCTGGCAGAGTACCTTTCCCCTACCCTGCCAGATGCACACATTTGCTGGCAAAGATCTGCATTTCCGCCTTTCTCATGAGATGGAAGCTGCATGTCTTTTGAGTCCCGGACAGCACCGATGGGTGCATATTAATGTACATGAGAAAGCGGTCAGAGATAGAAGGATCAGAGCAGGACAAAGGGGTCAGAGTACGGAAAGACAAGGCTTCAGGAGGATCAGGGGTTCAGGGTTCAAAGCAAGACAGGGAAAGGTATGGAACAAGGAGTCAAGGGAACACAGGAAGGAAGAAGGAAGGACAGGTCAAATGATCCACCTAGCTTCCTATGGCTGCAGGACTACCTTATATATTTATGGTAGGCAGTTAATCAGGAAGCTGGGAGGCATGGCAAGGGTTGGGATAGTAGGCATAAACAGCAGGACGCAGAGGCTGCCTACCCCCAGATCTGCTCCAGGGGTGCACCGCCGCATCTGCCCACTTCCAGCCTGCCTGGGTTTGCTTTAGATGGACCCAGAAGTTTCCCTGTCCTGAAGTCTACCTGTATGGTGGCTCACCTACACCCTCGAATTGCAGCCTGATGCCCTAGGCTGGTGCCCACAACTCTATGGCACTGTCAGGATCCATGACTGGCTGGGCACGGAGATGAAGTGTAGGTCTGCTGAGCAGAGAGACTTCAGATCCACTCCAGGTCAGTGCCTTGGGTTTGGCTGGTCCAGTTCGCCACCAGTGCTCCATGGTGTCCCGGAGTGCCACCAGTGGGGCTGCCCTGGAAGAGGCCCAGTCTACTGTACTTCCACTTCTGGCAGGGATGCTTTTAAATGGACTGGTCAACCCGGGTGTGAAGCGGGATGGCACAGGCATAACCAGGACTGCCATCTGTGTAAAAGCACCCAAAGAGGTCAACAGGCTCAGGGCTGGGTTGAGCCACAGCACTGTGGATCTGAGCACCACCTCAGAACACCCCTCCCCCCAGCCACCGGTTTGAAGCTATGTCCTGACATCGAGGTAGACAGAAATATTTATCATTATTTATTTATTATTTGCACTTGCTACCTTGCCCCTCTTGCCTAAAAACAATAAATATAAAAATACAGAATACAATATTAAGAAAATATGCATCATAAAATACATAAAACAGTTCTGTGATAAATATAAAGAATATAAAAATGTACCTACCTCCCATCTCAACCCAATTTAACCCATCCTGCCCTCCCTCCCCCTTCGCTAAATGCCTGACAGAACAGCCAAGTTTTACACTGTCGAAAGAAGGTGAGGAGACTCGGGCTGAGGTGGATCTCCACCGGGAGGGTGTTCCACAGCGATAGAGTGGCTGCTGAGAATGCCCGCCTATCTGTATGGACCTGCCGATAGTGAGGGATCTCTTGGAGGGCGCTGCCGGATGACCGTAGGGGTCGTCCAGCGGTCCAGGGAGTGAGGCGGTCCTTCAGATAACTAGGGCCCAGGCCGTGTATGGCTTTATAAGTCAAAACTAGCACCTTGAATCAGGCCCAGAAGACAATAGGCAGTCAGTGCAATGCCTGGAGCACAGGTGTTATATGCTCCCTGTGGCCCGTCCCTGTAAGGAGGTGGGCCACTGCATTCGTCAGCTTGTGGCTAGACTATTGCAATGCGCTCATGTAAAGCGCATTGCAATAGTCTAGCCTCAAGCTGACGAATGCATGGATAACAGTGGCAAAATCGGAGTCCGAGACATGTGGGCAGAGTGTCTTCACCAGATGCAGTTGGCAGACGGCGCTCCTGGTCACAGCTGACATCTGCAAGTCCAGGCGCAGCTGCACATCTGGAAGCACCCCCAGGCTCCACACAGATGGAACCAATGGAGGATGGACACCCCCCCCCCACAAATACAGGGGTTTTTCTCCTCCCCCAGACCTCCAATCGCACCCACTAGCATCACCTTTGTCTTGTCGGGATTGAGCTTCAATCGGCTAGAACTCATCCAATCACCGACAGCAGCCAGACATCGGGACAGCAATGAGACTGTGGGGCCTGAGTCAGCTGAAAATGATAAATACAGTTGAGTATCGTCCACATATTAATGACATCAGACTCCCCAGCTGCACACGACCCTCCCCCAGTGACTTCATATACACGCTGAATAAGAGAACAAACAGATTGGAACCCTGCGGGACTCCACAGGGGAGACCTTCAGGGGACGATGTACAGTCCCCTAGTGTCACCCGCTGTGATCTATCTGCCAGGTATGAGCAGAACCGTCCACCCCAGCCAGGTCATGCAGGTGGACCACCAGCATCTCATGATTCACGGTGTTGAAGGCTGCAGATAGATCCAGCAAAGTACAAAGTATTTCATACTTTAAACATACTGAAGAGCCCATTAATAGGGCCTATTTGTACTGTAATAGAAAGTGTCAGCCTGAATTGGCTAATGAAGACTATGCCCTCCGCTCCTCCACAATAAATATGAAACTCATCCCATGGTCACAGTCTATCTTTGCCGCAGCTTCAAAAATTAATTTCCAATTATTTTAGGAATGCTAATTGTGTTAGCAATCTTCTTGCTTTCTTGGTGCGTATATCATATTGCATTAGAGGAAACAACTTCTTATGAAAGAAAATGTGTTAATACAACACACATTACTAATTGCCCCCACACTGTCAGAAGGAGGACATGGACTCCAATATGTTTTGGAAGGCAATGACTGCAACTTTATTTAACCAATACAACAGTCTGGAAGTGCTCACTAACAACCCTGGGGGAAAAGGTAAGCGGGTATCAGCCCAGGTGCCCTGTCCATGCCACCATGTCATCATCTGGTGGATCCAGTTACGTATGTGGGGGACGCTGTGGCAAAGAATGCCAAATAAAAGGAAGTGGAAGGCAACTGTCCTGCCACTGTGCCTGGGGTGAGACCCCTGCGATGTAGCTCCAACCTGTAGTGTAGTACACGTGGGGTGGGAGGTGGAAAACTAAGGTTCCAACCCTCCCCAGACCTCCTGAAACTCCATACGGGCCCTGACATATGTTGCTGAAGTGGCCAGAGATAAAGCACCCTGAACCATTTGGTAGAACTCTAAAATCCAGGGGTCCACAGATGGGCTGCCGTCACCTCCGGTAGGTCCCTTGCTCCTGTTACTATCTCCCTGAAACGCTCCATCTAAAATTGCTAGAAGGCATTGTTGACACCCGGAATATGCTTGGCAGAAAAAATATGTATATTATTCTTCAAGCATAAAAGCACAAATATAAGGTTACCATATCTCCCCTTTAAAAGAGGATGCTTATGAAAAATACATGGTGTGTGGCTGCACTGGAACCAGCACAGTTCTTCACCATGTATCTTTCATGACCATCCTCTTTTAAAGGGGAGGTATGACCACCCTAACACATGCCCTGACCAATTTAATTACAGACCGTGATTTAGATGATATTGATAACATGAAGGATCACCATGTTGTTGCACCAGAACCATAGTCTCTTATTCTGGAATTCCCTCACCCAAATATGAGCACTGCAGCAACCATGATGGGAGAAGAATTCCAGGAATATTAAATCACATGTAACCTGCTCCAGTGCCCAAGATTGGGGACAGTATTCCACATAACATTGACCCTGAAAAAACGCACCAAAACTTAATCCCCCTGAGGCAGCTGAGTGAACCTGTAGCTCCACCTTGAGCAGCATATGCTTCCTTCCGAAACTAACTCTATTATTAAAATCCTTCAAAAAGATTTGAAGATCCTTGCACATCTCACACCTTACGGTCTGTGCATATTTTGACTCAGGGAAAGAAATGAAAAGCCAAAACACACACAAGGTTTACGTCCAGGCTTGAGCTCCTTTACAAGGCAGTGTAAAACTGTTTTATTCACGAGGGCATTGGGCAGTGGGGCTTAGGGGAGGGGGTGTTGTGAGGGGATAGGGGTGAGTTAGGAGGTTGGGGAATTGGGTGGAGAGGGGTTGGGGTGGTGTAGAGTTGTGGGGCGTTTTATGTTTTTATATTTTTTTGGTTGTTTTCTATTTGTATTTTAGATTTTGATATTGTAAACCACCCTGAGCCACCGTTAGCGGGAAGGGCAGGGTAAAAGTTAAAATAATAAATAATAATAAGAAATATAATAAATAAATAAATGTGACTGTAGGTTCTAGAGCAAATTGATCAACTAAATAGTAACAAATCACCAGGACCAGATGGTATTGATCCCAGAGTTCTGACGGAGCTCAGATAGGAAGTTGCAGACCTACTATTGCTAATATGTAACCTATTTCTAAAGTCTGCCACAGTACCAGAAGATTAGACGGTAGCAAATGTAATGCCAATATTTTAAAAGGGCTCCAGAGGTGACCCTAGAAACTACAGACCAGTGAGCCTGACATTGGTGCTGGGCAGTTTGGTGGAAATGGTTGTTAAGAACAGAATTACTTGGCATATTGATAAACATGCACAATGGGAGTGTCATGGATTAGCAAAGGAAAGTCATGCCTCACTATTGTAATTTTTGAGGTTGTAAAACATGTGGATAAGGGTGAGCCAGTCAATATAGTGTACCTGGACATTCAGAAGGCATTTGATAAGGTCCCTCATGAGAGACGCTTGAGGAAATTAAAGTGTCATGAGATAAGAGGCAGTGTCCTATTGTGGATCGGCAACTGGTTAAAAGACAGGGAGCAAAGAGCAGGAGGACTTAATTGACAGTTTTTAAAGTGGAGAAAAGTAACTAGTGGAGTGCCTTGGAGATCTGTACTGGGGCCTGTGTTGTTTAATATATTCCTTAATGATCTGGAGAAAGGAGAAAAGAGTGAGGTGATCAAATCTACAGATGACACAAAGTTATTCAAGGTAGTTAAAACCAAAATAGACTGTGAAAAATTGCGCAGGAGGATCCTGAAATACTGGGTGACTGGGCATCTAAGTCGCAGATGAAATTTAATGTGGACAAGTGCAAAGTGATGCACATAGGGAATAGAATAGAATAGAATAGAATATTTATTAATGGCTTAAGCCAAAAACATTTTACAAAATAAAATACAGTAAAACATGTAAAAATACAACAGTCATCAGCAAACACTTAATGAAATGTCCGTGTCATACACGGATAGAACCAAAATCATATATTTATCTTTGTCATCAGTTGCAAGCTGCAATCCGCATAGCATGCCAAATCATATAACACCTTGGTAGAATCACTCTGCAAAATCCATATAGTTTTCTCAACATTTGTAAAAGCTCTAAGCATTTCCATATGAGTGGTCATCTATCTCTCAACTCTATCGTTTTAGAGCAAGACCACAAAAAATGTATAAGATCATCTACTCCACCTACCGAACAGGAACATAGCCTTTGATTGTATCTTCTCCCAAGTGCCTCTTTGGGAATATGTCCCTACCTGATTGAATCTTATTTTAGTGAGGATCTCCCTATGAGGAAAATAATAAGTCTGGAAAAGGTAATTTGTCAAAGCCAACCTCCCCTTAATAAACACTTACCAGGGGGAACATTTAAGTATCCTAAGTTGAGCCACATCCTCTTGCAAAGAAATATCCAAACTATAATCTATATGTACACAATGCTGGGATGTAAATTAGGAGTTACCAGTTAGAAAAAGGATCTTAGAGTCATTGTGGACAATACATTGAAATCGTCAGCTCAGTGTGCGGCGGACATCAAAAAAGCAAACAGAATGTTAGGTTCGAATCATTCAGAAAGGGATAGAGAATAAAACTGAAAATATCGTAATGCCTCTATATAAATCTATAGTACGACCACACGGGGAGTATTGTGTGCAGTTCTGGTCGCCCCATCTCAAAAAAGACATAGTAGAACTAGAAAAGGTACAGAGAAGGGCAACAAGAACTATTGGGTATGGAAAGGCTCCCATATGAAGAGAGGTTGGGGCTCTTCAGCTTGTAAAAGAGACAACTGAGAGCCAATTTGATAGAATTTTATAAAATCATGAGTGGTGTGGAACATGTAAATAGGGAGCGGTTATTTGCCCTCCCTAACAGTAATAGAATAAGGGAACACTCCATGAAATTAGCTGGTAACAGATATAAAACAAAAAAGGGAAAGTATTTTTTCACTCAGCACACAATTAACTTGTGTAATTTGCTGCCAGAGGAAGTGGTCAAGGCTGCTAGTGTAGTTAGTTTTAAAAAGGGATTGGATAAGTTCTTGGAGGATAGATCCGTTAATGGCTACTAGCCAAGTAGATTTTTGGGGATGTAACCTCTTACTGTTGGGGATTGGAACAACAGGGAATGGATTGCCCATTGTGACCTGTTGGGTACTTCTCCCAAGAGAAAGAGATTGGTCACTGTCAGAAACAGGATCCTGGGCTTGATGGACCATTGGTCTGATACAATACAGCACTACAGCACTACTTACGTTCTTGTGAAGTCTGTTGGGAGAGAACACCCTTCCCCTCCCACCCCCCACAGCTTTGCCGGAGATCATCTGGAAGATTTCAGAGCAGATTTCCTGTACTCTGCAATCTTCCGGATGATTACTGGCAAAGCCTCCTGGGGGATGAGGGGGAGCATTCGGACCCAACAAACCCTGTATGTGTTTTGGCTTCTGGATTATCATGACCGTTATATGATGTGGAGACAAAGTCTTCCAGTCAGGAGCAACACAGCAACCACACCCACTCTGGAATGTATATGATGGTGAAGGGAGAGGACCTGATGGCTCAGGCATGGGAGTGGCGGGGAGGGAGGCTCTGCCTGGCACCAAAACCCTGCAGGCAAAGTTCAGCCTTGTTTATAAGCAGAGCTACTGGAGCGTAACTTTTCTAGCCCCCTAGCAACATTAGAGCTCCCCTCGCAGATCAACCAGCTTATTCACTGGTAATCATGATCGGGCCAACTCTGTACCCAGTTTGAGCCATAAATAACTAATGGAAGTAGTCAGGCCCTCATTTTTTTCCTCTGCAAGTGGCACCACTCAGTTCCCTCATCACTGTCATAAGCTCATTGAACATTAACAAGCACTCCCCTGACTCCACCCTTCCTGTGAACAGGAAGTCATCTAAATAAAGTTGAATCAGCAAGTGTTTGGTCCATCTCCTCATGATCCACTCCAGAATCAAGCTAAAATTCTTGAATCCTGCACACGAGATGGAGCATTGGCATTGTCTTGTTGAAATAAAACTTCACAAAGGCAAAGCCAAGAAGCTCAAAATTATCTGGATGGTCCAGTCGGAGGTGGAATGTCAATTTTATATCAATGTTTGCCATCAATACCTGAGCTCCACAGGTGCATATCCGCTCAACAGCTGAGTTAAAGGATGAATAATGCACCGAACAGAGCTCGGGAGGGATGGCATCATTAACTGAATCACCTCTCGGGTAGGATAAGTAATGATTCAGGCAATAGTCACCAGCAGCCTTTTGGGGAATGATTCCTAAAGTGGAGATCCTTAATGTCTCAATCGGTAACCTATCAAAGAGGCCCACCACCTTGCTCTCCTTTACCTCCTTCTGTATTTTTGTCCATACCACAATTTACATTCTCTGCCAGTTGCTAACCATCTTGTGCACCCTCTCCCCCCCCAATATCCCCTGTATCCGAAACCCCTCTGTAAACCCCTTGATCACATAATCAGCATTTGGCTGATTGGAGTACTCGGCTAGGAAGCGCTGCAGCACTTTAGGTTGAACTGGGCTTGGGGCCCTTCCCAGATTGCTGCTCAGTAGTGCATTCATTTTTTCTTGATCCTCTGGCTCTTCCATCTCACACCTCGATGGCTCAGGCCCCTTGTCCTTGTATTGAAAGGACAGAACCCACATCCTCTCCCCTGGTCTCGGTAACAGGCTCCATGTGTGACAGTGTAGCAGATATAAGGAAATAATAATAATAATAATAATAATAATAATATAATTAATTAATATATAATATCAGGGGACATTAGGGTAGCAATGCACTGTTCATCCATGCACTCCTGAACTGCCTTGCAGCACCCTTCCCTCACCCTCATTCCTAGGGGCTTGTGGGACATTGTCACTCCATCGTTTGGATGGGGCATTACCTGTGGAATGCTCCTTAGCTAGGCATGGAGGAATCCTAGACTGCTCCTTCCTACTGCTGTTCTGCTGAGACCCCTCCTCCTAGACTGCTTTCTGGACAGGAAAAAGAGGGAGTTCTCCTGCCCTCTACTCTTTCTGGAGGGGACGACGGTGCAGTGCAGTGTACCTATAACCCTCCTGGTCCCATGGTAACTGGGCACATCTGCCACCTGTGTGCACTCTCCAGGGCTGATTCACCCACTGCCCATCCTGGTTCTTGCTCCGGTGAGCACCTTGCACACAGCTGCCTTCTGTCCAGCTGCCACTCCTGGCCACCACCTAGCTGAGTGCTTCCCCACTTGGGTCTTTGAGTGTGGGAAGAGCAAAAAGTCCTCATTTGGCACTTCAAAGGGGTGCAGCTGATCCAGACACCAACAGGCAAGCACTGTGCTTGCCAAAAATCCAGGGAATCACTGGCCCGATCCGAAATGCCATCTGGTGCTGACACAATCCTGCTTCCTCATGCCTTACCCCCATTTCCCCTTTAAGTTCAACACCTTCCCGTTCCCCTGTATCTCCAACATGACCCCTTTCTCTAAAGGGGAGGGGGAGTTTGCTTCCCCCACCATGATACCATCCCCCCTCACAAGGAGTGGGGGATCGGAATTGAATAAATAATCATATTAAATTAATGGAAACAATGAAGAATGACATTTTTGCCTTTGAAATAGAAAAGAACTTTAGCTTCACCTTTCAATGTGGAAAACGGGGTTTTAACAACATCAGTGACAGTCACACATAACTAAAACTTTAGAAATTTCACAGAGAATGTAGGTGTTAGTATCTTCATAATCTGGAATGACACTTCTATAAAAGTTGAAGGCTATGTGTGACTGCTGACCTTGATTTTAGTGCTGAAATTTTACTGAAATTAATAGCTGTGCATGATGATAGCGAGCTGTAATTTATATAGTTTAGATCCATGATGGCCAAGAGGTGGATCGTGATTTACTGGTAGATTACAAGCTAGTCCCCAGTAGATCACAGTGTGGGGAGGGAGACCAGTCTCTCACAGATTATTTCTTCAGAGGTTAGCTGGACCATCACCTCAGAAAGGAACCAGACAAGGACAACTCCTCCAGTTCAGTGGGGAAGGCTGCCTTTAAAGGAGTGCTCCTATTCACTCCTGAGACCATTTCTAATGAAGCGCCTTGGAGCTGGAAGTCAGTAGAAGGGTCCTGGTAGATTGGGTGTGGTTGACACTCAGATCACGTGCACCATCAGTCTGGCCATCTTTGATTTAGATAGGCCCTTCCTGCCATACAAGTTGCAGAAACCCTGGCTTGACCTGAGTGCTTTTAAAATGCAGCTCTATCCCTTGCAAAACACCACAGCATCATGTCAATGGGCAATGGCGATGGCATGTCAGGAAGAAGTGATCACACCACGTGTCACTACAGCATATCACTGGCTTCCACAATCTTCATACAGCCAGAGTCAATAAAGGCCCCACAGGGCCATCCGCTCACTGTAATAGGCAGGGGGGGCCCAGCACATGCTGTCTGATCCGCACTACCGCCCAGCAGTAGCTAGCCACTGCCCTAGCTGTTTCGGAGTCAATAGGGCTCAAGAAGTTCCACAAGCCACAGCCTGGGGCCCCATCGCTTGAGAGAAGGCTCCCCAGATACCTATGCCTGGGCCCAGTAAATAAGGGGCAATGAAAAAGGATATGGTCAGGCGTATCCCTCTCCCCCAGATGGAACAAGGGGCACAACCGCTGGTCATGTGGGGTGCCTGCATAGCGACCCTCCAGGATCGCTGACGGAAAAACCTTTGCCCTCATTTTGAAAAATGCTGAACGTTTATTAGCATCCTGCCACACAAAGATAATAGGGGGCAGATGAAAGTGGGTTATACGGTATGAAATCTGGAGCCACCCTCTGCATGGCCATAAGTGCATCCTCCGTTTGGAGGGACTGGTCCCGCAGCCGTCTTTTAATTAAATTCTTGGCGGCCTCCAACCCAAGGTACCCCAGACACTGGTGAAAGTCCCAGGTTAAAGATTTCCTGCTTCACCAATTCCTTCCAGTTATCCCGAAGGCCAGATGAAATAGCCAAAGCCAACAATGTGCCTTTGGGGGAAGGAGGGAAAAGAACCACCCTGGCCCAATAGATAAGCAGTGCCTGTAAGGCATGAATTCTGAGGGGAAGACAAAGGATTTCTGTTCTTAAAATCACCTGGATCGCCCGTAGGAACTTGTTTTGGAGGCATTCCAATTTGGAAAGGAACACCAGTCCCCACACCGGGAATAAAATAGTTGGCCTCCTACCCTCACCCTAAAGAGACGTAAGGCTGGTAGAACCAACTTCCCCCCCTGACCAAAGAAGAACTTAATAATTGCTGCCGTGGATCTTCCCACAAGTTCTTGGACAGCCTCAAAATGGGTCTTCCACCCACTACGGGCAGAAAAAATCACCCCCAGATATTTAAATGCATAGACCTGCTCGATGGAATTGTCCCAATAGCCCAGTGATGTAGTTTCTGCACGCCTCTAGCCCCCACGACCAACACCTTGGTTTTGGCAAAATTAATAGCCAACATCTCTGCCTGGCAGTAGTCTCCAAAGGTTGCCATTGCTCGCCTCAGGCCCACCAGGGTCTGGGAGATCAAAACGGTGTCATTCACATATAATAGCAACGGAACTCGGCGGTTGCCAATTTTGGGGGCATGTGTATTGGTTGCTTTCATAAAACAAACAGAATCATTCAGGAAGAGGTTGAAGAGGGCAGGGGCCAATAAACACCCCTGTCTCACTCCAGCTCTCACCTGGACAGAATCAGAAAGGGCACCCCGCTGGTTCTGGGTGCCCCGGAGTTCCCTGAATGCAGCTTGATCATTAGGAATAGCAGTCTTTGTTCGATATCCAGTGAATACAACTTAATCCAAAGCCATTCCCTACATATCGAGTCAAAGGCTCTCTCTAAATTGATAAAGCAGAGGTAAAGCGTCCTCCGCGCAGAAGCCAGCTTAGCTATCAGTGCTGCCAAGACAAAAATATGATCAGTAGTTGCCAGTCCCTTCTGAAATCCTGCCTGTTCCGGCTCAGCTATCTCCAACCTCTCCATCCAAGCCTGTAGCTTGCCCAGCAGGAGCTTGGTGTATAGTTTAGCCACGACGCAGAGGAGGCTGATTGGCCGATAGTTTCCCGGAATCCTAGGGTCCCCTTTTTTATAAATAGGGACAATAATGCTGGAAAGCCAGGAGGCTGGAAATTTACCCGTCTCATTGATGTATGAAAACAAGGGAGCTAGCAACCCCGCCCACTGAACTGGGTCACTCTTCAAGAGTTCAGGAGATATAAAATCTGGGCCCGGGGCCTTGCCATCTTTTAGCTCACCAATAAGTAGGATCACCTCCTCCACTGTGACTGGGGGCCAGCTCTGAAACCTATTTGCAGGCAGGATATTAAGCTCAAAATCCCCTACCTTGGAGTTAGAAAAAAGGGCTTTGTAGAAGGATTGTCACACCTCTGGACAGGGCAGGGCTACACAATAGTGTCCTCCTTCCTTCTGGGATCGTTGTATGATCTCCCAGAATTTCTGAGAGTCTTTATCATTAGCAGCCTTAATAAGAGCAGCCCATGAAGCTTTCTGAAAGTCACACAACTTCAGTGACAACAAGTTATGATAATTTACGCACTGAGACCAATTTAAGCCTTAAATGTTGACAGGGGTTAAGCCTCAAATCCCTAGCAATATGGCGAAGCCTTGCAGCAATCAGCATCAAACCAAGTAGGAGAACCAAAGGGAGGGGTTACTCTCCTAGAGTGGGGAGCCCTGGTGGTAATAACAGGACTCAAAAGTGACAATTACTTATCATACCAGGCGATGGTATCCGGTCCCTAAGCTGCCATGCCAGCACACATGGCAGCTACTGGGGGGGACTCCAGCAGCTCGATAACAGCCCTTTGCAGATCTTCAGACCATTTAGCATGTAGCAAAGGAGGGGCTCCATCGACCAAGGACTCTGAGATGCTGCAATCGGGGGGGCAGATCCGGGAGTCCCCAATACTCATGGATATAGGGAGATGATTGGACACACACAATGGCACAACCCGAAACATATTCACTAAAGGGAATAAATGTGGCGGAATCAACAAAAAATCCAAAACACGGGAGCCCTGGGAAGAATGAAAGGTAAAGTTTCCCTCCAGATCATCCTCAGCCCTCCCATTGATTATAATAAGGTCCAGATCGCATAGTAATTTCCTCAGGAGAGGCTTCCTAGGGCCTATAATTCGGTCCTTTGAATGGCGAGGAGGGATGAAAAAATGGTCTGTTGAATCCTCCAGACTGGCCCAGGTCCGCGCAATTGTGGGGTCACCCAGTCTGGAGTTAAAATCACCTCCCAGCAACAGACAAGCATTTGGGAACCGTGTCAAAGCCTCACGGACCAAGTCCGTTAGAAGGATCCAAATCTCCGGGAAATAAGGAGAGTGTTCCAGAGGGATATATACCAATCAAAAATTCCAAGCCGGAGGGAAACTGGCAATGGAAAAGAATGAAGTTGGCTTTAAGAGAGCCAACTCGCTGTACCTTTACTGGTAAGCCGGATGCTATAAGTAACACAAGGCCACCACTCAGGCGGCCCTGGCAAGTAGAGGGCATAGCATCCAGCCAAAACATATCAAATCCCCTCCAACTACCCTTAAAAGGGGGTTCCAGCAACCAGTTTTCCTGCAGAAGGGCAATATCATATGGGGCAAAAAAGTTATAAAATTCCAGGTCCGATTGGTGTGCCCTCCACCCCAAAATGTTCCAGGATGTCAGGGTAAGGGGTGCAACTGGCCGGGCCTCCTGTCACTGCCCCTGAAGGGGCCTGGGACGCTGTCTCAACACTGCCCAATACAGGGGCAGGAGCTGACCGAGGGGACTCTGCCAGTACCTGAAAGGAAGCAGTGGGCCATACAGGTTGAGTATCCACCATTTGGGGGGCAAGATTGATCCTGGGCGGAGCTTGCGAAACTTCCCCCTGGAAGTCCCTCCCCGGCAGAATCTGGGGACCAATCAAGGCCGACGAGCTACTTGTAACTATTCCTCCCAGCCCAGGATGCCCCTGAACATTCCTATTAATAGATGGTGAGCTAAAACATTCCTCCTCAGCCCGAGCCTCTACCCTCGTACTGCCTCCCCCAGAAGACAGCCAACTAAGGGAGTGAGAACAGGAATGGGAGGACAGGGCCAAGGGCATTGGGGTAGAAGGGCGAGTATTGAGTATATCTCGCGAATAGAAAACGGGAGGGCACTGCTTGCTTACTCCTGCCTTCAATTCTCCCAAGTGAAGGTGTAATGACTCTAAGCGTTCCAAAAAACGGGCCTGCAAAGCTACTGTAGGTGAAGATGGTGACCCTGCCCTCATATACTGGGACCACTTGGGTGGGAAGACCCCCCCCCTGGTCACCCCCCGCATCCGAGGCGAGGGGGGCACTGTACTTTGCCCACTAGCCAGTAATACTGCCTCAGAGGGCAAGGGCTTCAAAAGAACTGGATTCCTGGGAACTGGGAGCCCAGGTTCCAGAGAAGGTATAGCAGGAGCAGAAGGGAGGAAGAGTTGGGGCAGGCTTGTCTAAACCCAGGGGCCCACCAAGGGGGCGGACCAGGTAAATTCCAAGTCGACCCCCCCTGGAGGGGAGGGCAAGTCTGGAAGGCACATGAAATAAAAACAGCCTGCATCTCTAGATGGCTCTTGAGAGCAAGGATATGGGGAATCAAATCTGTAGACACAAATGCCACAATGATTATCTGCCTATCCATTGAATTAACCAGGTGATCCACTGATAAAATCTCCCTCCTGGTAATCACGATTTTCTCTGTTTTTAAGAGGGGTCGAAGGTGCTCAGCTACATCTAAAGCTGTAGCCCACTGGGAGGGGAGGGGAAACGACCCCTTCGGGGAAAAATAGTAAATACTAAAGAGGCAGCCAGCAACCCAAATGACCTGGCCTTGTCTACCGAAATAGTAGGAGGAAGGAAGTCGTGGGACAAGATCGGAGGCAAAAGGCGGGGGGGAGACGTAGGGGCCAGAACTTGATGGACAGGACAAGAGGGCCTCATGGAGGGGGTAGATGAAAGCACTGGGTGTCCCAGTTCTGCAGCCTGGGGGCAGTCCCCCACCCCCTCATGGACAAGTCTTTCAACAGAGTCCATCTTGCCCTGAAGTTGTGAGAGTTTAAAAAACATAAACTGCAAAGTCTCTGCTGTGAGCATAACATGTTCTGTCAAAAAGACAGCTAGTTTTTCATCTGGCACAGGTCCCAGCCCTGCCAGACCACCTACAGGTAGGGGGGCCGAGAATGGTTGCCCGGAATCCCGTGGAGCTTCCTGTAAGGGAGCATTTCGCAAGGTATTACTTAGCTCATTCAAGTCCGCAAGAGGCTGGAAGCGATTAGTAGTCGTAGCACAAGGGGACGATGTCAAAGCAGCCACTCTTCTCACCGAGGCGCTATGAAAAAAGCACTCAAGCTTCCTCTGCTTTGATAGCTTAGCAGGAACACCGGTGGGGTCCGAGGATGCCATCCTTCAATCACCCTGATCCTTCAATCACCCCGATCCGTTTCCCGGTAGGCGGTTAGAAACTGAGTGTAGCAGTTGTGTTCTCCAGTTGAGGTGAGGCCTACTCGCCTTTGAGCAGCCTGGGCCTCAAGTACTTCCAGTTAGGGCCTTAGTCAGGCCTAGGCTGGACTGGGCTTCCAAGCCCTGGCAGGCTGGAGCCTAGAGAGCTCTGTCTCCTTTGCTGTCTCCAGCCTACTGCCAGGGCAATGAGGAAACTTGCCCGCTTTTTTGTTAGTTCCTGTTCAATAATTACCATTGTTTGGTACTTCTGGTAATTGTCCCTAGGCAGGAGCAGCACACACATCACATTGTAATGTTCCTTGCATGCTGCTTATGTTTGCTTGTGTACAGTCGCAAGTTCACCATGTAACTGTCATCATTTCCCTTATTGGTCCTTGTTTTGACTCTCTGTAAGCTGGGTTTTGATTGGTGTATTTGAAGGGTTAGCCCTTGTTTTCCGCATCTCATGCCGGAAACTTTTAAAATGGTGAAAACTGACAAAAATACCAGAAACTAACTTGTGAAAAACAGAAAATTACCAACAATAGCAGGAAAATACCGCAAATTACAAAAAAAATAAATGCCAAACAATTACAGGCACCAATATTAGGAACACTGGAAGCGTGGATTCAATGGATTGTTAGGAAATACCAACAAACAGTCGCAAACACTCCCAAAAGATAGCTATTTGTACTGGACCAGGCATTCTCGCCTCAGCTCCACGGAACACATACACTTCCACCTCGATACCTATGTTCAAATTGAAATCATTCCTTAAAATCTTCCTCTTCCATCATGCTCTCCCTAATTCCTCCCCCTCCACAGCCTGTCCAGTGATGCTTTTTCTACTGTCCTATCCTTCAGGAAGGACAATTCTCTTCAGGGTGCAGTTCTCTGCTGTAACTAAGCTAAGCAGATGCGCCTGCAATTTCTCAGCTTCATGAATGCATCCCATTTCTCCTTCATCTCCCCTCCTTTACCCATTTAAACTGTAAGCCCCTGGGTAGGGACCTGTCTAATTATTATTGTTAAGTGCCAGCACATGGCTGGCACAATAACCTAGCTTGTGAGATGAAATTCATTTGGTAATAGCGGTGACCAGATGCCTACAGGACACGAGGTCTGAGAGGGTGCTGTAATCCTGTCTTTCAAGATTGTAACTGAAGTTTTGAATGAAGAACCTTCCCGTCCTGCTGACAAACAATATTCTCAGTTGTGTGGTTTCTGTTTTATCAGTTTGAGATCCTGCTGCTGGATATCTTTCTGTTAGCGATCACAATTGTTTTTGTAAATTTCTTCTGGGACTATCACTTCAGTGAATACAGTCTATTGGTTTGAGAGACTCCTATCTTGCTGTGATTAAATGAGGAGCAGAAAGTCACTCTCGGCAGGTAAAATGAAATTCAGCACTCTTTCAAGCATGACAAATGCCACTGGTGGGATTTCTCTGGCACACAATCTCTGAAATTCCTCACCGAGGTGGTATATCATATGTATACAACAAGCAGTTTAGCCTGGTCTTGATAAATAAAGTAAATATTTGTCTTTTTTCCATCTTAAATAGATAGTTTGCAAAGTTGCATCGAAGGGCAACTTCAGTAGCAAATTGCTCTTTTTATAGCATCAAAACTGCATCTGATTTCCACTTCTGCTATGAAAGAAAAGAGCAAATTCATCAGAGTAGCTTTCACAGCAGGTTTGCCCTACAGATCATCAGCAAGAGGCATGAACTCAGGGGACAAGCTCAAAGGCAATCAACAAAGCGGTGTAAATTGCACATCGTTAGGTGGTTTTAAGGGAGTCAAAGTTAGTCTCCCAGGCAAAGCAGTTAGAAAAACAGGTTCCCTACTTTAACATACACCACATTTCTCATCCCATAAAACAGAAGAAGGTAACATGAGTCCCACACTTACCATGTTCATGTAAAACTCTCACCATCTTACTCAGGGGTAGGGGATCTTTTTTCTTCAGGGAAGGGGGCGCTTTGAAAATTATCACATGCTCCAAAAAGTGGCATAGAATTGGGGTTGGGAGTGCTCAAAAGGTGAGTTCAGGAACAGGAGGGTCCAGGTCATGGATCTGTGCCATGGATTCATCCCCTTCACTTGTGTGCATGTCCTGATCTCTACTTACTCTGAGCTCAGTCTTTCAGTTCTCGGGGGTAGGAACTGATTCCAGGGTCCAGATCCAGGAACTGGAAAGGGGGGAAAAAACTCAAAAAACACCTAGCCATGGGCCACATTTGGTCCCCAGGCCCAAGGTTCTGCACGCCCGAACTTACACTTCAACTCTACATTTGTTTGAAGTTGATGAAGAAAGATTCAGAAATAAGAAACCAGGAAAGAAAACATCATACTTGGTCTTGGAGTGGTTAAGCAGAGAGAGCATTTTGAAGTGGTGGGTGGATATTAAACTATACTACAAGGAACATGAGGAATAAGCCATACTCACCACATTGGGGCCAATCCCAAGCCCAGCGGATCCCTCGCGCAGCCGTGTGCGCATGTAGCGGTGCGCAATCCTCATGGACCTCTATTGCAGGCACATTGTGCCACGTGGAAATCACATACGTGTGTGCACGGGATCCGAGAGGCTTGGGCTTGGACCCTAGTGTACTGAAGCAGGGCTGCACAAAGTATGGCCCAAGGGCCACATGCAGCCTGCAAGTACCTTTCCTGCAGCCCAACTCCACTGGCCGCAAAGACCTTTCCTGTGGCCCACCATGCCTCCTCCTCATGCTCTGGCAATCACCTTTCCTCCAGCCCCCACACTGGTGTGAAACCCTCGTTCTTCCGGACAGCAAGCCTATTAAACCAGATCCCTCCTTCCTTCTCCCTGGCTCCAACTTCCTGTTGCCGCCGATGTCTCCACTTGAGCCCCTCACTGCCGCTTCTGACACCTGGATCTCCAGCCCAAGCTCCTTGCTGCCAGGGGGTGGGTTATACAAATTGGGGGTGGGGTTATGCAAATTGGGGTCATGAAAATTGGTGGGGTTATAGATTGAGTAAACACAAAGACAGGGATATCTAAGAAGTAGAGCTGAAATGGGTATCTAATTCAGTACCCACAGGTAATATCCACAGTTTGTAGTATTGTACTGTATCCCCAAGAGGCTATCCAGGCACCAATCAGGTACCCGAATACCCCCAAAATTGGTAACTCCCATTACTGATTTACAGATTTTTCAGTTACCGATTGGCAAATCAGGGCCAAAACTTGAAAAATCAGAACCAGAAGTCAACATTCCAGAATATTGAGTACTTGAATTGAATAATAATTGGGTACAAATTAGTATCTGGACATTGCGGGTCAACTTAGGTACTGGAAATTCGGCAAGTATACCCATTTCAGGTCTACTAAGAAGGCAATGACTTGAGAGGAAGTGGTTAGGAAAAAAATAATCTGGGAAGGAGCTGTTGGGGTGTGGGGAGGCATTGACTTCAGACATTTAAAGACAATGCGGTTAAAAAGGACTCCTTAATTAATTTTCCTGTAATTCATTCTCTGCTGGTTGCTGGACTTCTATTACTTGATGTCTTTCGTTACCTTTTGTGTTTAACAGAAATCAACAAGGCTAACTCTGAGTCCCAGACAATGAAACACAATAAGTGTTGCTATAGTCTAGAGCTAGAGATGCAGGTGGGTACCCGGCCAGTTGAGCACCCAGTCCCCACTGAATTTGGGATGCTTGACTTGCCCCAGTTACATTCAGGCACTAGCTGGTACTGTACATGCCCCAACTGGCTACCCAACTCCCTGGGTCTCAGATTAACTCACCTCACTGACCGGGCTGCTGATACCTCTGGTGTGGTTTCCTAGCTGCTCCCTGCTTCTCCATGGCCCGCGTACTGTTTAGCTGAGCAGGGAACTTCCCTGCTCGGCTTTTTCTGAGGTGGGAGAGAGAGAGTGAGGAGGCCTCTTCCCATCTGTGTGTGCCACCCTAATGGGTCCCCTTTTCCCAAGGGGACCAAAAATGGGGGAATGCACTGCGCTCCCCTGATATGGGTCCCCCTGGGAATAGAGGACCCATTGGGAGGCACATGCAGAATGGAAGAAGCCTCCTCGCCCCCCTCCCTCTCATGCTCAGAAAAAGCCAAGCAGGGAAGTTCCCCACTCAGCTAAGTGGTGCACAGGCCAGGGAGAAACAGGAAGCAGCCAGGAGTCAGAGAAGCAGTAGCTCAGCCAGTGAGGTGAGTCAGCCCGAGGCCCGGAGAGCTACAGGTGCCAGGATTAGCATCCTGAGGTGTCCCGGGGACATCCTGGGATGCCATGGAACACCCTGGTAAAACCCTCATTTGGGGGCACTGAGTAGTGGGTACCCATTGGGGGCCTGGTATCCTGTCAGGTTCCCACTGGGGTTGCCTGAAAATGGGGTATTACCTGCAGGTAGCTAAAGTGCTACCCAATGTAGCTCTATCTAAAATTGAAACAGGTATCTGATTTATTACCCGTGGGTAATACCCACTGTGGGTGCAATCCTATATAGTGCACATGCTGTGTGCTGGTGGTATGTATGTGTGTGCAATGTTGCACAGCAATGGCACACAAGTAAAGGGCACGCACCGATTCCATCGGGTCTACAGGTGCATGTCCCACAGTGCACATGCCCTTTATTTGTGCACCATTACTAGGCAACATTGTGCAATGTTGTGCGCATGTACCACGCATGGAGCACGCACTTGTGCATGGCCCGTGAATCTGCACATGGCGCAAGCACTGCATAGGACTGCGTCTGATGTGCTTAATCCCAAACCCAGTACACCATATAAATCATTCACATATCTTGTGTGCAACGCTTGCACAGAAAGCACAGAAATCGTACAGAGCCATGTTAGCCTGCGTGCAAGCTGCGTGCAAGCTACTTACACGCACACCACACACATGTATCCCATGTACACAGGAGTTTGGGATCACCCCAAGTGTTAAGTACCTAACAGGCTACCCGGGTCATGACTGGATTCCTGATTACCCAAAAAATTAGAAACTGGTACTATTTTACCAATTTATGCCAGCTGAGAACCTAAATATCAGAAAATATCACAAATTCATCTCAAATGTTTGTGTAATAACACCCATTTTGTCAATAAATTGTTGCAGAAAGCTGAGCATTATACCAGCTGAGAACCTAAATATCACAAAATCATCTCTAGCAGATGATAATCAGCCATTGACCACTTCTGACATAACAACAAAGCTCCTCTTCCAAAATAGTCTGCTAGAAATCCAGCACATCTCCATGATTGGTTAGAAGGGAATTTTAATTTTAAACCTTTTTGATCAGAATCCCTATCAAAATGTCATCAGCCTTTTTCAACAGTTCTGCTCCTCTACCAATAATAGTGTCTCCTCTACCAATAGCCAATAATAGTGGCTCCTCTACCAATAATAATGCAGTGCACTGGTTAATGTGTGCCCTACGGTCTGTCCCCGTCAGGAGACGGGCCGCCCGCCATGTTCTGCACCAGCTGCAGCCTCCGAGTCGTCACCAGGGGCAGCCCCATGTAGAGCGTGTTACAGTAATCCAGCCTTGAGGTGATGAATGCATGAATGAGGGTGGCTAGGTCAGAGGTTGAAACATATGGCTGGATCCTCCGCACAAGATGTAATTGGCGGAAGATTCCTTTTGCCACCGTCTCCAGCTGACAATCCAGGCAGAGGCCAGGGTCCAACAGAATCCCCAAACTCCGCACCTGCGGGGCCAGTGAGGGGCAGATTCCCTCCACAAGGGGGGGAATCACCTCCGCTGCCCTACCCACCAACATTACCTCCGTCTTATCAGGATTCAGCTTCAGTCTGCTCCGCCTCATCCAGTCACTCACTGCTAGCAAACACTGGGAAAGCACCGAGACTGCAGGACCTGGGTTCGTCGAAAAAGAGAGGTAAAACTGGGTGTCATCAGTGTACTGGTGGCAATGCACACCAAACTGTCTCACGACCTCACCCAGAAGAGGATAAGAGTTTTCTCTACAGAAACTAAGAGCTCTTGTCTCCTGGAAGGTAAGTGAAAAGACCTTAGAAGGGACTGCTGAAGAGAGCCTGAAGGGCTAGGGCAGAGGTGGGCAAATGACGACTTGGTAGCTGTATACAGGTCTTGGGCACCTGTACTGTGGTTCTTGCCAGACATGGCTGCCTGGAGGGGTGTCCATGCAGCTACCTCCAGAGTCCAGACCAAAAGAAGCCGAGTTGCCATTTCTGCTACTGGATTCTCCTGGTGGCTGTGGGAGCAGGTGGGTCGTGCTCTGCACTGACACTGCTGCTGCTGAAACCTGCCGGCATATCTGGGAGCCAGAGCTTTGATGTGCGAAGTGGGGGTTGGAGGAAGCCAGACTGCCCCATCCATGAGATTCAGAGATTGGGAGAAGCTGTGATCAATGTAATGTGTTTTTGTGGCTCTTGGCAATATGAAAATGTTGATATTTTCTTGGGCTTCAGAACTTTGCCCACCCCTGGGCTAGAATATACTCAGCAGGTCTAGAAAAAGAGGCTCCATGGAGGGGATAATATATTAGTGTGAGCCTGGGATTGGTGTCATGCCACATTTCTAGACTGTACATAATGTAAGTAAACAAGGGACGGGAGAGACCACTGCCTTATGCGAGTCATCTTGTTTATGGGGCTATTTTACAAAACTTTCACAGGTTGGGTTGGACTCCTTGTTTATCTTGTTTCTCATTGCTGAGGGCATTTTCACACAGACATTTAAATAGGAGTTAAAGCCTTAATTCCTATGTTAGCTGTTCATGTGAATGCCGCAAATCCAATATTATCATCAAGGATTAGGGAAAACATTGGTATTTATATTTATAAACACTTGATTGCTAGGTTTTATGATATCCAGATGTCAGACTAATCCTTGATAGTGTCCATGTGAATGACGATCAAAGATTAGTCAACTAAACCTTGATTAAAGCCACAGAGTCCAGCGAAAAGACTTGACATCCACTCTGGGCATTTCCTGCTCTATGGTACATAGGGGCACATGATTGTGAATCGTATTACCTCTGTCATCATTCTGCAATGCACTGCTGAGCGCCAAGTTTAAATACCCGCAGAACAAAGGGATGAGTTTCCATTTTCTTCAACTCAGAAATCAGAAAAATTAAGAAAATCAGATTTTCTTCAAACCCAGAAATCAGTGCACTGAGCATGGATTAAAAGTACCGTGGGATTGAAATTCATCCCAGAGACTCTAATTCCTGATTAACAGCAAAGTTCTGTTCACATGGACTATCAAGGATTAACGTTATCTAGCATTAAAATGTTTGTCTGAACAAACAGGAGTTTGTGAATACTAGATAATAAGCTCTGATTCTATCAAGGATTACTTTGTCTGTGTGAAAACACCCTGAGGCTCCCTGTTTCATATTAGAAAAAGAGACGTAGTTCACAATTTAAATATAAAGCTTATGTTTAAATTCCAGCACCTCCAGTTCATCAAATACTGAATAACAAATCATAGGCCCTTTTTACATGGGCCGTGGCTGTATGGGAGGGTAGGGGTGCGCACCTCAGCATGGGAGGCGTGTGGGTGCTGGAGCACATGGGCACACACTCACCTCCCCCCCCCATGCATTCCCACGCATCCCCACGTATGGAGAAACCTCTGTTTCCCCCAGTTTCTCCATGCATAGGGATGGGGGGGGGGAGTTGGGATGTGTGTTTCATGGGAGCGTGCACATGCCCCCACTCACTGGCTGTGGATTTACATGAGATGGTACCACTCATGCCCCTGCAGATTGGCTGCGTGAGCATGAGTGGTTCCATCTCAGGTACATACAATACATCAGAGGAAACACAAAACTGGGATATCTTTGGTTAACTTTGGTTTTCACCAGGACCCTGTAAATTCTCTATTGCATACTTTCCATAAAAATATTTCACATCAGAAACTATCTAAACACTGAATATCTTCTTATTACATACAATTCATATGTAATAATTAGGACTGAAACGAAGTCTTTGGAAAACGTCAGAATTCAGCAAATATTATAGTTTTCTGTTCAGAAAGTCTGAATTCCAAGGTTTCGAGAACCAAGGCCATTATTCAGAAAACTTCAAAAAACTTCAGAAATGGCTGCATGCGAGGGGGGCTGGTGGACAGTTCAGCTTTTCTTCGTCTGGAAATTAAACTTGGTGCCATATTTGGTAGGAGGGGGATATGGGAGGGGATAGTTGAGTGCTGGTAAGCCAGATGGCAAGTTTTTTATTCACTGGCAGGGCAAAATAAAAATATCTGCATCTATTTTGTCCATTCTCTTTGGTGAATTTGGTTGTGTGCTACAGTGCTGCTGGATCTGTACTTAAACAGCTGGGGGTGGGGGTGGTGGGGAGGGGTTCCTGTCCTGGCATGGTATGATTTGACCTGTCCTGACCATAGGGTAAATGCTGGGGGATGGGGGTTTCGTTTACCTTTACTATGCCATGCAGTTTAAAAAAAAAAAATTGGTACCACAGGGCTGCTTGGTTGGCACTTGGCACCATGAACCCAGAGGGTTCTCTCTGCCTGACTCCACTTCCTCTTGCCTGGCCTGTTCATGTTACCAGTGCCACAGTATCAATGCCATGCCAAGAAGGTGCCCCTGGACAGGGGGGTGAATGTCTGTTTTTTTTTATGGGGCCTGGGCTTGTTGGCTTTTGATGGGATTTATTTCTCTATACAGTTGCAGACTGTTTTTCAGGGTTGTTATTGGTGCTGAAACGAGAATCAAATTGATTTTTGCAATATATTCGCGGGAATCGAGAATTGCTGATGAGATTTTTCAACTTTTTTGAACCCCAGTCGAGATCCCAGACGAAATTCAATTTACTGGTTACTGCAGTTTAACATTTATTCGGGGTGTGCACCAGGCCCCCATGTCGGTTTTGTTTTTATTATTGTTTTTGTTATTAAAAATGTCATTTTCGTTATCGTTAACAACAATGTCATTTTCATTGTCGTTATTGGTATTGGTATAGTTTCAAACAAAGATTTTATTTTTGGTATCGGTATCATTATCGGTATCAATTCCAGGAAACTCTGGATCCTAGCAGGATGCTGCCAGTCATAAACAATATATATGAATTATAAAGAGAAAATTACTATAAAGAGAGATTTATTGATTAGCTGAACGTTTCGGCTTCCGCCCTCATCAGCATTTTTCAAAACTCAACTGAGCTGCTGATGAGGGCGGAAGCCGAAACGTTCAGCTAATCAATAAATCTCTATTTACAGTCATTTTCTCTTTATAATTTATATATATAATAAAACAGACTAGCCTAAATACCTATATAATATCTAATTTCTCTATATATGTACGCAAGTAATATCTATCTAAATCTAAGGGAGAAAGGGGAAGGGAAAAGGAAAACTATCTATTATCTAATCTATTATCTATATAACTATTCTAATCTAATCCAATCTATATGTCTATAATATATATCTAATCTATGCTACCTATCTATTTATAATGTCCAGGGGGGAGAAGAGCAGGGAAAGGGAGAAGGTAAAATGTAGGGTATAAGGAAGGAAAGGTATTGGTAATACAGTGAGGGCAAGGGAGGATTTTTTTTGTGTGCAAGCAGCACAGTTCTATAAACGCAACCTGACAAGCATAACTTTCACAAAATAGAGAGATAAAACATGGCCCTCCTATTATAAAGGGTTGCAGTGTCCGCCCTCAGAGCCCCTCTGATTGGTTGTGGGAGGCAGCAGGCATTGAGCAATCACAGAGTGCCATGAGACTGCTGGGGCCTGCTTGTGCTGCTCATTGGCCAGCGATACATCCATCAGATACGGCTGAGCTGTTCGCCCCTCCCAACACAGGCACAGTTCAAGAGTTCAACCCTGTTTAGGACTCCGAGATGTCTGTTCCCTCCTCCACTTTCCACATTTTCCCTCCAAAATCCAACTGCCACAGCACTAATAATGACAACGATAACAACATTGTCGTTTTCATTATTGTTGTTGTTTTTATTATCCATTGTCGGTTTTGTTATTGCAACAATTATAAAGATAATGACAATTGTCGTTATCGTTGTTGTAATAATAAAAACGACATGCACACCCCGGCTTTGCCATTTATCAGTTTATCAGTATTGTGATTTACCGTGTGCCATGTTTACCAGTTACTGTGATTTGCCATTTATCATGTTTGTTGGTTATTGGTTTATTGATTCCCATGTTTATTGGTTATTAGTTTATTGGTTATTTGTTCTTTTTGTTATTGTTTATTGGCTTTTATTGGTTATTGCTTATTAGTTAATGGTTTATGGTTTGTTATCATGTTTATTGGTTATTGTTTTATTAGTTTGTTTGTTTTTTGGTAAATGGTTATTGGTTTATTAGTTATTTGATTATTTGTTATTGGTTATTGATTTGTTACCATGTTTACTGGTATTAGTTTATTACCATGGTTATTAGTTTATTACCATGTTTATTGGTTATTGGTTTGTTGGTTACCGTATTTATTGATTATTGGATTTGGCTCAAAGGCAACCCGGTAAACAACAACCTGGTAAATGGTAGCCAACAACCTGGTAAATGGTAACTCAGTAACCTGCAATCCAATGGCAAATGACAATCCAGGAAATGGAAATTTGAGAAAAGATTCTCAACTGAGAATTGTCAATAGCGGCAATTTTCTCTGTTACAATTTCTTGTTTAAAATAAGATGAAAATCATGATTCTCTGTAATAACGGAGTTAGTTAGTTAGTTAAATTTATTTGTGCATCCAAAAGGCTATTATAAACATAAATTAAAACATTCCCATATATTCGTATAGGGGTGCAATACAATATTACAACAAAATACAAAAACCTCCATAAAACTTATGCATATACGTTTCTCACTGGATTAACCATTATCAATAAAATTCCTCTGAACACGTAACGCCATCTCACAAAAAGCTGCCACATTTCTAGTCCCAATAGAATCGAAAGGCTGAAACAATTTCAGAAGTAACATGGGAGAAGCAAGGGTATTATCCCTCAATTGAGGGATCAAATATCTGTTCCTGAGAGAGGCATAGGCAGGGCATTCCAGCACCACATGGGTGCAGGATTCTATAGACCCGAGATTACATAAAGGGCAGACCCTGTCCTCCCATGGTATGCCTCTATACCGGCCCTCCAACACAGCGGATGGGAAGATATTACAGCAAAATTTTGTAAACTAGGGTGTAACCAGGAGTCAAGATAGCTTTGGCCCCAACAGGGCCTGGATAGTTTAGAATATAAGGGAACTACCTGTTGAGAATCCAAAGAGGCAATTTCATTTTGCAGATCCTGGTCAGCAATCCTTTGCTTGATCACGGCAATTGCTCCCTTCAATCCGCAGGGTTTCGAGGAGTCCAAGGAAAAACCCAGCTTCAGGACATCATTATTCACTAATAATTCCCAGTCTGAAAATAGGCCACTAGCAAGGACCATCTTAAACAAAGAGTTTTCTTGTGTTGGAAAAACCATATTTTCCAGCCAAAATCTAATCACGATCAATAATGCACGTGAGTGTAGGACACCCCAATTCATAGCACAGTAGTACCTGTGGGGTACCCAAGGGTAGGTCCAATATTGAGCTTAGAAACCCATTCTGAATAATTTCAAGTTTCCCCAAAAAAACCAAGCCCATGCTGGGTAGGCATATTGGATCTGACTGATCACCTTTGAGGTATATAAATGTAATGCCGGGTGAACCAGTTTCCCCCCATCTCTGTGGTAAAATTTTAGTATGGCAGTGGAAGATTGCCTAGTGGCATTATTAACAGCCTTGAAATGGGGGGGTCCAGCTCAAGGAGGATGATAGTATAACCCCCAGATATTTAAATTCCGAGACCTGATCAATGGAATTCCCTCCAATAAACCAATGATGTTTCTTCCTGGATGACCCCCGCCCTACAATCATAACCTTTTTTTGGTGTAATTTATAGCCAAATTTTCAGTGGAGCAGTAAACTCCAAAAAGCTCCATGACCCTTCTCAGGCCCACATAAGGATTGTATCATCCGCGTAAAGAAGCGCTGGTATCCTTCGCGACGGTTTCCAATCTTTAGGGCATGGGTATCTTTCTGTTTCAAGAAAGAAATTACGTCATTTAGATAAAAATTAAATAGGGCAGGGGCCAACATACATCCCTGTCTTACCCCTCATCTGACAGGGTTTTTTTCAGATAGTTGGTTCGGGGGGGGGGGGCAAATCTCACTTGGAGGGTATTTCCAGAATGCGCTTTAATCAAGAGAAAAAGTAATCTTGAATCCACTGAAAGTGAACTCAACTTAGCCCATAACCATTCTCTATCCACCAGATCAAATGCCGAATGGAGATCAATAAAGCATAGAAACAGTTTCCCTTGACATGATACATATTTCTTAGTTAGTTGGCACATCACAAAAATCTGGTCTGTGGTTGACTTCCCCTTAACAAAGCCCACCTGTTCTGGTTCAATCAACCCTTGGTCATCCAGCCAAGATTGGAATTTAGTATAGTAAGTATTTGGTATAGAGTTTCCCCACCACACTGAGTAGGTTGATGGGACGGTAGTTAGATGGCATCTGGGGATTGCCCTTCTTATGAAAGGGGACAATAATACTATTTAACCAGGCCTGGGGAAGCACACCTGTTGCCTTTATCTGGGTGAATAGTGGGGCCAAAACACTGGCCCACCAATCCGGGGCACTTTTAATCAGATCTGGGGAGATAAAATCATCCCCTGGGGCTTTCCCTGGTTTAAGGGACCTAATAACATCTTCTGCAGATACTGGTGACCAAGGGGGGTGTTGGTCAATTGAGGCCAACCGTATCTCTAGCCCTCAATGTAAAGTAGGGGAAAAGACATCCTTATAAAATTGGACCCAAACTTCAGGAGCAAGGGGTGCCTGATTACTTACTTTGCTCTTGTTCCTCCTTTCTCCCAAGGAACGGAAGAAATCCCAGAAGGCTTTGGTATCCTTTTGAGTCACAGCTAGGTATAGTTTTTGCCATTGTTTGTTTTGGAAGTCCCGCTTTTTTTGAGCTAATACAGTCCGATAAAGTTTCTTCTGGTTATAAAGTGCTAACCGCGCACCTGGAGATGCTTTTTGCTTCAAAGATCTAGCTTTCTGCCTTAATGATGCCCTTAACTCACAACACTCCCTGTCGAACCACTGAGGTACAAGCCGCTTATGCTGACTAGGACCTCTGTGAACCTTAATAAATGGGGCCAGGCTGTCTATCAGATTATCATAGCAAGAGACCAGATCAGTACCATCCTGGGGAAGGGTAAATACATTTTGCAAAGCTTGAGCCTCAGTTTGCTAACCATTGTGAAAAGGACATCCTAACTGTTTCAGTCCACTTGACACGAGTAAAGTGGGGGATGATCACAGTATTTGTTCCTAATCCAGCTGAACCAATCACAGAACCCACAGCACCCATAGGCAAATTTGTAATCATTACCAATGGGAAGTGTGAGGATTCTATTCTGGGGGTTATACTAAGGGACCTCACGGACTCCAATTGATCAGATGAAATAAGCAAGTAGTCTATAGTGCTGGAACCTAGGACTGTGTGTGAGGTGAAATCACCCAACAGATCCCCCTCCACTCGGCCATTGAGAATACACAAATTAAATAAATGCATTACATCTTTCATTTCCCCCGCTCCAGTACCAATAGCCTTGTCCTTAGACGTTCTACTCGGAATCCTTCCTAGAAGTGCATACTCATCCAATTCCAGGATTTCTTGCACATCCATGGGGTTCCCAGTTCTTGTATTAAAATCCCTGCCAATTATAATTGTGCCCCCCCCCCCCATTCTATAACAGCCAAATCCAAAAGATCGTGCCATTGTTTCCATAGGTCGTGAGAGTAATATGGGGATGAAATAGGTGGAATGTACACAATTCCTATTAGGATTTGAAAACCAAAAGGAAACAAACAGTGATACATAGCCAGATGGGCCCTATAAGAACCTATCAATCTCACCTTGACACCCAGGGTAATAACGGAGAAAAGGTCAAAATTGAGTTTCAGCCCTAGTAGTTATATTTCTTTTCAGCTACTGTCCCTTGTTAGCCTGCATTTTTGTGCATTGCTTGGTTGGCATAATGATTAAAGTGGGTGCACTGCACTCACTGCTGATGGTGGGCAATGGGTGAAAACAGACATGACGCTAATCACCCTTTAACCACCCTTGGTGGTTATTTATGCATGTTGCAGCACTCTATTGGTGCCCTATGCAGCCCTGAAACATGCATAAATAACCACCAAGGGTGGTTAAAGGGTGGTTAGCATCATGTCTGTTTTCACCCAATGTTATGGGTACGCCACAGTGGTTGTTTTTTTTATTTCTGCAAGCAGTTGTACTTTTCTGGGGATGTCTTCTGGAGCAATTGTCCCAGTATTGCTAGCCTGCTTTTCTGAGTAGTGTTTTTCTGGGTAGTACTTTGACTGTTGGTTCAAGAACTTTGCAATAACTTTTTGAAGTTTCCGAAGTTTTCCGAGGTCCGGAATTCCGAGTCCAAATTCAAAAACTTCGGAAACTGTGCCAAAGGGCCGCCGAGCACTTGGGCCGATTATTCAGAACTTCGATATTGGTCCCGAGTACTCAGAAGTACTATTCGGTACAGCCCTATTAACAATACATTGTCTGCATTCCTCATGCCCCTTGCAGTAGTCCCACTGAATCAGTGGGATTACTCTAGAGAAAGTGGATTGAGTATCTGCAGAAGGACCATTAGTACTTTCACATTCATGAGAGCCCAAATGTAGCTTTGCTACAAGCCATGAAGAAGTGGGAACATGTGGTTTTGGTGCTGCAGGAGCAGAGTAGAAACCAAACTTTGAAAGTCCTGGTTTTTGTCTTGATTCATGAGGGACTTAATTTGTGCTAACCTTGACAGTAGACTGCCTGGGTGTGTTTTAGTCAGCAGTTCAGTGTTGGTAAAAAATAATGAGAATCATTTACTGTACTATGCACAGGGTAAAAAAATATGTGAGCGGTGTGGCAGCTCTCTGTCCCAAGGCAGGAAACAGAAAAGGTCACTCTCTGGGTTGGCAGGTGGCACTGAATAAATGTGCGGGTCATAGGGACAGCCATCCCACCTCCTCCATGACCTGGATAGCAGGGGCCCACAACAGAGTCCCCACCCGCTCCCTGTGCCCCACCCCTTGCCATGAAGAGCAGCCATGCTGTAGTCTGTGTTGGCCCACGTGGATGACTGTTGACCCATAATGGGTGCCCAGGATCTTTGGGAGGACTCATTCCAGGCCAGCCACCTCCCCACCTCTGGGCCATCCTGGGCCAACATCTGGTGGTGCAGGACCACACATGTGGTGAGTCCTGGGCCACAGAGGGTCATAGCAGACCCGTGTCATGTCTGTTTTTTATCCACTGTTCTAATCTCAATGGGGACCAACAGCAAAAGCAACGGGACCTTCCCTCAATATAGTGACACCTCTGTGCAATGCACTGTACAATCTGGATTTCAACTTTTGGCCTGTTAGGTAGGTAGAATTTGTTGTCTTGCTAGTAATTTGTGTTAATATTGACAGTAGATTACTGTTACAGCAACCAACACATTCCTTTTGCTGATTTCAACTCTCATTTAAGGCTGGGGCTCATAGTAGACATAAATGTCAGACTTTGTCATGCTGTGTAAAATAAAACAGTGGCTGTAAATGCTGCCTTCATGGAGATGTGCTTACAGCAATCATCACTTCAGGAATATAAAAGAGTGAATTTGTTTGAATTACTAATTCAGACCAAAACCATGTCTAAAAAGAAAATGGAGTAAAGGATGACTTTTCTTCATACTCTGCTATTTTAATTGGATTCGTCCTTTGGAATCTTACTTATTCCAGAGCAGAGGCAAGCTTATTTTTGGCCCCCTAAATCAGTGGTGGCTGGTGGGTTTTGAGCTTGGTGGGGCAGCAAGGCAATAAGGCTAGCTGGCCTGCCGGTGGCAAAGCCACTGGCAGGCCAGCAGAACCTTATGGCTGGCAGAGCTCTAGGGTGGGACTTGTCCATTGTAGGCAGAGCCTCCAAAAATCCAGCAACTAGGAGTTATCAGTGTTAATATCTGATGGACAGAACATTAGTTAACACTGGGAACTCCTTGCTGTTGAGTAAAACCCTGCCACTTGGAGACAGAGAGAACCCTCCTACTAGCATCTCATCCATTCAGTGGATGGGACTCCAGTAGGACAACACTCTCTCTCTCTCTCTCTCTCTCTCTCTCTCTCTCTCTGTCCAACAGCGGTAGTGCCATAGCAGGATTAAAAAAACTGATCACATGTTTAACACATACAAAACCTCAGGGTCACAGCAAAACAGCTTTGGTATCATTTTAATCCCCATGTAACACTGAGCAAAATGATGTAAGAAAAATGAGTCACCTTAATTTATGCAGGCAGCTTATATTCACAGTTTAAAAAGTTGGTTTCAGCAAAGCTGCACACTCAAACTATTTGCACAAGCCTGACCAGATTCAAAGCCCCGAAAGGCATCCAGGGACCCCCAAAGACAGCAGCAAAACAAATGCTCCACATCATCAAGTGAACAAAACCCACATTCCAACTGATCTTGAACCAACCAACTTTATTCCCAGGGCCCTATACACAGATCTATAAAAACCACACGTGAACCAGAAACAAACCTACAATGAGTCACCTTAATTTAGGCAGGCAGGTTATATTCACAGCTTAAAACGTCAGTTAGCAAAGCTGCACACTCAAACTATTTGCACAAGCCTGCCCAGGTTCAAAACCCAGAAAGGCATCCAGGCACCCCCAAAGACAGCAGCAAAAAAACCGGTCCACATCAGCAAGTGAACAAAACCCACATTTCAACTCTCCAACCGTGTCCTCAAGTGGCCCCCACTCCCCAGTGCCCCCACTCCACAGAGTGTCCCAGAGTGGCCCCACCATGTCCCCAAGTGGCCCCCCTCCCCAGTGTGCCCCCTCTCCTGTCTGTCCCCAACTGACCCCACTCCCCAGTTAACACCCCGTGTGTCCCCAACTGACTCCACTCCTCAGTTAACCCCCCGTGTGTCCCCATCACCTCCCTGCACCCCAAACTCCTCCACACACACCCTCCAGCCCCACATCCCCAGTCTCTCTCCACACTCCCCCCCCCACACACACACACACACAAACCAGAAAAAGCACATAGCTAGCAGGGGGACATGCTTGTTGCTGCAACCTTCACAGAAAAATCCAAACTCAAGCAGCAAAACCATCCATTGTACCTACAGCCTCTACCCACACCCACACCCCCAGGGTGGGGAGGGATTGAAGAAGACAAAAGATTAAAAGCACAAGGAAACAAACAATGCACAGGGCAGGGGATTTTTTTTCAAAACTTACAGGTTTCTGAAAGGATGAGACCTCCTGTTCACTCTCTAGTCTGACTGACTCTGATCTCTTCCCCCTCCCCTCTAGTGAGCCTAGAGGGAGGAACAGAGAACAATCAGCTCTTTCCCTCCCTCCTCCCACTTTGGTAGCAGAGGGGCCAGGGGCAGAAAATGAGGTGGCCAGAGCGTTTTGAAAAGGTGCCCAGACATGCCCCCTAAGCCTTGCTGATTGGCTGGGTTTCTCCATAGGAACCCAGCCAAGGAGCACATGGCACCTCCTCCACTCCCTCCCCAATCCCCCAGAAAGCAGCAGGGTTTGTTTACATACGACTCATCCTGCTCTCTAGCTGGAGAGTTACAATGTAATCAAAGCCTGAGACAAGCGGGGAAATTGACCGCAAGCATGGGTCCATGGGGGGATTCCTGAGAGACTTGGGGGGCTTGGGAGGGCACCTGCCCCAATTCCCTGCGGGAGGGGCCGCCCCTGCCCTAAATACATTAAGTGGATGAGCCAATATATTGTATTATATTTGGAAAGAAGGTTTGCTTTAGTGCCACCAGTGTTATCATAACCATATATTTTCTGCTTAATATTCCTAGATGAGAACTATCATCTTCAGCTCAATCTTTGGTTTTTGAAGCCCATCCCTCATTTCGCCTGTCGTATGTGTAAAATTCACGTGGATTCAAACACCAGTCTAGATTTTGTACACACAGCTCTTATGAACACTGATCTTTGGTACAATGGTGTGCATCACCTACTTGCCTTCCTGAGGTCCTTGCGGTATCTCTGTTCTAATCTGGCACAGGAGAGAGGAGTTGAGACACATTGTTGAAATGTTGTGCCTCTGTAAAATGGCAGGAAAGGACCAGTGCTTCTCTGTAGAAAAATCAGCTCACCGGACAATGAGCATTGATTTCTGAAACCCAACAGTCCTCTCTTCCTGTCTCTCCCATGGTCACATGTGCTGGTTGAAGAAAGAACTTGGTTAAGGGCAGAGTGGAGCTAAAATTAATATAGTATTCAATGATTTTTCCCTCTTAAAATGGGGTCCAACAAAGTGGTACAAACCAATATGAAGCCCTGCTTTGTTTGCATATTTGTTTTGGTTTTTCAGGTTCGTTTTTCTGAGTTCTTCATTTTCTTGGGGGGGGGGGGTCATTTTAGTTTGGACATTCAACTGAATAACCAAATAGCTGAATCAAAACGACTAATAAAACAGGAAAAAACAGAGTATTCAAGATGAAATATCTGAGTATATGGATAAATGAAAAGCATTTTGGGTGTGGATATCTATTTATGTAGAAGTGTTGAAATCTCTCTGAAAATGTGAAGAAAATTTGCAAATACGAAAATGCCTAATTGTTTCAGCTCTAAGGCAGACTGAGAAATCAGAACGAGATTAAAAGATTAGTTAAGGTCATGGACAATAGGTCCATCAATGGCAATTAGGCAAGAATATCAGAGGATGGAACACCTCTTTTTTTCCACTGCCATAAAAGTGAACAATCAGGGTGGATGGTAGTGAACAATCAGGGATGGGTGGTAGTGAACAATCAGGGGTTGATGGTAGTGAACAATCAGGGATAACTTCATATACACCATGATTTTTCTTTCTATGTCTTCTCCTAAAACATCTAGTGCTACCCATTATTTGAGGTAGGATACTAGGCTAAATGGGCCAGTGGTCTGACTTAGGACCTAGTCTTCCACCATTAAAGTCCATGGTAAAACTCCAGTTGACCTGAATGGTAGAAGAGTGTTCATATGGCTAGTTTTATATTCTCTTACTCACAGTAGGGATGGGCGAACGCGGCTCGGAAGTTCGGAGTTTGGACTGAATTTGAATAGTTTGGTTGATGTAAACAAACGTGCAAACCGAACTCGAATTCGAACGTTCGGTTCGGATGCGTTTGATGAGTTCGGAATTGAATTTCCATTTGTTTCAATGGAAAACACCTTATCAGCTGTAACATTTTTGTTTATTATGCTATGTGGCTGAGATTTGGAGTGCCTATACCTCCAATATAAAGAATTATGTGTACACAATTTCAAAATGATCAGATAAAGGAATCCGATTTTAGATGCAGTTGAAGTATTGTATTTTGCAATATTCTACATATACATTCTTAACTGTAACTTCTTTGCCTCACATCTAATGTAGGTGAAACATGTCCAGTTTATACCCCTTCCCATATTTACTTTCTTTGCCAAATTTCAGAAGGATTGGGAAAAGGGTCTTGGTGGTATAAGCAATTAACATATAAATGTATGGCTGGCTATAACATCTTTGTAGTCCAACCAGTGTACATGAAATTTGGCAGGACTATATATTACGTGTTCATGATCATCTCTGCCAAATATCAGAAAGATTTTATAAAGGATCCCAATTTTATATGCCTGTACAACATATGTAGAGAAGGGGCCTATGCCTGGGATTCTCTTATGTCACTGTGGTATAAGATCGGTTTGTGATGCAAATTGGCCAACAGAAATGTCAACCAAATATCCTCATTCTGTGCTGGGACCATCCCAACATATCTCCCCCACTTGTTTCTGGGAAGTCAGAAGCATCTGTTTAGGAAAGAGTCAATAGAGATTCTCTTATGTCCTCTGTCTCAGTGCTGCAGGATGTGATTGTGATGATAATTGGCCACCAGCCTGGATGTGTTTAAACTATGTATCCTGACTGCTGAGATGCTATCTTAGAAGTCCCAGTTATGTTGCTTATGCCCGCCGAAGGGCCGCCCCCTATGCCCACCTCAAAGCCACTACCAATTAGTCCTGTAAAGCTAGAAGCTTGCAGTAATGTGTTTGGCCATTGAATGTGCACTGTCTGCCAGTCTTTGGGGTTGTTCCACATCCTTTCTCCTACAGTCTCTCTCCCCCTGCCATGCAGGGTGCCTGCCTTTGACTGGCACTGATATGCTGATATTCATCTGAATAATGATCTTCATGGGGACAACATCAATTGCTTATATAATTGTGGCCCTTTATAAAAATCTCCTGTACATTTGCTGAAATGTCAGGAAAGGTATTTGATACATTCTTGCCAAATATTCTGTAAACATAATGCAATATCAAAATTCTACAGCTGGAAATGTATTTTCAGATTAATGTCTTATACCCGTGGGATCCTTTATCCACTCTTTCTAAAAATTAGCAGAAATATTAACCATATGGAGGGATGTAATATGCACAAGCTTCATGAACATTGAATGCAAGATAAAGAATTTGTAGTCATGAATGTGTATGGAGCTTTTCTTAAAGTCACAACATTCAATTGCTTCTAAAATCGGTTTCCTTTAGCTAATCATTTTGGATTTTGGTACCTATAGTGCCCTCCATTGGGAGTACAATCTCTCCAAATTCCAGCAATATCAAATAAGAAACAAAAATGTTATAGTGGGAAATATGTTTTTCAGTTTTTTCCCTTTATTTCAAAAACCAAATGTCATTTTCAGTTTCTGAATGCACCAAACTAAAGACCGAACCGAGTCCGACTGAACTGAATACTGAATCTGAACTCAAAGTTCACCTCGAACCACCAAACGGCCAAACATCCAAACCTCTTCTGTTCACACATCCCTAACTTACAGTTCTTGCACTTGTATGATGAATCTGTATAGCTGTCTAGCTGGAGTTTTTACAGTCTCTGGAACTGTTTTGTTGTTGTTGTTTGTTTTGTTTTACCCACAACTGAAAGTGACATTTTCCTTCCTCTTGGTTGAGAAGATGGAAGAACTAGGGATATGCAAACAGGTCGCAGTTTGGTTTCGGTCTTCCGGTTTGGTCCGGTCATTTGATTCGGTCACTGAGTTCGGGTTTTGTTGTTCAGTTCGGTTGAGTTCGGTTCAGTCGAATTTGGAAAAAGGTATTGCGAGATCCCGTGATCGTGCCGGGAACTGGAAATTCGAGTGCGTTCAGAGCATGTGTGGATGAGAGTGTGTGTGTTGTGGCTGGTTTGCTGTTTGGTTTTGATTCATGTGTTTTGGCTGTGTGGTGTGTTGGTCAAGTCAAGTTGGTTTTGGTTTGGCTGGTTGGTGAGTGTTGGTACGTGACTGTTGGCTGTGTGTTGTTTAAAAAAAAAATGAAGAAGACTGTTGTTCTAATTAAACACTGGGGGGCCAAGGTGGTGCTCCTGGAGCTGGTGGTGGAGGAAGAGGAGGAAGAGGTTCCTCCTGCCACTGCTGGACCTTCGGTGGTGGAGGAGGAGCAAGAACTGGTGGGCACAGGAAGTGCTGCCACTGCTGCCAGGTTTGTAAACTTTTTTTTTTACTTTGAGGACAAGAAGAATACTATCCTTTAGAGCGAGCTTACTGGCGTGCGCGTGGGTGTGTGGGTGGTGGGCAGTCAGGCACAAACAGTGGGCATCAGCGGTGACAGCAGATGTCTGCCACAGAGAGAGAGGTTACTGTAGTGTGGGGGACTCTTCCAGCAGTCAGGAATGAGCATGAGCACCCCCACCCAAACTTGTGCCAGGCTAGCAAGGGTCTCCATTCTGCAGTTGCCATCCCTACGAACCCACAAATAAGAGCAGGATTTGCACATGCTAGCCAGGGTCTTTCCAGTTGCCATCCATAGCGCCCCAAGGAGGGCAGGATTTGCACATTCCAGCAAAGGTCTTTCCAGTTGCCATCACTACTAACACCCCAAGGAGGGCAGGATTTGCATGTACCAGCAAAGGTCTCTCCATTGCCATCCCTCCCCAGCACCCAAAGAAGGGCAGGATTAATTGCACATGCCAGTCAGGGTCTTTCCAGTTCTCACCCCCCCCCCTCCAGCACCCAAAGAAGGGCAGGATTTGCACGTGCCAGCCAGCGTGGGTCACTGTCTCCAGTTGCCATCCCTAGCATCCCAAGGAGGGAGGACAAGAGGCATCATCATAAATGCATGATATACTTAGGTGTTGTTTATGTGTTCCTGTTTCAGAGCGGGTGAGGATTCAGAATCTTCAAATGCTGGTGCCAGGGGCAAGCGCAGGACACCAAGGCAGAGGTCGCCAGTGCCACCCTCAGACACTGGGCAGACAAAGTCCGATGTCTGGCAGTGGTACGTGAGGCATGAGGATGGCTCTGCAGAATGCAAGGTAAGGCACAGCAGCTGGAACAACAGGGAATGGATTGCCCTATGACCTGTTAAGATGTCCCCTGCAGAGAGAGATTAAATGCAGGCAGGGCTTGACAGACCATTGGTCTGATGCAGTATGGTACTTCTTGTGTTCCTATCTTTTTATGTTCTTTAGGTCTTCCATTAAAAGTTCCAGAGGCAACGTGAGGGGACCACATCAGGGCTGATAGCCCACAGTGAAAAGCTTCATGGGCTGATGGTGAGGTGGCAGCAGCAGGACTCTGGTGTCGTGGCCGTGGAGCATCCTCATCGCCAGAAGAAGAGGGGAAAGGCATGGCAGAAGCAACGCCATGTAAGCCCTTCCCCCTCCTCCAGCTCTGATGTGGAGTCCCCCAGGCCCTGGGAGTCTGCAGCAGCAGGGCCTTTCGGGCCGAGGTGGAGAGGCCCACCCGGGACTTCAGGGCCGGCCTGCAGCAGACAGCAGCCACCATGGACAACCACCTGGTGGAACAGTTCCAGCCTCTCAAGGTGGAGAAAAAGAAGGTGGAGGCGTAGAAGGTGGAGACCAGTCGGTCTCCAGGTGGCATGCAGCCATGTCAGGGGCCATGGACTTCGCCTTGGCCCATGGCTAAGATATGCCGGAGTACAGGGTGCTCACCCCTCAGTCCTGTCCTATGCCCCTTTTGCCTTTCCCCCAAGTTCCGGGGGACAGACCCAAAGACAAGTAGGCTAGACCCTTTTCTTTTCTTTGTATATATGTTTGGTTTTGGTTTTATACTGTGCTTTGATGTTATTGTTCTTTAAAAATTGATTATAAAGGTTATATTTGTTGTTACAATCTTTGTTTGAACTGCCCAATCTTTTATCCCTCTGTGCTGAAGTTCTGGCATGTGGCAGAATCTCATACAGCTAGTCGATCCCTACCAGCAGCACCTGGCTGGCACCTCCACATGTAGAATAGGTAAGGTATTACCCCCAAGGATGTGCCAGCAGCAGGGTCTCAACTTGCAGACTGCCCCCCAGGAGGGATAGGGCTTGTGTCTGTGTGTGTGAGTGTGCTATAGAGAAAGAGAGTCAGGCTCCTTGGCAGCGGGCAACATGAGGTGGGTGCTGGTGGTCGGGGGGGGGTGTTTCAGCAGCTTCACCGGGCATCCACGGGTGGGTGCTGAGGAGTAGGCTGGGTGAGAGGGGAGGCTGGCGTGCGAATGGGGCACCGGGTTTCTGGATGCAGTGGAATGGAATGTCAGTCCCCAGTAACTGAAATGATGGTCCCAGAATCTCACTGATGGTTCCTGGGATGGGCGGGCATGACTGATTCAGGTACAGTGGAATGACAGCCTATGGGAGCTGAATGATGTCCTAAAAGTAGTGCATGGTTGAGCACACTTCATTCAATTGTGCGATAGGTAGGTATAGAAATGCACACAGGCAGGCACATAATACGTTCAACATTTTGTTATATTCCATCTCATTCTGGTAGGTTTCCTGCTGCTGCATGTGGGCATCAGGCACAGATGGCAGTTCTTTCTGGTTCTGGAAGGTGGCAGCTTGAGCTGGCCTCCCCTCCACCCCATCTCTCTCATTCTAGAAGGGAGCCTCTCTCTCCCTCTCTCTCTCTCTCTCTGGCCATATAGTGCAGGTGACAGCATGGGTGGGATTGTGTCTGTCTCTCCTTCTAGCAGTGGGGAGATTTCTCTCTCTCTTTTATTTCTCTCTCTCTCTCTCTCTCTTGGCAGCAACCTGGGCAGGCAGGCAGGCACCTTGGCATGAGAGACAGGAAGGCGGGCTGAGGCAGGCTTTGAGCTTGGCAGCAACCTGGGGTACAGAATCCTTGGCACAGACAACATATAGGCCTGGGCCCATTGGTACTAGCAGCAGCAGACAGTGGTTGCCAGGGTACAGAACCCTTGGCACAGACAACATATAGGCCTGGGGGCCATTGGCACTAGCAGCAGCAGACAGTGGTTGCCAGGGTACAGAACCCTTGGCACAAACAGCATATAGGCCTGGGGGTCATTGGCAGCAGCAGACAGTGGGTTGCCAGGATACAGAACCCTTGGCACAGACAGCATATAGGCCTGGAGGTCATTGGCAGCAGCAGACATTGGTTGCCAGGGTATAGAACCCTTGGCACAGACAGCATATAGGCCTGGGGGCCATTGGCAGCAGCAGACAGTAGGTTACCAGGGTACAGAACCCTGGGAACAGACATCATATAGGCCTGGGGGCCATTGGCAGCAGCAGACAGTGGGTTGTCAGGGTACAGAACCATTTGCACAGACAGCATATATGCCTGGGGGCCATTGGCACTAGCAGCAGCAGAAATTGGTTGCCAGGGCAGGCAGGCAGCGTGGCATGAGCGGCAGTCTGGCAGACTGAGGCAGGGTTCGAGCTTTGCATCTTGGGCGGGCGGGTAAGCAGGTAGCATGGAATGAGAGGGAGTAGGGCAGGTGGGCTTGGGCAGGCTTTGAGCTAGGCAACCTGGGTGGACAGACAGGCACCTTGGCATAGGAGGCAGGAAGGCATACTGAGGCATGTTTTGAGCTTGGCGGCAAGCTAGACGCGCAGACAGACAGAGTGGCATGAGAGGCAGTAGGTAAGGCAGGCTGGGACATTGGCAGCAGGGCACTCAGATAGTCTAGTAAAGATTGTGCAGCGCAAGAGAGCGAGAGTCAGTCAGTGTCACATTGGCAGGCCGAGATCATGTAGACATAGGCCGGCTGGCAGGCTTACAGTTTCCCAATGCCACCCTGTATCATGAGGTCAGTAAGATAAGGTGGCCGAGGCTGTCTAGTATGAGAGAGAAAGGAGGGTGGTGGTGGGCAGGGCAGGCACCAGATATTGGGAGGAAGGGACAGCACCTCAGCAGCACAGCAGCAGTAGCCCTACCCCAGATTGAGGAGGAGGAGCCCCGTCCCATGACTGCCTCTGGCATGGGATGCTGTGTGTCATTGCACCATCAATCCTTGTCCAGTGGCAGCTCAGGGAATCCCAGCAGCGGAAGGTTCACCTTAATGAACAGCAACTGTTCCACCAACTTTGGCCCCAGTCTCAGGCGGTGCGGGGAGCAAATGTTCCCCACCATCGATAACACCCACTCGCTGGGGACACTGGTTGGTGGGCAGGGCAAGAGACCCTTGGCCACTTTCGACAGGGCTGGCCACACGTTGGCCTTGCTGGCCCAGTAGACCAAGGGATCGCTGCTGGGAACAATGCATGGCTTCTCCTCCAGGTAGGTCTCCACGGCTGCTGAGGCATCGTCGTACTCCCTTTCATAGCTCTGCCTGGGAACCACCTCCACCACTGCCCTCAGCCACGCTGCTTACCCTATTGTGCACGGTGCCATGCTCCCCAGAGTGGCCTGCATGTAGGCCGAGCTGCTTCTGCTGGCAACAGGGGTGCTGCTGCTGCTGGCGCTGCTACTGCTACCGCTAGGGCTGGGGGCAGGGATAGACCTGCCTGGCTGAGTAGGGTGGTTGCTCCCACTCCCACCATCCCCAGGGGTGTCCTGCTGCATAGCCCACTCTGCCTGCCAGACCCTCTCCACCAGCACATCCTTCCGGAGGGCAGAGTGCTGTCTGGCATGCCATGCTTTCCTTGACCCTGGGGTCCAGCATTGTTTCATGGACATATTGGTCCCACTGCAGGAGCACGTCAAAACGCACCTCAAGCCCTGACTTCAGTTTCTGCACCAGGTCAAGCACCTCATCAGCCAGCTTCCTGCCCTCAGGGCCACAATCCCGCCCCACGAAAATCTCCTCCAGCCTCCTGTGGAGACTCCAGACCAGAGGGGTCACCTGGCTGAGGGTGGTGGTGGAGCTGCTTATGGTCTCCGTCACGGCCAGGAACAGTCTCAGGACGAAGACCGTTTGAGCCAGGAATTCCCATTCCACCCCATTAAACCCTTCTGGTGCCCTGCAGTCCTTCTCCAGTTGAACCTGATGCAAGGCGGCTTTCTGCTCAAGAAGCCACTCAAGCATTAGGAAGGTGGAATTACACCATGTGGCCACATCCTGGACCAGCTGGTGCCCTGGGGAGCCTTGCTCGGCCTGCTTCTCCCAGAGGAGCTCGCTGCCCTTCACGCTCTGGTTGAAGAACTCCGCCAGATTCCTCCCCCACTTGATCAGAGAGCTAAGGGTGCCTTACCCAATCCCCTTATCCCCCAAGCCCAGAGTGTCTCTGACCACAAGGTGAAGGGTGTGTGTGGCACAAGGGATGCTGGTGAATCCCCCGTCACAGACTGCCTTTACTACATTTACGGCGTTGTCCGTCACCACACACCCCTTGGTGAAGGCCGCGCCTGGCGTAACCCCCTCCCTCACCATGGCGGACAGGACTGCCTCAATGGTCCTGGTGGTGTGGGGGCTGTCCATGACTTGTGCCTGAAGCAAGGCCCACCTATACCCTGCTTCGGGACCCCTCCTGCCACTCCCCAAAGTTGCCTCCAAGTCCTGCCACCAGTGCGCCATCACCACCAGGTATGCATGCTGGGCATTCCTGCTGGCCTGCATGTTCGTGGTGAAGTGGACAGTGCCCCCCCCCCAGCCCCTGCCAGCTGCTCCCTCACCCATTCCTTCAAAGCCCTGTAAAGGTCTGGCACCGCAGTCCGACTGAGGGTGGTGTGGGACGGCAGCTTAAACTGGGGGGCCAGGAACCCAATCAGTCGCTGGAAGCCCTTGTCCTCTACAATTGAGAAGGGCTGCCCATCCAGCGCAATCATCTCGGCCAACAGGTGTTTGCCTTTCTCTTCAAAGCCACTCCGCCCTGCTGCCAATGGCCTTGCCAGCTTCCCACACCCCAGCTCCTCCATGGTGAACTGACGCTGCTGGTGAGGCTCCTGCTGCTGTTCTGCCCCCATACTGCTCCTGCTGCTAGAGGCAACAGTTGGTGCAGGACACTTGCCCGCTGAAGGAGGTGGACGACTGGCAACTGCATTAAGGAACCCGCTGGCATCCACTTACCCTGCCTTCGCGCTTAGCAGCAGAGCACTGTGGCATGACTTCAGGTGCCGCACCATTGCAGTTGTTCCAAGGTTGGCGAGCACCTGCCCACGTTTCACCAGCTTATTGCACAAAGTGCACTGCACCTCTCTGGAATCATCTGCCCGCACCAGCTTAAAATGTTCCCAGACAGGATTTTTTTCCCCCCTCCTGCCTTCTGGCGCGCCCCGGGTGACGCATTGCTGCCAGCGCAGTTGGGAGGGGCAGAACTTGGTGGCACTGGCGACACAGCTCTGGGAGGAGGCTCAACCATTGCCTCAGCTACAGACATCTCCTCTGCGGCACGAGAGTCTGCCTCTGACTCACTGTTGTTCGCGATCACGGTGATGTCCTGTGAAGGGGAGTACTGGGACCCTGAGGCTAGACTGCCCATGCCCGCCATGCTGCTGGCACTCTCCCTGTGGGGAAACACAGGGGGAAACACAAAGAACACAAGGAGGGGTACAAAACTGAAATGAAAATCCATCTAATAATGATCCTGCTCTAAATAAATCCACAACTTAAAACAGGGGAAGGGAATCAGGGATGGAATAACAGGGAGAGGGAAAGGATTCAATGGAGGGGGGAGGGAGGAAGGAAGATTGAACACAGGGAAAACAGGGAGGGGTAAAAACAAAAACCAACACCTAAATCTATCTAATATAACCTAAATAAATGATAATATTGAGGTAAATGGGTTGGATGGGTGAAATAGGAGGAGGATGGCAATGGATTGGGGAGCTGGGAACTTCTGGGAGAGGGAGCCTTCTGAAACACCTGCTGTCAGGAACAGTGACTAGCTCAGAAGGTGTTGGGAAGTGGGGAGGTCAATGATTTTTGTTACTTGCTGTGCCCGCCTCACTGCAAGCCCCATTGTCTCCATGCAGCCTAGCCCGTGGCCAATCGCAGACTGCGAAGCTAGTGGTCTGAGGAGAAAAAGGATGGTGATTGGGCAGGCTGTCTGCTACTCTAAGCCTCTCCACCCCTGGTGCCTGGAAGTCCGCTCCTCAGCTGACTCCCCCTCCCTGTCACGTTTTGCCTTCCAGTGACATGTTTTTGCCACCGGAACTTATTCAAACTCGATCTGAACCGACTGAACTGTTCAGTCGTTTTGGAGTTCGGTCCATTCGGGTTCGGTCATCCGAACAGACTGAGTTCGAGCCGAACTCTGAGCTTCTGAACCACGTTCGCCCATTCCTAGGAAGAACCAGCCTGAGCTGGGGAGCACTCTAGATAAGAATCATTGCCTTGCCAGTCCCAAGAGTGGGCTCCAGCTGAGGATGTTGTTGGCTGGGTGATAAAGGGGGAGTAGGGCTGACTGCCATTTTTCTGGGAAGGAGATTTGTATATGGGATTTTCAATGAGGGAGAGGGTGATTGTCTGTTCAGTTGCAGGGTATCGATGGACCAACTTGCATATGGTTGTCCTATGGAGTGAGTCAGAGCAGAGGATAGTTGAAAGAGAAGGGGCAGGAAGAAGCATTGGTTAGTAAGCGAAGATGAGGGCAAGAGTAACGCTGAAATGGTTATTCATCGCTATCTGGAAACCGGTCAAATCTGTGATACGTGATCAGCTCTGCCAAGGGCCAGTTACTGAGCGGTCTCCATTTACTCTTTGATGACTTAACTGATTAACAGTTTTACTGATTTACTACGTTACTGCATAATACTGCAGTGCAATGTTTACTGCCTTGCTGTTTACCTTCTTACCAGTTATCATTTGTCCGTAATTCCTTTCCTGTTTAATCTCCTCCCCTCTGGATCTGGTTTCAGACTAGTAATGGTAACGTTCAGTTATGCAATAATGCGGTAATATGGTCAACTGGATAACTGTTGTGGTATTAACCAGAGTGGATTAGTTTGTCAATTAGACATCACAGTAATTTGTCAATGGCCAGATAACTGCCATACTATTTGGAACTGGTGGATAAATTTACTATTCATTTCAGCTTGAGGCAAGAGCTCCTCATGCCTTGGAAAGGTGTAGATGTGTGCTAATGTATATTTTCCATCTACTTCAACATTCATCATAGGATGTGAGCATCATGAGTAAACTTCCCTACCTCTTAAAGCTGGCATTTGCTGGGTCATATTTGCCGCTGTGCAAAGCTCATCTGCTTTTCTGTCTTTGTGTGAAGTGAAAGGCACTTTGGGGGAGATTTTCAAATGCAGCAACATGCAGTTAGGTGCCTCATTGCCAATGATGCCTTTGAACATTGCTGCTCTTGTCTAAATGCCTGGCTGGGAAGGCTGTGTTGTTTAGTTTGCACTGGTGGTGGTTGCTGGTAATTGATCTGATATTTTCTCCTTGTTTGCTGATTTGTCAGAAGTTGCTTAGTTGTTTTTAGGTGTTGAAAAGCTGCCCGGAGGCCTGTGTGACTGGTACAGCAGATGCAGTATAAATAAATAAGCAAACTACCAAACAAAGGGTCATCATTACTCAAACATGCAATCACGGACACAAGGGGGGCACCCTCAAGTGTGTGTCTGCACCTGGAGTTCCACAGTTAAATAATGGGATGTGTGGGCACAGATGTGCACATTTTGGTGCCAGCATGCTCTCTGCACCATGTTTCAAGTTCTAGCTCTTTGAGTATTTTGTAATTCTTAAACCAATCTTTTTGTTGTTTATTATAAACCACTAGAATAAGAAAAGTGCAAATGCTTTTCTTTCTGTCTTTCTCCCTCCCCATTAAATGCTGCAATTTATGGCCTTGTTACTGCAGAGAATGCTTATGGTTTACAATTATCTACTTACAGTTACAAAAAAACCAAAGAAACTTTGAATATTTTAAATAGAAAAACACACTCGAGCTTTTGAAGAAAGAAAAAGTTAGTCATAGTCTGGTTCTGTCACGGATAGCGTCCTGGTTTGATATTTTAATTGTAGTTTAGTTTGGTGAGGAATTTCGATTATAAAAAAAACAGTGGTTAGTTGATCTCCTTAAGACAGGGGGTGGGGAACCTTCTCCCGCCTGGGAGCCGCTTTGAAAATTCGTAGAAGCTCTGAGGCCCACATAGAAGTTGGGGGCAGGATGTAAGAAAAGGAAGGCCCAGATCATGGATTCATACCATGGATTTATCCCCTATCCCTGCTTGCATGCCCTTATCTCTGCATCCTTACCCTGAGCTCAGTTTTTCAGTGATTGGAGACAGGAACTGGATTGAAGGGCCAGATCCAGGCACGGGAAAGGGGCCACATAAAAACTTGCCACGGACCTCCTTTGTCCCCTGAGCCTGAAGTTCCCCACCCCTGCCTTAAGGTGTTGCTTATGACTTCTGATTTTTATTCTAATAATCCATTCCAACTGGAAGTTATATTTCCTATCCTCCTCCTCTTCCCTCAGCTTTCTGTCTATAGCCTGAACTCAGCAGCTTTTAAGAGTTGAAATGGGACAACTTTTCCCCCACTGAGAAAAGGCCTCAAATACCTAACTACTCCTTTCATTTCATTTTGAAACCGAGCATATTGTGGAAATGATGTGTGACAGCAGCCACCTTTTCATATGGCTTCCCTGGTGCACCAAGGCATGGAATGATATTGGCAGCCACTGTCGAATGAGCCATTTGACATGTTTTCCTCGCCAGTGGTGACATTCGGCAGGTACAAATGAACTGACAGGAAAAGCAGAGGAGAGAAAAGTCATCCTACTTTGGGCATTCTCCCAACTTTGGCTGGGAAAGAGATGAGCACTTAACGGGAGTATATCTTCCATTAAGGGGGTTTCTCATATATTTCTGAATAATTATTATGAGTAATAATGTAGGCCAGTGCTTTGTCAAGGTAAATTATATTAATTACAATTCAGCCATAGAGTCAAAGCCATTTACAGTGGAAAAATGCCAGAAGTCACAGGTTGCATTAATCTGTGTAAAGCCTTTAAAGAAAAAAATGTGCAATTAAAGAAACCCCCTTAATAACATGTCATTTTAAAAATAATTAATAACAATTATCCTTGTCCTTGCCAGTTCAAGCCTGTAGCAGCAGTATGTGGCATCCCACAGCCAAGGGACAGACTGCTAACTTTAATTAGAAAAGTTCTCTTACTCTCCCAGCCCTCCTTTAGTGCCTAATCGATTTGCTTATGGATTTATTGCTGACTGAGAAACTCTCAGACTTCAAACAACAGTTTTGGCCAAGTTCACCTCAAGGTGGCAAATTTTAATATTGATTAGTTATATGATGTCAGTGTCACCAACGTGCCTGGCCCCAAGGTGCTTACACTCTACAGTGGAGAAGGGGAGTGGCACATAGGGAGGGATGGGAATATATTCATGAAGCCGAGAAATTGCAGGTGCACGTACATAGCTTACTTTGAAGGGAGGAGGGGTCCCCAAAGGATGGGACAATATAAGGAAAAGCATAAAGAAGTTGAATTGGAGGGTGGTGGTGGGGAGGTAGGGCTGGAGACATTGGGAAGATTGAAGCAGAACATCTTTTATTAAAGGGCATGCACACTAACTTAATAACAAAATTGCTCTATTAAATCAAAATCACAGCAATTGCAAAAATGCATAAACCTCTTGATTAAAGCTGAAATGGGCACCCAATTTGGCACCTGCGGGTAATACCCACAGTTTGGGATACCATTTTGAGTGTTGGAATCAATATCTGAAGACTGATTGAGTACTTGCAAAACTGAAAATTTGGTTACCATATTTTTTAGTACCACAAATTACCCCCAAACCCAAAATAATACTAAGAAGCTAATTTTGGACCCCACAAGGGTAGACTTTTGGGTGGATGGTTACTTCCACCTCCAGCTTCCCACACCTCAAAATTCCACCTTGCCCAAAGTCATGAAAATGAGAGAATCTGTGTGTGTGACAAAAAATGTAGCTATGCACATCGAAAGCATCTTCCATCCAAGAGAGTCCAAGGATTATCATTTCATTGGATGAAAAATCTGAGAGGAAGATTAATGAATGGACTCTGGACTCATTCTACATTCTTTTTACAACAGAATGTAGAATGAAACCCATATGCCCTGGCTCCAAACCCTATACTTTAGCTTTACAAATACATCATAGGGATTAATGAACTGCTTCAGATTAATTTTAACACTTAGTCCCTTTCTCGGTTTACATCTTCCACCATCTTGTTTCCTCTTTGTGCTGGCTTCTGCTCATCCATTAAATAAATTCAAGCAATCTATCCTTTCTTGAAAGTTTCTTCACACCTCTGGCCCTTTTTAAATGGGTGGCACGTAGGTGAGGGCATACACAGATACATCAATCTGCCATGCATCTCCACGCTCCATGTGTAGGGGTGGGTGGGGAAGCATGGGTCACGGGAGCATTCACTCATACATCCCGGCATTTACACGAGATGCCTCCTCCCCACCCAGGTGGGTGATGGTTGTCCATGCATGGGAGCATCTTGTGTAAAAAGGACCTTTGTTCCCATTGCATCGTCATTCATTTGTGATATTCTTCACATTTTTCCAAGGATCTTCTTTACAAGCAATTTTGGTCAAGGAGCAGCATGCCATGGGCCATACCCTTCTCTTCCTTGCAGGGCAGTCACCTCATCAGTCAGCTATGTTGCATTTTGGAAGTTGTTCAAGGGTGCATAATTACCAGCAAGAAGTCTATAAAGGGCCTGCTGGAGCCCTTCCCTCACTGTCTCATTAGTCTTCAGCAGACAAGAGCTGAAACAGGTAGCTAATTTTGTACCGATGGGTAATACCCAAAATTCAGGGTAACCTTTTCGGTGTCCAATCAGCAACTGATTGCCAAAATCGGTACCCAAATTTCCAAAATACTGGATATTACTGTTAGCGAGTTGTCAATTTTCCATTTTGCTGACCTATTCTGATTTACTGTTTCACTGTTTTCGTGTTCTGAAAATGCACCTAACCATTTTTCTGTCTCCATAAGTGGTACAAAACAGAAAAGAGAGAAAAGATGCATGGCCAAGGCCAAGACATATGTACATGCATGGCATAGGCATTCTTTACAGCCCCCTCTTCCCTGCCCCCACGAAAACCTATTCCCTCCCGCCCATCCCCCACTACCATCTGTCCCCATCCCTACTGGTCATTCTGGTGCATAGCACTAAGGCCCCTGGTCACCGGGCACTACAACATCATGCCCCATTGTGACATAACTGGACAAGGACTAGTAATAGCTTTGGAACCAGGGTGTCCTCATATCTCTGGTACCCTTTGACCCACAAACATATTGGGCTTGTCTGGGCAAGATCTTTTATAGAAGGTATCACATCTGGTTGGAGGGTGTAGTACTGGAGATGATACAGGATCACAGACAAACACGGCCTCCACATAAGGAGTTCCCTACTATCACGCTCCTTGCAGGTAACCATCTTTTACAAAGGGGAGCTGCCCCTGAGGGCATGCAAGGACTTGGAAGGAGGGTGGAGTGCTGGCTCCCTGGTGCTGAGGCCCTGGGGATCCTCCTCACCTGCATCCACTCTGCAATATCACTCTGCTGTCCCTCCCCTTGCAGGTAACCATCTTTTACAAAAGGCAGCTGCCCCTGAGGGCGGCGCCCTTTGGGCATCAGCCGAAGGGTGCCACCAAAGGGCGAAGTGCCGTTGGCGGGCCATTAGCGGACGGAGGCAACGGAGGTGGCTACCAGGGACATTATATCTTTTCTGCAGAGCACCCCTGCGTGGTGATAGAGGTTGGGACATTGCCTCACCCCCCTCTCCCTACGTGGGAGGGAGTGAGGTGGTGAAGATATTGACAGATGGAGGAGTGGGGTGGGGTCCTGTGTTTATGGTGTGGGGAATTTTGATATTGGAGGGGTGGAATTTTGGGTGTTGGGGTGTGGTGTGGGGGTTGACCTCCCTCTGGTGGTAGGAGAGGGAGGTTAGGGGGTGGTGTGGAGGGGAACCCCTGGTGTGAGCAGCAGCGACCCTCTGGGGGGGAGGGTTACCCGCCAGTGGCAGAGGTGGGTAGGGGTGGTAGGGTCCCTCTCGCCAGCCTGTCAGGGCAGCCTATGGAGGGTGGGTGTCTAACGGGGTTCTCTGAGGAGGGGAGGGTTTCCACAGCTATCGGGGTTGTTACAGGTCGGGGGAGATATGGTCCAATGTGGAGGTGTGAGGAGGGAGTGGTGCCTTGTGCCCATTCTCCTCTCGACCCCCCACGCAGGTAGGTTGTGGGTCAAGGCCCAGGAGACCCCAGGCTTTGGTCTGGTGCTGCTGAACGCGAGGTCGGTTGTCAATAAGTCATCTACCATCCGGGAGTCAATCCCGGAGTGGGACGCTGACCTCATGTGTATTATAGAGACCTGACTGGACAATGAATCGGGCCCTATTTTGGCCCATCTTGTTCCAGCTGGGTTCCCTGTACAGCATCAGCATCAGCTGGAGGGATGGGGTGGGGGGCGGTGTAGCCATTGTTATCAAGGATGCATTGTCTTTTAGGAGATATCCGGTGCAGACTCCACCAGGTGTTGAGTGCCTCCATCTTGTGTTGAATTTGGCTGGGGACAGACTAGGGGTGCTACTGGTGTACCGTGCACCCAACTGCCCAGCGGCATCCCTACATGCTCTTGCTGATCTGGTGTCAGATGTGATCCTCCAGACCCCTAGATTAGTGGTCCTGGGGGACTTTAATATCCACACTGACACCGATCTTGGAGGAGCGAAGCATGAGTTCATGGCCTGCATGACAACCATGGGCCTGTCCCAAATAATCTGTGCCCCCACACATGAGGAGGGACATACACTGGATTTGGTTTGCTGCACTGGCCTTGAGGTGGGGGGTCAGTTCGTAGAAGTTAAGGGGGTAGAGCCTTTGTCATGGTCTGACCATTACCTCCTTAAGGCGTGCATCCTGGCGCATGTTAGCCCCCAACAGGGTGCAGGACCTATAAGATTGGTCCACCCCCAGAGACTTATGGAACCAGATTGGTTCTGGAATGCTCTGGGGGAGTTTCCCCTGGACCTTGAAACCCGCTCTGTTGATGATCTCGTAGCCTTCTGGAACACCTTGTTGTCTGAGACCATTGACAGATTGGCTCCCAGGCATTGGCTGCTCTCCCGAGTCTCCCGCTGGTCTCCTTGGTTTACTGAGGGCCTGCAGTGTTTGAAGCGGGAGAGCAGGTGGTTAGAGCGCCGGTGGTGCTGGACTTGTGACCAGTATGATCAATCGCAGCATAAGAGCAGTTTAAAGGCCTATGCTGTGGTGGTGCAGGCAGCAAAGAAGCAGTTTGCTGCAAAGTCACATCCAGCTGAGCTTTTCTGGGTGGTGAAAGGTTTGGTCAGTCCTGCCTGTCTCAACCTGGACCTGGAGCAATCCAGTGACTGCTGTGACCGGTTTGGCAAGTACTTTGTAGATAAGATCACTCGCATCTGCCACGATTTCGGTTCCGCAGTTATTGCAGAGGATAATCTTGGGGCTATGGGGCGTCCTGTCCTGTTTTGTGGGATCAGTTTCAGATGGTGGCACCTGTCGATGTGGAGTACTTGTTGGAATCTGTTCATGCCACTACTTGTGAGCAAGATCCATGCCCATCCTGGCTGGTGAAAGCTAGCCAGGAGACATTACGGCTGTTGCTGGCTGGGGTGGTTAGTGCCTACCTTCAGGAGAGCAGGGTGCCTGACTGCCTAAAGGAGGCTGTGGTTAGACCCCTGCTCAAGAAACCATCTCCTGACGCTGATGCTCCTTCCAGTTATCAGGCGGTCTCTAACCTTTCCTTTTTAGGGAAGGTTATTGAACGGGCTGTGGCATGGCAGCTCCAGGAGCATCTGGACTGCACCGGTTTCCTTGATCCCTCCCAGTCTGGGTTTCGGCCTGGGTATGGTACGGAGACAGCATTGGTGGCATTGGTTGACGATCTCTGTCTGGCGTTGGACCAGGGTCGTCAGACCTTACTGGTCCTGCTAGACCTTTCAGCTGCATTCGACACAGTCAATCATGAGGTGTTGGTGACTCACCTGCGGGACTGTGCCGGAATTGGCGGAATGGTCTTGGACTGGTTTCATCAGTTCCTGGCCGGGAGAACTCACCGGGTCTTCTTGGTGTTATGATATGGAGTGGGCCTAAATAAGATGCTAATTCCCCTGCTACAATGTGACTGAATAAGAAGTGCTTCTTCTGATACAAATGTGCCAGAACAGACATTGAATGTTACTGTAACTCACTCTTCTTGAAATGTAACCAAAAATATACACTGGATGTATAAGTATGTAACATTTTGGATGTAAATTCTGTGTAGGCCATTATAGCTGTTACTTAGAATTATGTAGAATGCTAGAACTTAAATAAGACATTGCTTGGTATATATATTCACTTATTGATTTAAAAGGACAGAAAGTGTTAGGAAAGATGGTAATAAAATTGGTCAGAGGAAACAGATGATGCTGAAGGGTAAGTAGAAAACTTAGTGTTTCCAAAACAACTGGATGATCTATAAGCCACAGGAACATCGAGAGACAAAGGAAGGTCAGGGCCTGATACCAGAGTCAAACTGTAAGAGCAAGCAGAAATGGCCTTCTCTGATAACCAGATGCCTATTAGAAGGATGTGGGCTGACCAGAGGGTCAGACCCCCCCCGCTCCGGAGGGAGGGGTGGATCAGACCCTATCGGCCAGGGCAAGCCACCAATGACTGGGCAAAGGGTGCCCCAGATGTGGACAACCAATGGGAGTGCTCCACAGGCTTAGTACTGACAGCCCCTTAACATGGATAAGTAATAAGGGAAACTTGTATATAAAGCCAGACTCTGGATCAGTTCTCTGTGCTTCACAGTACTCGGTCGCTATCCCTCAGGGAGCCGACGAGCTCGGTGATTCGCCCTCTCTGGGACTTCTCCATAGGAAGTCCTGCAACCCCTGGCAGCTAGGCTTTCTCGCTCTCAGCATCATTTGGGCCCCCTTACTGTCTTCCTTCTGGAACCAAACCATTGACCTCTGATCACATAAGAATATGTGCTTTTGTATGTATTTGAAGTAGTCAGAGCAGTTAAGAGCAAATGTTGGATGCAAGTGTCCTCTTAGTAATTGGTATGCTAATTGTTCTGCTTTTATTGAATAAATGCCTATTTGATTGAACAAAAGACTCATTACTAGTAAATAGAAGAGGAGTAATTCCCCACCCTCTCAAACAGTAGTATTTCCACTTGATCCCGGGAATTGGAGGGGCCCAACGTCACCAGGGTGCAGGAAAGTAGATAACCTCCCCCTCCCTTTTCTGGACGGGGACCTGCTTCACCCAGGTGCAGTAAAAGTAGCTGAAACCCTTTTCAGGAACCTGCTTCACCAGGTGCAGTAAAAGCAGCTGAAACCCCTCCTGGATAGGGACCCCTGCCAGGAACCTGCTTCACCAGGGTGCAGCAAAAGCAGCTGAAACCCCCTTTTCTGGACCTACTTCACTCAGGTGCAGCAAAAGCAGCTGAACCCCTCTTGGACAGAGATCTGCTTCACCCAAGATGCAGAAAGACAGTTGAACCCCTTTCATATTCTTACATTGGGGGAGTGTACATCTTTCCGCCGGGACCTCACGTGTGGAGTCCCACAGGGTGCCATTCTGTCCCCCCTCTTGTTTAACATCTATATGCAGCCATTAGGGGAGATCATGAGAGGGTTTCAGTGCATGCAGTGTCATCAGTATGCTGATAACACTCAGCTCTAGCTCTACCTCTCCTTTTCCATCGACACAGGCCATGCAGTTTCCGTATTTTCCCAGTGCCTGTAAGTTGTGGGGGCTTGGATGAGGTCAAGCCATCTGCAATTGAATCCTGACAAGATGGAGGTGATGTTGGTGGGTGAGGGCTTGGGGGACCTGGGGGTGGTTGAATCTCCTCTTGTTGGGGGGGGGTTCACCCTCCCATGGTCTCTCAAGTGTGGAGTCTGGGTGTGCTCCTCGATTCGCATCTCAGCCTGGAATCTCAGGTTGTGGCCATGGCAGGGAGTGCGTTTTGGCAGTTACATCTTGTCCTGCGGCTTCGGTCGTATCTCTGTGACTCTGACCTCGTCACTGTCATCCATGCCTTCATCACCTCAAGGCTGGATTACTGCAATGCACTCTACATGGGGCTGCCTGAGAAGCTGGTCCTGAGGCTGCAGCTGGTGCAGAATGCCGCGGCCCATCTCCTTACGGGGGTGGGTCGCAGGGAGCACATGACACCAGTGGTTTGGGCTCTGCACTGACTGCCTATAAAGCTCCAGGCCAGGTTCAAGGTGCTGGTTTTAACCTTTAAAGCCCTTCATGGCCTGGGCCCTGCTTATCTGCGGGACCACCTCACTCCCCATGTGCCCGTGCGACCAATGAGATCGTCCGTGGGAGCCTTTTTGGAGGTTCCCTGGGCGAGGCAGGTGGCCACCGATGTTAGATATTTTTTGGTGGCTGCCCCTGTGCTGTGGAATTTGCTCCCAGAGGAAGCTCAGTTGGCTCCCACTCTCCTGCTGTTTTGGCATGTATGTAAGACCTGGCTGTTCCCTCAGGCTTTTGGCGAGGGGTGGGGGTGGGGCTTTCCCCACATTGTATTGTATTTTAAATTGTTTTAAGTTGTTTAAATTGTGGGTTTTTTTAATTGTTATTGAATGTTGTTTACCGCCCCAGGCTGCCCTGTGGGCAGGAGGGGCAGGATATAAATTTTAAATAAATAAAATAAAATAAAAAATGTAAAGAATGCCTAAAAATCAGTAATGGAAAACTAATTTGCAGTAACACAATTTATTTATTTAGACTTCTTACCTTGACCTTCCTGCAAAGGTGGCTCAGGGCAGCTTAAAATATTAAAATACAAAAATGTAAAAACAAAAAGCATAAATATAAATTACAAAGCACCCCATGGCCCCACAATTTATGGGGGACAGATGAGCCCCAAGAAATATTCCCAGTAGAAGTGTGCACCCCAAAATGTGAAAGACCAGGAAAAGGCTGCTATTGACCATTTTAGGGTTATTATTATTATTATTATTATTAGCATTATTAGCATTTATATAGCGTCATCCAATAAACTCTGGATGGTTTATTTGGTTTTCATTCACGATTTCTTTCCTCACCCCCTGTGCTGGTGATCATCATACAGATTCAATTACACAACTCCTGTTTTATATTCAGCTGTGGAGTAGCAGGGTGGTCCAATGGTTGGAGTGCTAGCCATAGAGTAGGGTTGAGTCCCCTGCTCTGACAAGTTTTGGGTTGAGGGGCATGGCTTCTGGGGCGGAATGGCTTCTGGAGCAGTGTTGAGTAGAGTTGCACCGGCGGGTAGCACATTTGCTACCGTCGGGGAATACACGCATTTTCAGGCACCTCCATCGGGCATCCGATGGGGTACTGGGCCCTCCATCATGTACCCTTCATTTTTTCCTGAGTGAGTGCTTTCATTTATTCTACTAGGGGTGTGCAATTCCTTTTATTATTTTAAATTTACATGGAGTTTTGATTGCTTGCTTGCTTGCTTGATTTGCCCAAAAATGCAGATATTACTGGGGCATCCAGGGACACCACAAGACACTGATCCTGGCATCTGTGACTCCCCAGGCTGACTCCCCTCACTGGTGACTGCTGCTCTCCCATTCCATCTTTGTTCCCATTCCATCTTCTGCTGCTGTTCCAATCTTGGTTGCTGGTCGCTGCTTGCTACTCCCTACTCCTCCGCAGCCTGTGGGCTGTTCAGCTGAGCTGGGAATTTCCCTGGTCAGCTTCTTCTGAGTGTGTGAGGTGGGGGTGGTGGGGGAGCGAGGAGGCCTCTTCCCACCTGCGTGCACCCACCTAATGGGTCCCCTGCTCCCAAGGGAAGCCATATCAGGGGTGCACATGGGTCCTGCACACAGGCTTGGGAGGAGCAATGATCAACAAGCAGTGTGAAATTGGTGCCTGAATGCAACCAAGGCGCATCAGTACCCCAGTTTCGATGGGGTGCTCGACTTGCCAGGTACCCGGTTGCAGCTCTAGTCTTAAGCCCTGGCAAGTCATTTTTAAAAAACAAAACAATTAAGCATTGAGTAGGGATGGGCGAACAGAACCAAGTTCGGAAATTCGGTTCAGTTCGGTTCAAAAATCGAGTTTGGTTTGGAAGTTCGGTTCAGTCGACCGAACTATTCGAGTTCGATCTGAACTCCGATCTTCCGAACAAAGTTCTGAAATTCAAACCCCATTGAACTAAATGGAATATTATCTTTTAGGGATGGGCAAACAGAACCGAGTTCGGAAATTCGGTTTGATTCGAAAATCCAGTTTGGTTCGGAAGTTCGGTTCAGTCGACCGAACTGGTCGAGTTTGGTCTGAACTCCGAACTTCTGAACTGCGTTCTCCCATTCCTAGCACTGAGGTAGAAGAGTTCAGATATCACCAGCCTTGCAGAAACCACCTCAATTCCAATCAGAATTCCAATTGGACTGATCAGTTTTGTTGTGCATGCACAAATCAATCAATCGGAATTCCAGCAGCCATTCAGATTTCACAGAACTTTTCCTTGAAACCGGAAAGGCTGTTTTGAACAAACCCTAGTTTAGGAGTCTGTCTGACTCCAAACCCCTACAAAAATAGGTGTAATGTTTCTGTTTCCTTGGAAACCTGTTCGAATTCATTGCACTCTAAAATGAAGAATAGGAAAACTTTTCTGTATTCATTTCAACATTTTCTGTGTGCCAGTATTTACACAGAAAAAATTATAATTAAAAATATATTGGGGTCAGGTAACCCCCACTTCATGTTTCAATGAGCAATTTTCACTAGCAGCTGGGAGCACATAGATCCCAAACACATAATATTTTTTAAAAACAAAATCATAGGCATACCATTGCCTCTTCTCACTTTAATTTTTCTCAAAGAATTTTGAGTGCAACCTAATAGCATTTGTTTGAGCTTCATATCTCTTGTGTTTTTTGTGTAGTGCAAAATGTAGCCACAATTGTACTCGGATCAATCAGAACTCTAATTCCAGGATCAGGTGTTTTTATTTTGATGGGTCAATTATGACAGAATGGTAAGAATCTTTCAAGATTGGTTTTGTCATGATCAAACTGTTAGTGGTTTTGATTTTGAAACAAAATGCTTCAAAATTTAGTGGGGTTCAAATTTGGTGGGGGGGTCTGTGGGACATAAAAATTGTCATTGTGTTTGTGTGTCATTTTTTAAAAAAATAAATGCATATTGAGTTTAGATCTGTTAGTCGCTGTATACAGTTAATGTGCAGACTTTAGAGTGCCTTTATACCTAAGAATATTTTTAACAGTAAAATAAATTTGAAGCTAAATCTGTATAATAAAGTTCATTTTGAATGCACTCCCTCCCAGTGTTTCTTTCTTAATTTTTTTTAAATATAAACTAACTTGGGGTCATTTAGAGTCCAATACCAAAAAGATGAAGTGTTTTTTAGCAACCGTTCTAGGTTTTAAAGCTAATATATCATCTGGGATCAGCTGACTTCCTCCAAGCTCAGCTGAAGTCAGTCAATATCCACTATAGCTGTCTGCTACCATTTTATCGCTTGGATTTCTGACTTGCCCGACAAAGGATCCTGTGAGGTCCAAAAGCTAGCAAACCTCCACCAACCTAAGTTGGTCCAATAAAAGATATCTCTACACTACTTTGTCTCTATACCCTATTTTTTGGACATGGCAAATACACTCTCTCTGTGACCATTTTATTGGGGACTGAAGTGGGAGATGAAACTGACAGAGAGCAATATAATACAAGGTAGGAAAACAGAGGAAAAAAGGAAAAGAGATTATTATTATACAGTGCTGAGAGAATAAGTTCTATTTACTGACTGTTTAATTCCTCTTGGATTTAAATGGTATAACATGTGCAGGCATTAAATGTGGCTTCAGATCCTTTGGTTGATACTGCACACACTAACAGTAAGGGTGATGTACACCCACTGAAATGAATGGTGCTCACATGTGGACTAACTGATAGGGTGTGGCATTCTGCTCATCACCTATAGCAAACGTGTAGCTTTTTCTGTCATTCAGACATTTTTTTGTCCATACATCACATTGTATTAAGTCTATTGCTACCACGTTCACAGACATATGTGCATTTTAAAGCTTCACATCCCTTCTGGTGATCTAACAACACTGACAGAAGATGGTCCCTTGTGGCTTAATTTGTAGATTTTTCTCTCATTTATTTAATACAGATATTTTAAAAGTTCCATGTTTTTAAGTTAAACGTGCCAGTGGAAAACTGAAGTATATATTAAAAATTCATAAACTTTCCCTGCCTGTTGCAACTTAAATATATAAAAGTTTTGGATAGCCGTATGAATTAAAGGAGAGAGAAAAGCTACAAATAAGGCACATGGGAATAACTAATGACAATCTCATATGATGATCACAAAGAAGAGAAAGCTTGTTATTTACACACACACAAACACAGAAATTAATTCTTACTTTTAATATATTGCACTTACAACAAATATAGAATATGAAGTAGAAAATTCTCTGCTCGCAGTATATTTGCACTACACCTCACTGGCTCTTGAGGTTCAGAGGTTGTGATTTGCCCAAGGCTATTCAGTGAGTTCATGGTTTAGACAGGACTTGAGCCCTGGCTTCCCAGGTCCAAGGCCAGCACCTTATCCACTACACAACACTAACTCACAGTCTTTATGTCCATAGATCACATTGCCTTCTTGGCATGTATGGACATAATCAAAGAGCAGAAACAGTGGGGTGGAGCTCATGCCATAGTCCAGCTGTGTCCTCCATCTACAGCCACTAACAATCGGCTTAACAACTCCCTTCTGAGTTTCAACCTGTCATTCCTAGGCAAAGTCCTGTTTTTTCTGGGGGACACCTTGATAATCCAAAGAAATTGGTGTTTCAGAGGGCAGCAGGGGGCGGGCCAACTTCGTAAAGATGAGGAGTGAAAAGGTGTTCCTGCCTCTTTTTGACATTGTCCCATCCTCTGTAGAACATCACATCATCACAACACTCCAAAGTACACATCCGAATGGGGTAGAAGAGTCCCATTACCCCTCTCCCTTATAGTGTAGCCTCCACCCATTTTAGTCCCTTTTTAGGGAAGGGTGACAAGGGGAAACCCAAGTCAGGCACCAATCTCATCCATGGCCCAGTTGGGCAGGAAGGGCTGAGCCTGTAAGGCACACTTCCTTTCCCCTGTTAGGCACTGCCTTGTACCTGAAGGCAGATGCCCTCATCAGATGAAAAGGCACCATCCCACAGCAACAGTGGGGAAGAAGGAGAGTGGATGCAGCAGAAGTAACTATAGAAGAAAGGTGGGGAGTGATGCTGGTCTCAGAACTATGAGAGGAAGGGGAAAAGCATGACTCTGGGACACCCTCCCTCACCTTGTTGCTTCTGTTGTTACCACTGTCGCTTCCTCTCCACCCCCACTCTGCTGGGTGCTACCTTGTGCATGAGAGGGAATGCAGTGGTCAGCAGACGGAGGTGCTCACTCAGCCATGCATGCACTTAGCTCCCTTCTTATTGGACTTCACCTGCCACCACCACCCTTAGGTAGCTGTGTGGTGATGTTCGAAATGGGTGGGGCAAACATACTCTCCCACCCCTTTTTGGTAAAGACACACTCCTCTTGGACCTCAGACATGAGTGGCCACATTGGAAAGGGGTGAGGTCTTTCTGACAAGGCCACACCTCTTTTGTAGCACTGTGACATCATAACACTCTCTGCAGGGGCAGGACCACATCAGAAAGGAAGTAGAAGACCTTCTTTGTATGACGTCCTTCCAGTGTGACCCCTCCCATAAATATTCTGATGGTGCCCCCATGGGGAACAGGAAGTGGGACTGGAGAGAAGAAGAGATCCAGTGGCAGTAGCAACAGTGGACATTTTTACACACATGTTAAAGTTCCAGCTTTGTCAATCTTCTGGGTTTACAAGTCCACAAGTAAGTTCTGGATGCATTTTTCACTGCCCTGAGACAGTTCCTAGATGCTTTCTTCACACAAACACTGCCCTGAGGCAGCCTAAAGTCGCCGCAGCTGTAGACGTGAAAGGCTGCCATGGAAACCAAGTGACCACAGTTGCCTGGAGCAAAGCAGTTTACCAGGAGAACTTTTTACACACAAAGGTTCTGGGAGAAGTTCTACGCAGAAGTTCAAAGAGCCAGATGTGTAAGATCTGGGTGAGTGAGTGACAGAAAGTTCAAGATGTAACAGCAAACATGCAGGAGAAATGTGTGTGTAAAAACACCCAGTGGCACAAGATGAAGGAATGCTTTTCCAGAGCTGTGGGGTCTGGGTTTTCAGGTCAAAGTCAGGGGTATAGCTGAAACAGAATTAATTCTGTTACCATGACTATTAACCGACATTTCAGATAACTAATCAGTTAACCAATTGCTAACCACTTAATTAAAATACTGATTAGTTTTAGGTATGGGCAAACAGATCGCGGTTTGGGTTCAGCCATTCGGTTCGTTGCAGTTTGGTTTGCCTGTTCAGTTCAGTTCGTTCGCCGCGTTCAGCCCTCCCTGCCTGTAACCTGACCCCAAAACCCTGATGGTGGGTCCTGGGACTGGAGTGACTGTTCTTGATGCGGTGGAATGACAGGCCTCTATGCGAGGAATGATGGTCCCAGACCCATGATGGTATGTCCTGGGACTAGAGTGGCAGCTTCTAGATACATATTGGCCACAGCCCTCCCTGCCTCTAACTTGGCCCCAGAACCCAGACGGCGGATCCTGGGGCTGGAGTGGCTGTTTCTTGATGTGGTGGAATGACATCGTCTCCGTGCAAAGAATGATGGCCCCAGACCCATGACAGTGGATCCTGGGGCTAGAGTAGCAGCTTCTAGGTGTTGGACACAGTCCTCCCTGCCAGTAACTTGGCCCCAGAACCCTGGCGGCGGGTCCTGGGGCTGGAGTGACTGTTTCTTGATGTTTTGGAAAATCGGCTCTCTGTGCAAGGAATGATGGCCCCAGACCCATGACGGTGGGTCCTGGGGCTAGAGTGGCAGATTCTAGGTACATATTGACCACAGCCCTCTCTGCCTGTAACTTGGCCCCAGAACCCCGATGGCGGGTCCTGGGACTGGAGTGGCTGTTCCTTGGTGTGTTGGAATGACATCGCCTCTGTGCGAGGAATGATGGCCCCAGACCCATGAGGGTTTGTCCTTGGGATAGAGTGGCAGCTTCTAGATACATATTGGCCACAACCCTCCCTGCCAGTAATGTAGACCCCAGAACCCTGACGGTGGGTCCTTGGGCAGGAGTGACTGTTTCTTTTTATATATATATATATATATATATATATACACTAAATCTAATTGCTATTAACTATTCTAAAACCTATTGAACTAAATGGAATATCCTAATTATTAACTACAAAGGCCTTGTCCTACAAACATACTTGTATCTCTATCTCTATAACTAAGCTAACTACTATGTATATCTATCTAGTAACTGTCTATCTAATAACTATCTATCTCTATATACAATATTACACAGGGGGAAACACAAAGAACATAGGGAGGGGTACAAAACTGAAATGAAAATCAATCTAATAATATTCCTATTCTAAATAAATCTAAAATTTAAAATAGGGGAAGGGAATCAGGGATGGAATAAGAGGGAGAGGGAAAAGGATTGAATGGAGGGAGGGAGGAAGATTGAACACAGGGAACACAGGGAGGGGTAAAAAAAAATAACACCTAAATCCATCTAATATAATCTAAATAAATGATAATATGGAGGTAAATGGGTTGGATGGTTGAAATAGGAGGAGGATGGCAATGGATTAGGAATAGGAAGGAACAAAAACTGCTGTTAGAGAGGGAGCCTTCTGAAACGCCTGCTGTTCAGGAACGGTGACTAGTTCAGAAGGTGTTGGGAAGGGGGGAGACAATCAGTTTTGTTTCTTGCTGTGCCCACCTCACCGCAAGACCCATTGGCTCCGTGCAGCCTAGCCTGTGGCCAATCACAGACTGCGAAGTCAGTGGTCTGAGGTGAAAACGGATGGTGATTCAGCAGGCTGGCTGCTACTCCAAGCCTCTCCACTCCTGGTGCCTGGAAGTCTGCTCCTCAGCTGGCTCCCCCTCCCTGTCACATTTTGCCTTCCAGTCACACGTTTTTGCCACCTGAACGCGATCCGAACTGACCGAACTGTTCGGTCATTTCAACGTTCAGAATTGAGTTCAGTTCGGTCACTTCGTGTTCGAATTTGGGTTCAGGTTCGGTCGTCCGAACAGGGCGAGTTCGGGACGAACTCCGAACTTCTGAACCGTGTTCGCCCATCCCTAATTAGTATCGTTGTACCATTACCACATAACCAACTTACTGCATAACTAGAATTGAAATGGGTATCTGATCTAGTATCTAAGTGTAATACCTGTAATTTCAAATATCATGTCGGGTACTCAATGAGCTACCTGAGTACAAAATTGGGTACCCAATTACCCCCCAAAATCTTTATTTACAGTTACAAATTCCCAGTTATAAAATAAGTAAATTGGGACAGAAGCTCAGAAAAGGGGGTGGGGCTAAAAAACAGGACTGCAAGTCAGTATTTCAGCACTGGAAGTCGGAATTTCAGGATATTAATTTTGTTAGTTAGATAGTTTTCGATTTAGATTTCTGCCCTTCCCTTCACCTAAGGTTCAGGGTGGCTTACTTAAAACACACAAAAAAGAAATACAAATAAACTCCCTTTAAAAACTCAATTAAAAGAAAAACCCACCCTCGTCCCTAGCCCCCCTTCCCTAACCTCCATCTGCCAAATGTTTTGCCAAAAATAATTTGTTTATACTGCCTCCAGAATATGCTCAGGCTCTGATGGATCTCTGGAAGGGAGCTCCATAATACCCGGGGCAGCAACTGAGAACAACCTCCCTGTGGACCCTTGTCATACAGACACGATTGCCTGGTGGTACCAGAAACAGAGCATTCTCAGCCCACCGCAGCAGCCACATTGGAGCATGGAAAGAAATAACCTGTTTTCAAGATAAACTGAGAACCTCAGGAAGCCTGACGATATCTCACAAAGTTCTCGGCAATATATATATTAAAAATTTAAAATAAAATTAATTAATTGCGCATGTGCAAAATGGCCTCAGCCCTTAACTAAAAAGGCTTCAATAGTGTCGCACCATTTTGGTTAAAGGCAGGAGATTTCATGTGTGCAAATGGCCACCTGGCTGTTTTGTACGTGCACAAAATTGTGGCAACATGAGCAAAATGGACATTTTGTGTATGCACAGTTAATTTTTTATTTAATTTTAATTTCTCACTGAGAATTCATCACAGGCTCTGGCAATTACCAAGAAAATAATCCCGGTGCCAAAACTCATGAGAATTCTCACTGGAAAAAAAATGGTGCTCATTCAGCCCTAGTTAGGAGGTATGATTTCTCCAGATTCACCTTCCATCTAGGGCTGAGACAAGAGCAAGTGTTCCCGATCCAAAGGGAAATTCTGACCTTTTTTTGAGTGCTTGTCCATTGGTCCTTCATCAGTTTCCAGTGATTCCGCACTTACACCATTTAGGAGGGTCATTTTCCAGGACTTTTCATCATTTTTATCACTTTCCAGAACTTCTCATCACTTTCTGGAACTTTCAGTCACTTTCTGGGACTTTCCAGGACTTTTTGTCACCAGGAATTTTACGACAGTTTTACAACACTTTTACAGCAATCTCCAGCTTCCCCGTTGCTTAGCTGGCAGGTTTTCCTCTTCACAGTCTCCAGGGGTACATGGACACGCAGAACTTGGGACAGGTCCATGGCTGCCCCATTCAACTTGTGAACAATAATGTAAAATGGCGAAAACAGCACGTAAGCTGGTAAGTTTCCACAGCACGTGAATTTTGGCAAATGCCCTGCTTCCAACAGAAGCAGCACTCACCAAGATTTTTTGTTTTAGGTCTGCTTCCATCCACTGAATCTCATTAACCCTTTGCCTGATGGTCAGAATGCCGAATCAGGTAGCAGAATTAATGATTGCAGGTTTTGATGTTTGGTTGGTTGGTTGGTTTTTGTGATTTCAAGCAAGGTGTAGCTGGCCTGAATGACATTTGTCACAACATTTTTGCAACCAATTTTTCACAGTAGGGCTGATTCCCCAAGCCTCACGTGTGCCATGTGATACATGCACACATGGTCATTACGGGGGCATTGTGCAATGCATAAACTGCGTGGATCCATGTGGTACGAGTACACAAGTCACATGCGAAGCCGCATATGGAATGTTTGGGATTGTAGCCAATGTCAGTTCTTTAATTTGTTTTCATTCCTTTTTGGTTTTCTGCTCATTTTTTCCCAGGCACAGTGATGAGAACAGGGAGTAAAAACTACAAGTAGACCCATACCAGAAACAAACAAAACAAAAAGACAAAAACAGTGAATGAATCGAAGATCAGATCAATAGCATCTGTTATTCAGTTCATTCACTTTAGATGAGATAATTTGGACTCAATGCCTGTCTGTTTGTTTGCTTTGGTGAGCCCTTGTTTCAACTCTAGCTATGATCACCAGAAAACTACTTCTTTGGGCAGGTGGTTTCTTCTCTCTGTAGTCTAATCTTGAATCAACAGAACTGTTAAAGTTTTCCTAATTTTAACATTCTGGGCCATGTTCTCCTGAAGTCATATTATTCTTCTACCCTTTGCTAAACCATTTCCATATTTTAAATATCTTTTTGAAAGTGTGACACTGGCTACCAGAACTGAACACAGCATCACAGTAATGGACCACGTAATTAACTATTAGCTCCCATCCAGTTATCTTGCCTGCCACTATATAATGGCTGCCCATTACACATTTTCTAGTGTTTCATCCAGTCTCATTTTAAGTGTTCAGCTTAATTTCTGTCCTGAAAATGCAGCTACAAATAATCTATTTTGGTTTATTTTTATCGCATTTTCACATCTCCATTAACATTAGTATAATTGATGGTGTGATTAGAAACGTCCATTGAGCTCTCAATATAGGATTTGTTAGCTCAAATGTGCAACATGCTGGCTTGGTTCCCTGAACACAATATTTTACTTTTTATTTTATTTATGAATAGTAGGGGGGTTCCATTATTAATTACTTCTTGAAAACATTATGCTGCATGCTTTTAAAACACATCTTGGAAAATCTTGAGCATGCTCAGTGGATTATAAAAATGCTCTATCAGTTTATGGTATATATTGGGCCCATGTTAGTATTTCTTACCCTTGCTCCCCCGTGATAGTAGGTACAATCCTTGCCCATTAAAGGCAACGAGAGATTTGCCCTGACTTCAAACGATTCAGGATTACAGGCAATGACTATAATCCCAAATTCTGCTCCATGCAGTGTGCGCGCGATCCTGCCCACATCCGGGCAGCACAATCCCTGATAATGGAGGGTGCGTGTGTGTGATTCCCATGTGGGATTTGCACCCACCATGTGTGAGGCACGGGATCAGCCCCACCATCAAGAAAAACAAAGTAAGGAGAACATTTTCAATCAGCCTCAACTCTTTTCTAAATTTTACACCTATATTTGCTTCCTCAATGGTCTGCACCTACAAATGTGAACAATTTGCACCCTGTTTTCATGTGCAATATACAATCCCTGCTCATACACTCGGCATAACATTTGACACCAACTAGTTTCCCCCACAAACCAAACTAGGTTCATTTTTACACGGATTGCAGGGTGTGTGTGTGTGTGTGTGCTGCTGCGGTGGGTGGAAGTGGGTGGGTGTCCTTTTACATGGACACACACACACTTTCACTCACCTCCACCCATCTCCAGGCATGGAGCCTCCTCCATTTTTCCGGGTGGCTGCGTGCCTGGAGATGGGTGGGTGATGGGTGTAGATGGGTGTTGTGCGGGAGAGTGCATGCACAAACACCCACCGTCTGTGCTGTTTACACGGGCAGACACCTATTCCCCCAACCCACTGCCAGAGCTTTTACATAGATGTCCCCACCTATCAAATACCCTCCCCTAACACACAGCAGTGGGTGGGGGGTGTCCGTGTAAAAATGGCCTAAAAGATAAAGCTGAAAAACAGGACATTAGAATTAAAAGATGTCCCTTCTTAGAGGTTTGCACTTTAAGTACCTGGATTATGTTGTAGGTTAGGCATGGGCAGAGCTCTGATTTATACTACAACTCTTACACTATTAATGTGCTATTGTAGAAGGATGTCCCAGGACACCTATTACAATTCAGTGACAAATAATTCTTTTAGAAGTTCCAGAGTAACATTTCAGAGAATACTACAAAAGTTGTAGTCCAGCCAGACATCATTTTTAATCCTTCCTTTGAACAGCCTGTGTTTGTCATTTGCCAGCCTGATGAAGCAACAAACAAAAAAGTTGTGGCTGTGAGTGTTATACTCTATCCAAAATTGAACTTGTATGGTGTACAGGAGACCTTGCTGGTGCACGACAGTTAACATGTATCAGCTTTGGCTTTACTTTAAATGAAAAGTGTTCCACTTCATAGAGGTGAGGCCTTTTCTTTCATCATACAGTAACCCTGGTCATCACTTCAGTGCTATCACTGGTAAAAAATAGGGCTGAAATGAGATTTCGCCCTTCTCAAAAATCTTGTCGAAAATAGCCTTCTTGATGTGATTTTCTCATGTCGAGAATCTCATGAGAATCAGGCATTCTCGCAAGATTCTCACGAGATTCTTGCGAACCTTAAAACAGCCAAAAAATGGGTTGGTCACCAGGGCTGTTCTGTGCTTACATGGCCATTTGACGCATGCACAGATCATTTGGGGGTATTTTTGAGATTTGCGAGAATCTTGTGAGAATCTGGAGATGGCAAGAATGGGTGAAAACAGACATGACGCTAACCACCCTTTAACCACCCTTGGTGGTCATTTATGCATGTTTCAGGGCTGCATAGGGCACCAATACAGCCCTGCAACATGCATAAATAACCACCAAGGGTGGTTAAAGGGTGGTTAGCGTCATGTCTGTTTTCACCCAATCTTGTGAGATCTCGCCAAAGTTGAGAGATTCTCATGGGAATGAATTTCATTCTCATTTCAGCTCTAGTAAAAATGCTCTGTGCAAAAATATGTTTGACTTCACCTAGCATATTTCCCCTGAGCTTTAGTGGAAAGGTGGGAGATAAGTTAATTAATTGAGGGAGGAGTAAAAGGGGAAATCTCAAAAATAGTGATTCCAATAATGGCAGGGAAGCAGAGAGCTTGAGCAAGAGGAGGAAACAGTGCTTCACAACTGCTCTCCCCCTGCACTCATGGTTTGCACTTCCTATCCCTTTCCCCCTTTTAACTCCGGGTTAAAACAGACATGATGCTAACCACCCTTTAACCACCCTTGGTGGTTATTTATGCATGTTGCAGGGCTCTATTGGTGCCCTATGCAGCCCTGCAACATGCCTAAATAACCACCAAGGGTGGTTAAAGGGTGGTTAGTGTCATGTCTGTTTTCACCTTCCATCTCCCCCTTCTAAAATAAACAATGACTGGCAGGGTGTGGAGGTAAGAGAAAGAACAGGGAGTGTGCTCCCTCCCAACATTGGGTATTTTCAGACGTGATGGGGCCAGTATTGGCCCCATCATGGAATCACCTATTGATCCCCCACCGGGATCAAAATGGCACAGCCAACAGACGTGCCGGCTGATCCCAACAGGGAATCGGGGGAGGGGGAGGGGCTGTGCAGCTCAACATGCGGCCGCACAGCCCCACCCCACCCATGTTCCCTAGGCAGCCCGCCCTCTGGGAGATGGGCACGTGCCGTGGCAAATGCGGCCGCAGCACCCCCCTCCCCCAGGGCATTGACCATGGCCTGGAATCAGCGGAGGGCACGGCCACTGATTCTGGGCCGTGGTCAGGGGACAGACGTGACGTTCCCACACTCAACCACAGTGAATTCCCCGTGGTTGAGCGTGGGAACGTCACGTCTGTTGACCTGAATGCGAGCTTCCCGCCGGGTGTTCACCCCCATGAATCACAGGTGGGAATCTTTTTGACCACGCAAACGGTGATGATCCGGGCAGGACAGCCGTTTACGTGGTCAATGAAATTCCAGCCCGTGATTCACGTGGGTGAACATTTGGCGGGAATCTCTTGTCAGGCCAACAGACATTACGGTCTCTTGCTCACCATGTGGGAATTCACCGTAGTTGAGCGTGGGATCGTAACGTCTGAAAATACCCATTGGCAGAAACAACTAATTGGGGAGAGGAGATCTGATTACCACTGGGCTGCATACTTGCAAAAGTGTAGGGTTTTCTGATCTTCTGCATGAGGAATCTTTTTTTCATAGCTAGGAATACATTTGCCGTTCAGCTTATTGCAGAAGAGTCTCTCTGTGTAGATTGTCCAGAAATTGGACAGCTAGATCAGCAGAAGAGAACGCCAAAACAATAGTATTTTCTACAGCAAGAGAAATAGCAGCAAGGGTGGAAGCTGGCACAAATAGCAGCAGCAGAAACCATCATGAATAATTAGCAGGGGTTCAATGAACTCTTCTGCTTGTTGGACAAAGTCCTGGTCAGAGTCTCCCTTTTTTCCAGAAACCCAAAATATGCATTTTCATTTATAATCCCCAATCCAAGGTCTGTGCGCTGATAGCGTGTGCGTGCGCAACATGGATGCAACATGTTCACACTGAGTTTGTGCAATGCACACACCGTGCATGCACCATGATCGTTCACTGTATGCATGTACACACTGTGTTTCTCCAGCGTGCACAGCACATGCGTGCAGACCTTGGATTGGGGCCTATGAGATAGTTAAGACTGCCAAAAAGGAAAAGGCCTCTGGATGACAGTGGGAGCAAGAAAAGCAGCAGACCAGTCCCAACATGCCATATAATTCAACTGCACAATCTCCAGGGTAGATAATCAGAACACAGTTAGGCCAGTTTAATGAAGTGTGAAGGATTTATTAAGTAACAATAGGTAACACAAGGAATCCAATTCCCAACAAGTGAGATTTGGATTATATACACATGTGCAATAATTCCTAATAAGAAATAATTAGGAGAGAGGGTGTTATTTCTGTAAATGGCTACAGAATAGCCTCCATTGCCTAAACAGATAATAGTAGAGTATGTCAACTATGATATGAAGGAATATTTGATGTAGCTTGGTGTTGCTTTATCATGTATGAGCTTATGGCTTTACGCTCAAAAGACTCAAAACTAATTGTAAGGCAACATAACGTATACAAATGTTAAAAATGAATTTTAAATATGGTCCCTGCTGTTGATTTCAGATATCTGTAAAATGAGCACAGGTAATTTGCATTTCTGACTGTAATCCAGCACAATTCTATTATCTTTTTGCCATTATATTTTTTTACAAAAAAACCAACCCACCCCCAAACCCAATCCTTTGCCTGTTTTTCATCCGTCAGATAGATCTTCTTGCTCATAGCTCCCTTTTCATGAATGAGTTGCAAAAGATGTCTCACCTGTTTTATACTTCAAAATAGCTTTGTTTCAAAGAGGGGAGATAAAAGATTTTTTAAAAAAAATCTGAAGCATCCCTTGATAATCAAGCAGACTCTGAAGCTTTGATATAAATACAGCACAATGCTTTTCTAACATAGATTTTTAATTTAAACTCTTACATTAAAACAAAGTAATTGCCAGTGCCAGTGGCAAGACAGGAAGACTCATGGCTTTAAGCACATATCTGTGGAATTTCTCCAGCCTAATGTCTCCATTCTCATATCTACTTCTCCATTTCAATCCCTTTAATAACATTTCAGCGATATTATAGTCTTCTGGTAACTATTACCTGTAAAAAGCCTTTTGAGAATGTAATCAATCTGTATAAAATTGAATTGGTCAGAGCTGTACAAGTTGTATCAAGAACTATATTCTGGGAAAGTATCTAGAAAATGTATTCAAAATGTATTTGCACTCTCCAACATGAATTTGTCAAATGTGAAAAATGATAGATTTAGACCAAAGTTCTTGGAGATCAAACAATTTTGCACCAAGATATTTCTGCCAAGACAGATTTATGAGGGAACTTAGCCCTACTCTGCTGGTACACTCCTGCTATAATCTGAAGCCTTAAAATCTAGAGTTTTATAATGTGATTTCCAGGCAGCAGTTATTAAGAAAAGAGACAGTGCGTCTCAGACGGTGGTACAGACTAAGTGAATACATTTTAGAGGATGGCACCTTTTGTATAACTCAGAAGTAATTACAAGTTTGGTTTCTATTACTCTGGGTTACTTCAGGGTTAAAGCATTAATGAACACTACGAGCTGATTGATTTTGCAGCCTACCACTGGCCAGCAAAAGGAATGGGGGTGGGGGGAGGAAAATCACCAGGTGAAATAACTGGAAAGTGAACCATAGGGGCTTCATGACATGCCAATTTGGAACCTGAATCAAAGCTATTTGAAGTAATCGGAAACACTCCTGTTAAGATCAGATTTATTTGTGTGTTTTATGTTGTAAGCCGCCCCAAGATGCCGTAGGCATGAGGGGGCGGCTAATAAAGATGTATAAATAAATAAATAAATAAATCTTAACAGGAGTTAAGATCAGCAGCTGTGGAACAGAAAGACAAGACATACAATCAATGGGGCAGCAAGACTGTGGTGGGCCCAGGGTCATGTCCCAGTCAAAAGGCTCTTCAAGGGAAAAGAGATGGGGTCTCCAGGTTGAGGGCAGGGCTTAGGTTCCTGCTGCCGACCCCAGAGTGGCAGCAACCACACCAGGAAGGAGGTTTTAAGAGAAGGAGGGCATGAGGCCAGAATTTCAGCCTCACCCATTCTAAAAACTTCCTTCTGGGCAGGACAAATGTCTTGAGTGCTGCTAGGAAATTTTCAGTGTGGGAGAGGTGCTGTGCTTGCCTCACTTCCACCCCCTCTGAAAGTTTTCCAGCAGCACTTAGGTTGCCTGTAAAAGGGCCTGGGCTCAGCTGAGCCCCCTTGCTCCATCGTAGCTACATATCTGCATAATACTGTCCAACAAACTAAGCAGCTGATCACATAAGGTGCTGAGTGCCCCCTGTCAGGAAATGAACACCTCCAACTCCCACTAGCTTCCTTTTCTGAGGACTGCAAGGCATGAGGTGCAGCCACATGAGATGCCTTGGGCAGACTATCATGCCTTGCACAACCTTAACCCACCCTGGACAGCCGGACCATACTGGGCAAGCAGCTGGCTGCTAAATGATGTCTCCTCAGAAAAAAGGCCCCAGATGCATTGTATAGCAGTGCACACCCTTTTGGTGTGCCTGGGCCCCATCTGCCCTATCATGCTGTGAGCCCTATGGCAGGGCTTTGAGTGGGGGTGCTGTCGCCCATCTCGCATGACCACATCAAGGCCAGGGGCAGGATTTTGGTTGGGTCGGGGGGGGGAGGTGGGGCAGGGCCAGGCACCAGCTTATCTTGCTGGCTCCTCGGCCCACCCCACCATGGCGGGAGCTCTGACATTGGCCTGGCTGCCCAGCTTCCCATGTGTGCGTGTGTGTGTGTGTGTGTGTGTGTGTGTGTGTGTGAGAGACCATCTGCCCTGCTTCCCGTGCTGGTCTCTGCCGTGCTCCCCGTGCTGGCCCCGCAGTGTGGTGGCAGTGTTTGCCCACCGCGGAACAGTGAGGAGATTGTGCCCTCTGCTGCTCATGTGGATTCAACCATTGCTTCCCAAGGAGCAAGAACAAGGATAAGGGAGATGGAGTGGAGACCCTTATCATAGGGGTGTGCACTTCGTTTTCATTATTTTGATAACAACAATGACATTTTTGTTTTTCCTTTTTGATATTAGAATAACAAAAATGAAAATGATAATAATAAAATTAATAATGAAATTTTGTTTTTCATTATCAGTGTTGTTATTGGTATCGGTATCACACAAAACCAAAAAATTTGGTTGTGGTTTAGTTTCTGGTTTCATCAGTGCATGTGTGTGTGTGTGTGTGTGTGTGAGAGAGAGAGAGAGAGAGAGGGGGGGTATAATGAGATGCAGTCTGCTGGCACGTTTGCCAATGGCACTTCTACCACACACCTGCACACAGAGCCCCCCCCCCCCAACACACACACACACACACACTGACAAAAACAGAACCGAAACCGAAAACAAATTTTCGGTTTCATGCGATACCGATACTAATAATGACACTGAAAACAAAAACCAAAGTTTCATTTTTAACAAAAACAAATAACAACAGTTTTTAATAATGAAAAACAAAAAACAAAAATGAATAACGACATGGGTTCCTGGTGCGCACCTCTTATCTTAGCAGATCCTTCAACCCTACCAATAATGTAGTGTATTTATGACCCAGTCGACATCTCTTCAAATACCAGCTTCTTAGGAATATGGGCAAGTTTTCAAATATGTATTGCTGATAAAATAGTAGTCTCACCTTGTAAATGAAGCTGCTTCAAATTTCTATTCGTCCTAGTATTATAGGGATGGAAGGGAGCTGAAGTGTCAACTAATCCATCAAAGACCTCCTCTGAGATCGGATGCCCAGTACCTTCAGCACAACTGACAGATGTTTGGCCAGCCCACAGAGCAGCTCTGTTAGGTGTTTGGAAAAGGGAAATCTACTTAGGCAGAAAAACATTTTTTTTAAAAAAGTTATTTCCCATTTGGTAGGAGCAATATGATCTATGTAGAGCTGAAACTGGTGCCTAATTTAGTACCTACGAACAATACCTGCACTTTCAGGAACAGTTTTGGAAATTCGAATAGGTACCCAAATACTGATTGAGTACCCAAAATCCAAAATACTGACAACCAGGATACCAAAGTACTGAAAATCGTATACCGAAATCTGGAAATCCAGGACAAAATTGGGACAAAAATTAAGATTTCTGTCTACCGTTTGTCAGTATTTCTGTATTTTGGTATACCAGTTGTTGGTATTTCAATCTGGTACCCAACTTCAAATTGGTTCAGGTACTAAGTACCCAAAATATGTGGTCAATTCAGGCACCAGAAATTCGATGGGTCTATACCCATTTGTTGCAGGTCCTTGTTTCAGCTCCAATCAAGAGACAAATTTTAAGCTCAAAGAAGCATGCATATTTGTTTACACAAATCTTAATCTGTTCCTGAAAATCAAATAGACCATAGCATATACCCCAATTTCCATGCTATGATTTTTGTTCCCTGCTTGAAAAAGTTGGTCCTAAATATCAGAAGAGAGGAACGTGTGGAGGTTGGAGGTTGTGGCATAGAATTAAAAGAATGAAAAAATCAAATAAACGGAAAATTGGCTGAGGGACAGCCATTAAAAATATATTTGAGCTACAAAGGAAGAAGGAAAAGGGGGTGGAAGAGAAAAAGCCAGAGCAAATGACAAAGTATCTCTCTTTCATCCACAACATTATAAAAAAATATTATATTTACAGATAATTAAACCTGTTGTCACTAACACTTCCAAATAGTACTTCTCAGTTCCAGCCAGGGCTGGTGCTACCATATAGGCAGCACAGGTGACCGTCTAGGGCAGCATGTTCAAGGGGGCAGGTCTCCCACTCCCGATCCATCCACTGCCAAGCTCTGCAGCTCGAACAGGATGTGGGGAGGGGAGACCCACCCTATGTGCCCCTCTGTCCCCTTGAACCTGCCACCCTACATAGCCTCATCCCTGCAGCCAAGCTCTGCGGCTGGATTGGGGATGGGAAGCAGCACCTGGAGAGGCAAGCGCTGCCCCTGCTGAAACCTGTAATGTATCCTACCCGACAGTTTGATTCAAACAGATCTGCTATTTTGCCCTGAAATCTAAGAGTCAAATTGAACCCTTGCCCACATAAAAGGTACCAATGGTAGCAGGGGTTTCACTGAAACATGAATAGATGTCGGCACAGCAGTCTGTGAGGAATGTTTTGTCACAAGATGTGGCATTCAGGCAAAGGGGAAAGGGTTTAAAAGGGTCATAGCCCTTCAAATGAAGCACTTCAAAGCAATTACAGATCTGCTTCCAAGTGCTGCAGATTACCCAAGTCGTGCTAAAACATTTGCAGTAGACAAGTTTTGAACCTACTTTTTAACCTCTATAATAGGCCAGTGCCCTACTGATCAACTTCACTTTCCCATCCAGATAAATGAGGCAATGACCCCATTATTTACTTCCTTTGGCAGCTATATGCTTACATAGCGCTCGCCTTGCAGAGCATGCTATCGTACAGCAACGTTAATGCCTCAGGAAACTGCTCTTCTGAGCAACATTCAAGCAGAGGTCACTAAGTGAACAATGAAGAGTAAAAACATGTGTTCGCAGGCTAAGCAAAGGAAAGAGTGTGCTGAAATTGCTGCTTGTGTGGGTTCAGTGAATGTTATATTGCATTTTTTAAAAAAAGCTAAAATCTAAGAATTAAAGATTTCATAAAAAGCTGCGTTTAGAGAAGAAAAAACAAACGTACAAGTCTTAAGATGCAGGGCGAGATGCCTGGCCTGACATCAGCACATGTAAAAGGGATCTAGGGGTTGTGGATGACGACAAACTGAACATGAGTCAGCAAAGTGGCACGGCTGTAAAAAAGACTAATGCAATTTTAGGCTGCATTAACTGCTTCCAAGTCAGCAGAAGTAATAATTCTACTCTAATTGCTAGTGATCAGACCTCACCTGGAGTGTTGTGTCCAGCTTGGGGTGCCTCATTTCAAGAAGGACATCAAGAAATTGGAAGGGGGTTCAAACAGGTCAACAAAGACAATAAAGGGTCTGTAAAACAAGTCCTAGGAGGAAAGATTGAAGGGGCTCGGTATAGCCTAGAGAAGACTAAGCGAAGACATAATAGCAATCTTAAAATATCTAAAGGGCTGCCTCTGAGAAGATGAGAAGGAACTTTTCTTCATTGCTGCAGAGGGCAGAACAAAAAAGAATGGGTTCAATTTACAAGAAGGTAGATTTCAGTCAAATATCAGGAAAATTCTCCTGACAGTAAAAGCCGCGTAGCAATGGGAGGTTGCAGGTTCCCTTGAAGGTTTTCAAGCAGAGGTCTGGACAGCCATCTGTTGGGTATGTTGTAGCTGTAGTCATCCTGCATCCAAGGAGGGGGTTGTATTAGAAAATCCTCAGGGTCTCTTCCAAGTCTATGATTGTATAAAGTTTAATACCACATCTTTGAAAATAACGTCCACAATTTCATGGTCTTCCTCAGCCTCCTTACCCTGGCCCTGCTCATGCACAAGGGCTCTACACCTGCTGAAAATGGTTCTCTTGCATGGGAGTGTGGCCACTGAATGGGGAGGGGAGGCTACTCAGGAATTGGCTACTCCTGGCTGCAGCAACAGCCCATAAGGGACTGAGAGACAGCTATAAGTTAAAGCAGACTCAAGGCTGTTGTATCCTATGCCAGGGAGAAGAATGATCCTTGGCAACCTTCAAAATTGGGGGTATGGAGAAGCTTCCAAAAAGCTTCCTAAAGCCACTATGTTCCCAGCAAATATGAGTTCAGATTAGTCACAAGCAAGAGCATGACCTAAATGCTTATCAGAAGGGAGGAAGGGGAATGCAGAACCACGCTAGAAGGTGGTGGGGTACACCAGCTCTCCCACCCTACTGCTACTCATTTTTATAGTGCTACTCGGCATACACAGGGCTTTACAGTCACAGATTTTGGAAACAGGTCCCTGCCCGGTGGGCTTACAATCTAAGATTAGCAAGGGTGAGAGGAGCACAGGGAGACACACACACACACACACACACACACATCCCCATTTTTACAGATGGGAAACTAAGGCTGAAAGGTTGTGACTTGCCCAAGGACACCCAGTAAGTTAACAGCTAGGTCAGGATTTGACCCCTGGCTTCCCAGAACCAAGTCCAACACCTTATCCACGCCACTACACCACACCACACCACATCGGCTCTCTAGGCTGAGAGGTTGTGATTTGCCCAAGGTCACCCAGTAAGTTCATAACTAGGGTGGGATTTGAACCATGGTTTCCCAGGTCCAAGTCCAGCACCTTATCCACTAATCCACTGTGGCTCCCCCCCCTTTGTCATGTGCCCCTGCAGAGCATTTTGATGATGTCATGGCACTCCAAAGAGGCACTGAAATCAAAGGCTCAAGTTACAGGAACGTAACTTTCAGTCAAATATCATGGAAAACTTCCTAACTATGAAAGCTGGGCAGCAATCAAAGGCCCTGATGACATCATTATTGCCATCAGGAACTTATGATGTCCTTTCTGAAATCATCATTTACTGATGCTATCTGAAAGGGGCATGCAAGTACCTTTGTAATGCACTTTTCCAACATAGGCTCACCCCTTTCCAGCATGATTCCTTCCCCTTCTGGAATGTCATGATGTCACGGTGCTCCAGAGGGGTAAGGAATAGGGATGGGCAAATGTGGTTCCGAAGTTCGGAGTTCGGCCCGAACTCAGCCTGTTCGGATGACCGAACCCAAACCCTAACCAACCAAACCGAACCTGATTACGAACTCCAAAACGACTGAACAGTTCGGTCAGTTCGGATCGCGTTCAGGTGGTTCAGGCGGGAGAAACGTGACCACAGTCAGTTGGTGACCCACTGCCTTACACAAGCAGGCACAGGGAAGGGGGAGGTCAGCTGAGGAGTAGGCTTCCAGGCACCAGGGGTGGAGAGGCTTGGAGTAGCAGCCAGCCTGCCCAATCACTATCCCCTTTTTCCTCAGACCACTGGCTGCGCAGTCTGCAATGGGCCACGAGCTAGGCTGCATGGAGCAAATGGGGCTTGCGGTGAGGCAGGCGCAGCAAGTAACAAAACTCAATATAAAAAATATAAAACAATTAAAACATTAAAAAGCATAACAAACAAAAGCAGGGCGGAAACCCCCCCCACCACCACCACCCCTCTCCCTTTCCAAAAGCCTGACAGAACAGCCAGGTCTTACATTTCTTACAGAAAGCAGGAAGGTAACTAGCTGGGTGTTTGCCTGCCCATCTATTAGAAGTTCTCCAGGTGTTAGCTTGCACCCCCCAAACTCATTCACACACACTCCCGACTCATGGCTTTGGCCAAGGATGTCACAGGCTCATCGTGGGGTCCATTTCATGCTCGTAAGTTCCCATGCATCCACCTCCCATTTATTAGGTTTGTCCACAGCTTTGTCCATGCCCAGGTCCACCAGTACCATAGAGCTGTTGCTAGCACGGCCTGAAATTAAGCAGCTGCAGTGCTCACATCTCCAGTCTGCTGCACCAGCAGCTTCTTCCTTGCAGCCCAGCCACCACCTATCAATTTCATCCCGGGACTTGTTGAGCGGCAGCAGCAACCTGGACTGAAGAGAGCATCTAGGAGCTGGCTTGGAGTGATCCAGCTGGAGCTGGAAAAAACTGGATGGCAGGGAATGCAACCCAATCCTGGGATGAAAATTACAGGCGGCAGCAGGGCAGTGGCAGCTGGGTCATTCATTTCAGCAGTAGCCAGGTTGTTCGTTTCAATCCCAGCCAGCTCCTAGCTGCTCTCTCCAGTCCGGGTTGCCTGCTCTAGCCTTGCAGCTGCAGCTGGGTTGTTAATTTCAGCGGGAGCTGGATTGTTAAATTTCAGCGGCAGCTGGATTGTTAATTTCAACGGCAGCCAGATCATTAATTTCACACCCAGCCAGCTCATAGCTGTTCTATCCAGCTCCAGTGGCTGCCACCACTCAGCTGAGCCCAAGATGAAAATAACAGGCAGTCACAGGGCAGCAGCCGCCGGGTTGTTAATTTCTCACCCAGCCAGCTCCTAGCTGCTCTTTTCAGCCCTGGTTGCTTCCACCACCCAGCCACTTCATTTCATCCTGGTCTTGGGTTGAATTCTCTGACAGACCCTGACTGATCCTTCAGCTGTGAAGCCAAGCAGGTGCAAGAGGAAAGAATGGAGGTGCCGGAAGGACTTGCAGCCACCTGAGCATGGGAGGGGGTCACAGGCATGGAGGAAGCCATCTCTGCTAGTGACACCCCTCCCCAAACCCCATTTCCATCAGATCCAGGGCTGAGGGGAGGGAAAGTGCTGAATGACACCACCTATGGTGGCTTCTACCAGGACAGAAAATGCAGGCAGGGAGATGCCGGCTTATTAGCTGTACATGCTAAAATATATGAGTGGAGGGTAAGTGGGGGGATGCATAGAGCCAACACGGACTCCAGCGGGCTAGTTGCCTCTCTCATTTGAAAACACCTACTGTTTACACAAGCCTTCAACACAAGATAGAAGACATGAAAATCATTGTTCTATTACTTTACAATAGCCCATTCGTTTTGGTTAGCAATGGTGACTCGATGCAAGGGCATTGCTACAGATACCATTGCAAAATTATTTTTCTTTTGTGGGTCACTGATGCAGGAAACAGAAAAGGATGACGTGTATTCCCAGAAACGGCTAGACGAACGTTGCAGTGGAGGCACAAATAAAAACCTAAGTGAAGGCACAGGAGTCATTATTTTGGGGGGAAGTGGCAGTTGGCCAGTTTGTTTGTTTTTTACTATAGTTAGAAATGGATGGTATTTGGATGGCTCTAGAAAAACGGTGGTTCTCTTGATATATACATAATGGCTGTAGAAAGGCAATGAAAATGACTTGAGATATTTGTTCCCCTGACTCATCTGGCCACTTAGTCAGTAATGACCCGACAGTCACACCCTTCCCCAACTTACACTAGTGCTCCCACCTCTGCTGGCCAGAGATATATAGGCCATTGTGTCCAGTGATGATTGTGGCTCAATTGCTACACGTCGGCATTAAGAATATTGGTTGGAAGGCTCCTGGAGCCTTCAGACAGACAGGCAGGCTTTAAAGCATTAACATTTTGATAACGAAAACATCCATGAAGGCCCTACCAAATGTGACACTTTAGTAACCAGGAACGAGGAATCTTTTCCCTTTCACAGGTCACTTCGAAAATTAGTTCAAGCTCTGCAGGCCAGACTGGAGTTGAGGGCAGAGAGGATTACAGAGGTGCTCAGGATGAGGGAAGAAAGAGGAATGTCTGGATCATGGATCTATGCCATGAACCCATCCCCCCATTCTTGAGTGCATACCTTCATCTCTACTGCTTTCTGCCAAATTCAGTCTTTCAAAGTTTGAGCATTGGGACTGAGTCTGTGGGACAGGCCCACGAGTGTGGCTAAAGGAAAACCAGTCATAGATAGGCCAGAATTGGCCTACAAGCTGTAGGTTCCCCAGTCACCAACATATAACCATACCCGTAGAGTAAAATAAATCCTGTATGTCTTCGACCATTACCCTTTATGGTGTCTGTCTGAAATGGTGGGTGTTTTTAAATGAGCAAAGCAGGCAAGGAGAGGTCCATGGCTTCTGAGTAGTACAGCTGTGGGGCACCCATGCACATGATGTGTATGGGGAGTGCTTCACATGGATGGCTTCTGACATGGCTACCCCAGCCACGGAGGCAGCCTCCGCACATGTGGCTAGCCCCGCACAGAGAACTCCCTGTTTTTCAGAGGTTCTCCATGCAGGGCCATGGGTGGCTGCTGCATTGTTCACAGGAGTGTGGTCCCCCACACACCACCTTCACAGGAGCAGCTGGATGCATGGTTGGGTTGGGGTCATGTGTCTGGCACATCTCGTTTAAAAACACCCAATGTGAAACACAGAATACAATAGGATATAGAGGAGAAAAATGCTAATCTCTTAGTCATGAAGGTCATTATTTTGCTAATTAAAAGCATCATTGAGAAATAAAGTTTGGACTCTTGCATTGTTAGGATGATCTCCTCGAAGCTTAATCCGAGGATTGTATCCTCTGTGTTCTGGTAAGACTGAATATCCTTAACTAGGATAAAGCATTTACCGTGCATACTTTTCATGCAAGGCCAAGACAGTTAGCTATAATGAGCAGCAGTACTTTGGCTGCTCTTCTAATAATTCCTAGATCATGGTGGATCAAAGGTAAGATTGTCAGAAGCAAGGGTACATTTGTCTGTGTTTTGTGTTTGCATTACAGCATTCACTAACAAAAGCGGATTAATTTTAGGCAATTTTCCATTTGTATTACAGTATTTATCTCATGAATAAATTATCATGGAATTTGAGTTCTTGAAATGCTTTATGTGCATTCTTATGCTTGTGTCAAAGAGGGTATAACAAGAACTGGAAAAAAATGTACATTTATACATTCCTGCAACATTCTTAAGAACATAATCCCTTTGCACTTTTAAACTATTTTGTCTTATTTTGTTTATTTATCATTTAGTATGGAGAAGTTTTTTTCATGTGTTTTTTTCTCTTCCTAAATTGACATACATCATTAGCTGGCAAAAGTTTTGCTTCAAATAATTACATGTCCTAATTATTTCTTCTGTGTACTTGGTATTAGTATTCCAGTCAATGCTGTGGTTGAAACAGCACAAAGTAAACAGTGTATCTGGACAGTATCAAATAAAAGGATACATTTGTTGTAACAGGATGCAGCCATGCTCGTTGGGTAGTACCTGGGTCAGTTCACATCAAGACCCAACCTTGAGCTCAAGTCCCTTTCTTGGATACACCAACTTGTGAAAAAATCCGTATAAAATAATCAGGGCCCCATGTATTTTACACTTGTTTACAAATTCTGCAAGTAGAAAATTCACATTCCGCAAGCAGAATAAATGAAGTAAATTAACTAAATTGTGCAAATGATGGACATTTTTAACCCTACTCCATCTTCTCGGGGTATTTTCCTACCCCGGGTGCACATCTTTCACAAAAACGTGCAAGTTAGTGACTCTCCAACTTTGACCTTTTAGGACATTGGGTATTTTCAGATGTGACGGGACCGATTGGCCCCATCACGGAAACAACCTTCAGGATTCCGCGCTGGGATTAAAGCGGCACGTCCAACAGACGCGCCGCCCGATCCCAGCAGAGAATCTGGGGAGGGGGCGGGGCCCTGCAACGCAACGCGTGGTCGCACGGCCCCGCCCCCCCACGCTCCCCCAGCAGCCCACCCTCCTGGAGATGGGTGGACGCTGTGGCCAATGCGGCCGCCACGCCCACCCGCCCATGGTTGAGCGTGTCAACGTCATGTCTGTTTAGTATGACGCCAGGTATTCCCCCCCCCCCGTGATTCACGGGGGTGAACATCTGGCCTAACACTAAACAGACATTACGGGAACGCGCTCACCATAGGAATTGACCGTGGTTGAGCGTGATCTAGTAACATCTGAAAATACCCATTGTCATCTGGAACCAAGTACACAATATACTCAAANCCCCCCCACGCTCCCCCAGCAGCCCACCCTCCTGGAGATGGGTGGACGCTGTGGCCAATGCGGCCGCCACGCCCACCCGCCCCGGGACATTGACCACGGCCTGGAATCGGCGACCATGCTCACCATCGATTCCGGGCCGTGGTCAGCGGCCAGACGTGACATTGACACGCTCAAACACGGGGTTTTCCCATGGTTGAGCGTGTCAACGTCATGTCTGTTTAGTATGACGCCAGGTATTCAAGTGTGGTAAATCTGATTCCCCCCCCCCCGTGATTCACGGGGGTGAACATCTGGCCTAACACTAAACAGACATTACGGGAATGCGCTCACCATAGGAATTGACCGTGGTTGAGCGTGATCTAGTAACATCTGAAAATACCCATTGTCATCTGGAACCAAGTACACAATATACTCAAAGGAAATTTGGTTACCATTAGCCATTAGTTTTTTGTTTTTGTTTGTTTGTTTGTTTGTTTGTTTTTTTAAAACCCTGCAGCAAAAAACTGCCCCAATATATTTTGCCATGAGGTATTTTTTTAACCCCAGGTTTTTCACCTGGGGTTAAAAAACTACCCCATCACGTTTCATGTTAGTTTACACATTACAGAAATCTACGGGTAGCCTGCTCAGTACCTGATGCGCTACTTGAATATGCAGATATTACCCACGGGTAGCAAATGAGCTGCCTGTTTTAGCTCTAGTGAGCACTCAGCTGCACTAACTCCCATAAACTGTGAGATTTGAAAAGATTCATCCCCTACCAAGTAGCTTCTCTTCCGTTTAACAAGGTGGCCCAGTCCATTCACTTTTGTGGCCAGACTGGAGGCAGTTCCCCATCCTGGCCTTATGGACAAGATCTTCTACAAGCTCCTCTGTAGATTCTCCATGTGCCCTATCCTAACGCTCAGCAGCATTTGCTTGTGAAGCTCTCCTGCCTTGGCCTTTGACAATGGCTAATCAGCCTCCTGTAGATTCTTTCCCAGACCACTCAACCTTTAGTGGGTTAACCTTTCCCTGCACGGCTCTGGCTTTATCTCGGAGTCTCCCATTAGCTAGCAAGCTATCACTTCTACTAAGTCAAGGAAGAGTATTCACGTAGAGCAATGTAAAATGGCCAGCTCATCCTGGGAAATCTCCAGGGCTTTTCCATCATCTGTTAGCTATTCCATCGTCTTAAATCATTTTGCCTTCCAAGCTCAGGAAGGCAAAAATACCCAGAAATGTCTCCTTCATTTTAAGCGTACCCCATAATCACAAGCATCAGAAACACTACACTAGAAACACCTGGCATTTCCATGATAGTTTCATTTTCAAAGCACTTTGAAGCCCTTTTACTATTCCTAACAAATTCCCAGCTAAGGCAGGGAAGCACGATCTCAGTATGAATATGGGGGCGTGAGGTGGGGTGACAAAGAGAGATTAGCTTGCCTTATGCAGCAAAGATCTCAACACTGGCATTAGATCTTCAAAGTTCCTGGTTCCCAGCCCCTATGCTCTGCCTACGAGAGAATGAACTTGTGGCAATGACTGATATTTGCACATGCACAGAATTGTACCAGCAAATAATTGTGCATGTAAACAATAAACAGGGTGGTGACCTTTCTCTATGAATTCACGGCATCTGGGCTTTCTTGTCCATGCAAAGATGTTAAAATACTATTCTGTGTATTGTTTCTGACCTTGACAGTGTTTGTAATAGTCCTTCTGGTACTAACAGTATGTTCTGGTCTATTGTGTCCCACAGTAATGAGCACTGCCTTAAAAGAACATATATTGATTTCACTCCCAGTTATCAGGCCTTACTTATTCACTTCAGAGCACCAGAAATAAGATCAGCAATGCTATAACCATTCCACCCCAATCATTGAAATATAAGCTGTTCTATAATGCAGGCAGCAATATCTTTTCAATCTAAACAATGGCGTACTGAAGCAAAAAGAATACCAGATTACAGGGAAGACATCCTATAGTAATTATTGAGAAACAGAAACAATTACTTCCTGGAGATTGTCAATAATATGAAGTGACATTAGAAGTAGGCTAATGAAAAATGTATGTGCATAGGTTTTTGTTTTGTTTTTTAAAGTAAGCAATAAGAACTGAATATCAATGTTGTTACTATCAGATATATTCAGAATCTAAAAATATGTAACAGCAAAATTTCGCAGGTTTGTTAAACATGAAAACATAAGCAAAACATTTTTTTTTTTAAAATTGCAATGAAAATGGACAAGTGAAATTAGAGAGGTGGAAGGTGATGTCTACTGGGGGATGTGCTGATAAGAGGTAAAAAAAAATTAGAGGCATTTCATGTACTGATTTCATTTGCAAATTTGACATAGACTCCTAAGTCACGTAGGAGCTTTAGAAAATTGTAGCCCTTGCACACAAACACAATTAAGTGGTTGTTTAGGACATGCTGTAACACCACTACCAATGGACATTTTTATATAGCATGAGAAATGCAAGGAAGCATGGGAATGTAAAAGAGGAGTGTAAATAATAGTGCTGAAACTCAGTATTCGAAATTACTCAGTTTTTACCAAGTATCTTGGTATTCGACTCAGTTTTACCAAGTACCGAGTTACCAAGGAATCGGGCTCGTACTCGGTATTTGGAACTCAGTCCAGTACTCGGACAAACATATGTGGCTTTTCTTGCCTCTATATAAGGTGATTCAGTACTCAGAAAATGTTCTGCACTCGGTTTTATTATACCAAGTATTTTACTGAGTACCAAGTATTCGTCCAAGTTTCCGAGGACCGGCCAAACACTCGGAGCAAGTCCTCGGAAATTCAGAAATGCTCGTGAATAACATTTTTACTATTTGTTTCAGCTCTAGTAAATAGCTATTCTTCCAATTGTGATACGAAGTCACACAACCACTACACTACAAAAACTCTCATATGAAGGAATAATCAAAATTCTTGGAGCTAATGAAGTATGGTACATTTGGAGTCTTCTGTTGATGTATTTGATTCCCATGATGCCCTTAGTGCTTGGCCCAGACATGTCATCTTTAAATAGCATAAATTTCACCAAAAATATTCACCTGAGAGTGGTTAATATGATGCCACAGTCCATGAAAAATCTAGACTGCAAGGAGATTTTCAAAGGCAAGACAACCAGTGCATAAACCAGTTCATTCAAACGTTGACTCCCTTACCAGCTATCGGCTGGTCTCTAACATTCCCTTTTTAGGGAAGGTTATTGAGCAGGTGGTAGCCTGGCAGTTGCAGGAGCACCTGGATCATGTTGGTTTTCTTGATCCCTCGCAGTCAGAATTTCACCCGGGTTATGTCACCAAGACTGCACTTGTGACATTAGTTGACAATCTCTGCCAAGAATTAGATCAGGGTCATTCGGCCCTGCTGATTCTATTAGATCTGTCGGCAGCATTTGTTATCGTTGATCATGTGATGTTGGTGACTTGCCTGCGGACTATGCAGGGGTGGGTGGCATGGTGCTTGACTAGTTCCACTCCATCCTGACTGGAGGAACTCAGCAAGTGGTGCTCTTGTCTCCTCTCCTGTTCAACATCTATATGCAACCGTTCGGTGAGGTTGTCAGGAGGTTTGGCGTGCGATGACATCAGTATGCTGATGACACCCAGCTTTACCTCTCTTTTTCATCAGACCCAGGCCCAGCAGTCTCAGTGCTTACTGGGTGCCTGGCAGCTGTGGGGATTGGATGAAGGTGAACTGACTAAAGCTGAATCCCAACAAGATGGAGGTGATGCTGGTGGGTAAGGCAGCGGGGTGACAGCCTCTATCATTGATGGGGTCTGCCCCCCTCTGGTTCCCCAGGTGCGAAGTCTGGGAGTGCTCCTTGATTCACAACTCTGCTTGGATGTTCAGGTGGAGTCTGTGGCAAGGAGTGCCTTACTCCAATTATATCTGGTGTGTTGGTTTCAACCGTATGTCTCAGACTCTGACGTGGCCACCGTCATCCATGCTTTCATCACCTCTAGGCTTAACTACTACAATGCGCTCTATGTGGGGCTACCCTTGGTGACGGTTTGGAGACTGCCACTGGTGCAGAAAGCGGCGGCCCATCTCCTGGTGGGACTGGGCCACTGTGAATATATTACACCGGTTCCTTGGTCTCTGCACTAGCTGCCTGTAGTCTACCGGGCCTGATTCAAGGTGTTGGTGCTTGCCTATAAAGCCCTAAACGACCTCGGACCAACCTACTTGTGGGGCTGCCTCACCCTCCAGGTCCTGGATTGGCCCCTGAGGTCATCGGGGGGTGCTCTCCGTGAGGTCCCCTGAGTCTACCGGGGGGCCATGATGGGGGAGGGCCTTCTCAGTGGCTGCCCTGCAACTGTGGAACTCCCTGCCGGAGGCCCGTTTGGCCCCAGATCTCCCCTCGTTTCGCCACCGTTGTAAGACGTGACTGTTCCATCTGGCATTTGGGGGGGAGGATAAGTACGGTGGGGGGAATGAGCTAGGGTGGGAGGTGGTTGAGGGTATATTTTACTCCTCCCTTTGTTGATTATTTTAAAGTTGTTTTTAACTGTTTTTTTGTACTGTTGTATGCCACCCAGAGCTGCCTGTGGCAGGATGGGTGGGTTAAAAATGTTTAAAATAAATATCAATAAATAAATTTAAATAAATTAATAAATAAATAATTCACAATGTATTTTTTTCTACTGGAGAATCATTGTATAAGTCCCTAATCTAAACTTGGAATTCTATAGAATAAATTTTGCTCAGTGATTTAACGTGCCCAGTGCTTCCAAAACATGGTTAGAGTTGGAGAAAATTAAGCTTTATGGAGTTCGACAAAGATTCTTTAAACAAGTGGCCTTCCCCTATTACCCTTGTGATGACATTACAAGGCATTAGAAGAAGGTACACATTCATGTTTATCATAAATATTCTACAGCAGCAATTCCCAGGGAAGGGACAACCCTATGAGGTTTCATTGCTAAAATGACTAATACTAGAGCATTCTGAAGTTTAGAGAAGGGACATGGGGACCAGGTTACAAGGAGTTGCTCATGCTCCTGGGCCCTGAATACTGAGGGACGCCATAAGGACTGGGGGAAGATGGCACTTCTTTGTCTTCCCTTCCCCCCAAACACTTTGTCAATACCAGGGAATTGGGCTCAGTTAGCCACTGGAACAAGCACTTGCCTCAGCCTGTCTGAGATCTGCCTGGAGATGCATGGCATGCTGGGAGATTTAGTTTGATGTAAGCAGTAGTGGCTGACAATGAGTGAGACAGAACTTCAACTCTCAGCAGGCCATGCACCACTTCCTAGTTTTGAATTAGACTCTTAGTGTCTCCATACCAGAGACGCACAGGTCAGTTATCTCAGCAGGAGAGGGAAGCAGCCTCAAGCCTCGCCTTCTACCCACAGACTATGGAAGCAGGGATCTAAGCAGCCCCAGCATGGTCTGAGAGCACCCTTATCCCTCCTCCCCCCACTGCTGGCAGCCTCAGTCAGGAATGCTGCCCAACTCCCTTAGGGGGGCCATAATTGGGATCTGACCCTGGTCCTCCACAACCTTGCTACTCTCCTGGTTTAGAGGATGTTACTATCTTCATGGTTGACTTTCTAGTCTGAATGCAACTAAGTACTGTGCATTTACCATGGTGTTGTGCTATTCCTGTTTTATACATGGGAAATGCAAGTATTTCCATAGAGTAAGAATCCAGATTTTAGATACCTGGAAGGAGAACATCACTCTTTTTAAAGCCACAAGCATTTAAGCACTTAAAACAAAAATGAACTTTGAAAAGTAACCCTTCGCCGCCGCCTCTAGCGGTGAGGGGCGATTGTCTCACCCCCCCCCCTTCACCACGAGGGATGGTGAGCTGGGGGGTCATCCCCTCAGGCCGCGGCTGGAGGATGTGCTTCCCCGCCCCCCTCTTCCGCCATATTCAGCAAGAGGCTCTGCGGCGGATGAGAGGGAGGGGGGGAGGGGCCGAAGAGCGGCACAGCTGCCCGCATGGCGGGAATCTTTTCCGGACCCGGCGAGGGTTGCTAGGCAGCCCTGGCCGGGAGAAGCGCTGAGAGCGCGGATTTGATTGGTGCACCTCCCAGAAGGGGCGGTGCAAAGAAAGAATTTTGCCGCTCGTCTCCTCAGTTTGAAGCGGGCGGCAATCAGAGCAGCACCCTCCCACCCGCCCATTCAACACTATGGCTGTGCAGTCGCTTAGAAGGGCCAGGAAGGAATTTTTGGTGAGCAACAATATTGGCCTGTAGTTGTTCATTTTTTCGCCTTCCTCATAGTGTTGTGGGTACCAATTTGGCTGATTGAAGTTCCCATTTATGATGTTCTGTTATGCTGCCACACACTTCGAATTGTCGCACTCTTGCAGGGGTCCAGCACCTGGGTTAGGTAGGTTAGGAATCTTGATTGGGCATCTCCATAAGAGATGAGGGGAGCTCAGCCGCAATGGCAGGTTATGGCAAGCGGAGGAGTCAACCCCTTGGGAGAGGGGACCGCGAAGGCCGTAGGGACATGTACTGACCCCGGCTTGAGGGTACTCTTCTCCTTCCCAGGCCCAAGGGCCCTGGTCCCCTTCTCATGAATTCCGTAGTGAGAAGGGGAGACGTTCATAAAGTTAAGAGGGATTGGTACCTGATGGTATATTGGGCCAATCCCAGAGTTATAGTGATAACTTCGTTAAGGGTGCTGGACCCAATTCACTTGAGTGAATTCCCCCCACCATTACAATTTCGGACAGAGAATTGATTAAATAAAGAGTGCGGCCTTTTAAAATCCAACCTATGGTTGTCGTGTCATCTTTGGGGGAGGGGGGTGCGCCGACAAGTCTAGTCTGTACCAAAATGTCAGTTTGGAAGGTTTTAAATCAAGGTGGATTTACTCAAAACACAGATAAAGCTACGCCCATCACAGAAATGTAGCTCCCTATGATGCAATATTCCTCAACAAATATCTTTCAGTTTTGACTAGAGTGAAAAAAAGCAAGCTCAACTGGAATGAGTCAAGAAGTGATAGTATATGAAAAGATAAGCTTGCATGACTCAGAGGTACCACAGTAGACCTTGTCACCAAGCATCTTGTATCAAATTCCAGTATAGCAGCAGAAGGTAACTTTTGGGAAATGACAATTCCTTTAAGCATGAACACTGCATCCCAGGATAAAAACCGATACAATTCTTATGAGCTGATGGAACTTTGAAAGTCAACTCTTCCCATCCCTGCTGTTAGGCTTTTCAGTTCCTGAATCTGAAAAACTGGATTCTTATCTGCAGAATTGTCTTAACCACCAAGCGCTGCCTACTTTCACCTCCAGAAATTATGGCTTGTTCAAGCGGTGGTGTTAATATTCAGCTGTATAAACAGAACAATCCTAACAGCCTAACCAAAGCAGCTTATGAATTGGGAATAGAGCTGCAACAATTATCCACAAAAACAGGTATACCTGTTGAATTTCTGGTACCAAAATCGAACCAATAATTTGGAGTAACTTTCAGTACCTGAACTGGTTTTCAATTAGGTACCTGAAATACTGAGATACTGGCAACTGATACTGAAATACCAAAAATCAGTATTTCAAAATACCTTTTTATCCTGATTTTATCCAGGTTTTCATTGTTTGATTGGTTTAAAATCTTTGACTATTTCTAAGTACTCAAAAAAATCAGTACTTGAAATTCTGATCTTTCGAGCACTTGATTGGTACTCAGGTACTGATTTGGGCTCCAGAAACAGTGCCCCAAAAATGCCAGTATTTCCCCTGGGTACCAAATTCTGTACCTGTTTCAGCTCTAAATCAGGTGGTTTCCTACAGTCACTCAGAGGTCTTGCTCCCCATAGAGTTTTCTGGTGCTGATAAAGCTGTTATTGATGGGAGTCAGGTTACCCTGCCATAGGCCCATCTAAAACAGGGAATTTGAAGTGTGTGTGAGAACTAACATTTGTTTTCATAGTTTAACATTTACATTGCAGCAGCACACAGAGAGGCTGCAATCGGCAGAGAGGGCCATCCCTGTTTTTCAAGGTGCTATGTAAGCACAAAGACAGACATGGCTGATGCCCTCAAGATGATAGATATATGATGGGGGAAAGGGAGAGGGCCACACTCTCATAGATACAATTTTTACGTTGCGTGGATATAGTTAAGCAATTGTTGTTAACAAATATGAGGGGGGAAGCGAAGGAAAGGAACTCACCAACACTCTGTTGCCACCCAAATGCCTTGCTTCCCTTTCATCTCAGAGGTAAATAAATAAATATTAATGAGGGAGAGTGAAAGCAGCAGATACCACTAGGGATGTGAGAACAGAACGGGATTCGGCCGTTCGGTCGTTTGGTTTGAAAACTGAGTTCAGCTTCGGTTGTTCGGTTCAAAAACTAAGTTCGGGTTCATTCGGTTCAGCAGAGTTCAGACCTGCCACGAGGCTTGGGGCACTCCAGGGACCCCCAGGGGTGCCTGTGGTGGCATGGCAGGCCATCAGAGACCCAGCAGCCACAGAAGCAGAGACCAGGAAGACTTAGTGCTTGGCACCCCGGATTGCCCGGGCAGGCAGGCATGGCGCTTCACCTCTGGGGTTGCCTGTGATGGCATGGCAGGCCATCAGAGACCCAGCAGAGACCAGGAAGGCTTGGCGCTTGGCACCCCAGGTTGCCCAGGCATTACAGGCACGCAGGCCTCCAGTTCTGCTCGGTCTGTGCTGGCTGGTTTCTCCATTTCTAGTTGCCATCACGGCAGGCGGTGGCTGTCTGTCTGTTTGGCCATGTGAATCACCACTGGGGAAGGCTACTTGACTAAGTTGCAGAAGAGTTGGTTCAGATCCGGTGAGTAAGATGCCAGCCTGCAATACCCAGCCCCGTATGGGGAGGGAGGAGGCTGTAGGAGGGAGGATGTGGAGCAACCCAAAAGACTGACATGACAGACACATTCACTAGCCAATTACTACATGCTTCCAGTTTTACAGGACCAAACAGTAGTGGATTTGAGGCGGGCATAGGGGGCGGCCCTGAGGTGAGCATCGAAGGAAAATTACTGGGACTTTGGGGATAGCATCCCATAAATCAGGAGACACAATTTACACATCCAGGCTGGCCAATTATCATCACAATCACATCCTGCAGCACTGTGACAGAGGACATAAGAGAATCTCTATTGGCTCTTTCCTAAACAGATGCTTCTGACTTCCCAGTAACAAGTGGGGGAGAGATATTGGGATGATCACAGAACAGAATTATGATATTTGGTTGACATTTGTGCTGACCAATTGACATCACAAACTGATCTTGTACCACAGTGACACATAAGAGAAACCCTGGCATAGGCTCCTTCTCTGCATATGCTGTGCAGGCATATAAAATTGGGACCTTTTATCACATCTTTCTGATATTTGTCAGAGATGATCCTGAAAGTGTGATATACAGCCCTCTCAAAGTTCATGTACACTGGTTGGACTACAAAGATGTTACAGTCAGAAGAATCTGGCATTGCAGAGTGGTTGGCATGGGTGGAGCAGCGGCAGAGGCCCGGCCAGGGCTTGGTGGCTGGCAGCCTGACTTGGCTGGGTGTTGTATGTATGCTTGGCTTGTATTCAACAGAACTAAAGAAGCTCTACTGCCAATTGGTCAAGCCTTTCCCGGTGGTGAATCACATGGACACCCAGTAGCAGACATTGGATTGCCAGGGCACAGAACCCGTGGCACAGCAGAGGTGGTATTTTCAGTGGCATACATTGGATTTGCCAGGGCACAGAACCCGTGACACAGCAGAGGCAGCATTGGCAGCAGCAGACATTATATTTGCCAGGCCACAGAACCCATGACACAGCAGAGGTGGTATTTTCAGTGGCATACATTGGATTTGCCAGGGCACAGAACCCGTGGCACAGCAGAGGCAGCATTGGCAGCAGAAGACATTGGATTTGCCGGGGCACAGAACCCAGGGCACAGAACCTGTGGCACAGCAGAGGCAGTATTTGCAGCAGCATACATCGGATTTGCCAGGGCACAAAACCCGTGGCACAGAAGGGACAGCAGCAGCAAGATTTGCCTGTGCCCAGCATCCATGGATCCATAATGGTAGGATTTGTCAGGGAAGAGCTCCCCTATAGCAGCAGACAGCAGCAGTATTGCGTGGGCACATTTGTATTGGCCAGGGCAGAGCACCCATGGACCAGCAGACAGCAGCAGCGGGATTACCAGGACAGTGGAGCACATCACCCAGGGTTGCCAGGGCAGGCAGACAGGTACCTTGGCATGAGAGGCAGGCAGGCTGGGGCAGGGTTCGAAGTTTACCCACAGGGTGGGCAGACAGGCAGCATGGCATGAGCAGAAGGCAGGCAGACTGAGGCAGGCTTTGAGCTTTGCAACCTGGGCGGGCAGACAGGCAGTGTGGCATGAGAGGCAGTAGGGAAGGCAGGCTGGGACCTTGGCAGGGCACTCAGGCTGGCAAAGACTGCAGCATGAGAGAGAGACAGAGCCAGTCACATAGGCAGGCTGAGATCATCTAGCCAGAGGCTAGGGATGTGCACCAGAGCCCCATGTCATTTTTAATTTTTGTTATTGTTGTTATAAAAATGTGTAACGTTATTGTTATAACAACAATGTCATTTTTGTTATTGTTGTTATCGATAATGATACCAATTTCAAACAATGATTTTATTTTCATTATTGTTATCGATATCATTTGGTCTCGTGATCTCGCGAGACAAAAAACCGGAAATAGTATTTTGATCGTGTGTGTTCTCATGTGCAGTGGCGTGGTGTCTGTCTGGCTTGTGTGAAGTGAAGTGTGAAAAATTGGTTGTGAGCTTGTGTGTGTGTGGGGGGGGGGTTTGGCTGAGATGGAAGGTGAAGGAAGTAGTGGTGTCGGTGGGGGAAAAAGAAAAATGAAGCTGAGGAAGGTCAAGGTGGAGGAGGAAGAAGTGGAGGCCCAGCAGTGGGCAGACAGACCCCATGACTGGAACGCAGGCCCCAGAACCCTGATGGTGGGTCCTGGGGCTGGAGTGGCTGCTTCTTAATGCAGTAGAATGACAGCTCCCCATGAGCGGAATGACGGACCCAGAACCATGATGGTGGGTCCTGGGGCTAGAGTGGCAGCTTCTAGATGATGTGGATGGACAGCCCCCCATGCCTGGAATGTAGGCCCCAGAACCATGATGGTGGGTCCTGGGACTGGATTGGCTGCTTCTTGATGCAGTGGAATGATGGCTGCCCTTGACTGTAACGTAGGTCCAAGAACCCTGACGGTGGGTCCTGGGACCAGAGTGGCAGCTTTTGGATGACGTGGATAGACAGTGCTCCCTGCCTGTAATGTAGGCCCCACAATTCTGATGGTGGGTCCTGGGGTTGGAGTGGCTAGCTGCTGCTTCTTGATGCTGTGGAATGACAGCTCCCTGTGAGCAGAATGGCGGCCTCAGAACCCTGATGGTGGGTCCTGGGACTAGAGTGGCAGCTTCTGGATGCAGTGGATGGACAGCCCCCCGTGCCCGTAATGTAGATCCCAGAACCCTGATGGTAGGTTCTGGGGCAGGAGTAGCTGATTTTTGATGTGGTGGAATGACAGCTCCCTGTGAGCGGAATGATGGCCCCAGAACCCTGATGATGGTTCTTGGGACTGGAGTGGTAGCTTATATTTGTTTGTGGACAGCTCCGAATGGGGAGCAGCCAGGGGCAGGGCATTTTTCTGTGTTGGGGTGCCAGAGAGAGAGGGGGGCTCTCTGGCAGCAGACGACAGCAGAGGAGGAGCATTGGAGCAACAGGCAATCGGGCAGGTGGGAGCTTGGCAGCAGCGGTGGCAGCAGCAGTAGCAGCGGCAGGGCATGTTTCTGTGGGTTGATGCCAGAGAGAGAGGGGGGGGCTCTTTGCCAGCCGGCGGTGGCAGAGGAGGAGGAGCATCAGAGCAGCAGACAGTCAGGAAGGTGGGAGCTTGGCAGCAGCAGTGTCAGGGCATGTTTCTGTGGGTTGGTGCCAGAGAGAGAGAGAGAGAAGGCAGGTGCCAGGCATTGGGAGGGAGGGACAGCACCTCATCACAGCAGCAGCAGCCCAGATTGAGGAGGAGCCCCATCCCAAGACTGCCCTGGCATGGGACGGTGTGTGCCACTCCACCATCAATCCATGTCCAGGGGCAGCTCAGGGAATCCCAGAAGCAGAAGGTTCACCTTTATAAAAAGCAAGTGCTCTACCAACTTGGCAGCTAGTCTCAGGCGGTGTGGAGAGCAAATGTCCCTTGCCATGGAGAACACCCTCTCGCTAGGGACATTGGTTGGTGGACAGAACAAGAGACCCTTGGCCACTTTGGACAGGGCCTCCTACACATTGGTCTTGAGGGCCCAGTAGGCCAAGGGATCGCTGCTGGGTTCTATGCATGGCTCCTCCTGCAGGTAGGTTTCAACTGCTGCTGAGGCGCCGTCGTACTCTCTCTAGTAACTCTGCCTTTGGCACCACCTCCAACACTGCCCTCAGCCACGCTGCTTGCACTGCTGTGCATGACTCCATGCTCGCCAGAGTGGCCTGCACATAGGAGCTGCTGCTGCTGTCAATAAGGGTGCTGCTGCTCCTCAACCTGCTGCTGGTGCTACTGCTAAGGCTGGGGGCAGGGATAGACACTGCCAGCTGAAAGGGGTGGCTGCTCCCACTCCCACCATCCCAGGGCCATCCTTCTGCTGCTGCTGCCATGCACTCTCCAGAGCCCACTCTGCCTGCCGGACCCTCTCCACCAGCTCACCCTTCCAGTGGCCATAGAGCAGTGGCTGGCGTGCCACACTTCCCTGGGGTCCAGCATGGTTGTCAGAACATATTCCTCCCACCCCAGGAGCTCATCGAAATGCACCTTCAGATGCTGCGCCAGGGCAACTGCCTCATCGGCCAGCTTCCTGCTCTGAGGGCCACAATCCCACCCCTGGAGAATTTCCTCTAGCCTCCTGAGGAGACTCTCGACCATAGTGGTCACCTGACTGATGGTGGCCATGGACGAACTGATGGTCTCCGTCATGTCCAGGAACGGTCTCAAAACAAAGACCGTGTGTGCTAGGATCTCCCATTCTGCCCCATTGTACCCTGGAGGTGCCCTGTTGTTCATCACCAATTGCACCTGATGCAAGGCGGCTTTCTGCTCGAGACGCCACTCGAGCATCAGGAAGGTCGAATTCCACCGGGTGGACACATCCTGAACCAGATGGTGCACTGGGGAGCCTTGCTCTGCTTGCTTTGCCTGGAGGATGTCGCTGCCCCTCACATTTCGGTAAACAAAACCAGTCAGCTTCCTCCCCCACTCAATCAGGGAGCTAAGGGTGCCGGCCCCAATCCCCTTCTCCCCCAATCCCAGAGCATCCCTGACCACCTGGTGAAGGGTGTGTGTGGCGCAAGGGATGCTAGTGAAGCGCCCCTTGTGGACTGCCCTCAATATGTTGGCCATGTTATCAGTGACCACGCACCCCTTGGTGAAGGGCGCACCAGGTGTGACCCACTCCCTCACTATGGTGGTCAGGGCTGCCTCAATGTTCCGGGACATGTGGGGGGGCGTCCATTACTTCCGCTTGAAGCAGGGCCCACCTATACCCTGCTTCAGGACCCCTCCTACCACTGCCAAATGCTGCCTCCGGGTCCTGCCACCAATGCGCCATCACCACCTGTGCTGAACATTCCTGCTTGACCACAGTTCTGTGGTGAAGTGGACGGTGCCACCCCAGCCCCTGCCAGCTGCTCCCTCACCCGCTCCTTTAAAGCCTGATACAAGGCTGGTACCACCTGCTGATTCAGGGTGGTGTGCGAGGGCAGCTTAAACTGGGGGTCTAGGAATCCAATCAGGTGCCTAAACCCCATGTCCCTGACCACTGAGAAGGGCTTCCCATCCAGAGCTATCATTTTGCCCAACATGCACGTGACTTTCAACTGAAAGTCACGCCACCCTCCACGTCCTGCAGCTGCCAATGGACCTGGCAGCTGCCCCCACCCCAGCTCCTCCATGGTGGACTGACGCTGGTTCTGCTTCTGCTGCTGCTCCTGCTGCTCCCCCCTAGTAGCAATACCGAGTAGCAATACTGCTCCTGCTGCTAGAGGCAGAACACTTTCCCGCTGATTGAGGCAGACGACTGGCCGCTGCAGTCGGGAACCTGCTGACGGACACTGCCCCTGCCTGCCCGCTTAGAAGCACAGTGCTATGGCATCCCTTCAGGTGCCTTGCCATGGCAATTGTGCCAAGGTTGGTGAGCACCTGGTCATGCTTCACCACCTTCTGTCACAAAGTACACTGCACCTCCCTGGAATCATCCGCTCGCACCAACTGAAAATGTGCCCAGATGGAGGATTTTTTGCCCCCTCCTGCCTTCTGGCCCACACCGAGTGATGCACCACTGACAGCGCTGCTGGGAGGGGCAGAACATGGGGCCGACACAGCTCTTGGATGGACAGCCACCATGGACTGATGGACTGCCCACCATGCTTCTGCCACTCTTCCTGTATCCCCTATAGCTGCAGCTGCTGCTGCTCTCCCTACTGCCATTGCCCGGGGATCGGGCCCTGCATCTAGCAGCTAGGGTGGGATCCACCAACCCTGGACTGCTGGGGATCGCTTCAATAATGGAGGATGATGGTCGCCCATGGTGAACTTCAGACCCTGCCCCTGAAGCACCTGCACCTGTTCATGTATCCACAGCAGAGACATCCGCAGCCTCCGGGACTGCAAGCCTTCCAGTGCCCTGTGTGACAGTGGAGGATGTTGACAGGAGGCGTCGCCAAACCACCACCCCTAGTGCCACTGCTGGGAGCCTCGGAAGCCTGACTGCCAAAATCAGGCCTGTGAAGTTTGGGGCGTGGTTATGGGCTCGGGCTGATGCCTGCTGCCACTCCGCTGGCACAGCCCCTACTCCTACTACCTCTGCCATCTGCCCCATTGCCCTCCTGCTTCCCTTCTCCATTTTTCCTTCCCAAATTATGCAGAGGAAGATTTTATATTTTTATGTATTTATTTATTTATTCAAAATTTGAATATTATATATATCTACTACTACACTAACTCTAACTGCTATTAACTACTATTCTAAAATCTATGGAACTAAACGGAACATTAATCAACAAAGGCCTAGTCCTACAAACACACTATAAAATATTAAAACTGAATAACTACTACACACTATCTCTATCTATCTCTATAACTAAGCTAACTCCTACATTATCTATCTATCTATCTATCTACACACACAGGGATGGGGGGGGAACACAGACAGCTCACAACAAAGAACACAGGGAGGGGTACAAAACTGAAATGAAACCTAAATCAAACTAATCCTACTGTAAATAAATCCCAAAACAGGGGAAGGGAATCAGGGATGGAATATATCCAGGGAGGAGGCAAGGACTCAATGGAGGGTAGGAAAAAAGAACACAGGAAGCAGTAAAAAATAAAAACAACACCTAAATCTATCTAATCTAATCTAAATAAATGTAACTATGGAGGTAAATGTGTGGGAATGGGTGAAATAGGAGGAGGATGGGAATGGATTAGGAACACAAACTGCTCGAAGACAGAGACTTCTGAAAACACCTGCTGACAGGATCAGTGGCTAACTCAGAAGGAATTGGAAGTGGGGAGGGCAATGACTTTTGTTACTAGGGATGGGCAAACGCAGTTCGGATGTTCGGAGTTCGGCCGAACTTGGTCTGTTCAGACATCAGAACCGAATGTCCAAACCAAACTCTCGAACGACCGAACAGTTCAGTCATGTTCGGATGAGTTCAGATGAGTTCGGGGGTGGGGAAAATGTCTTTTCAGGGCCAAAAAGTAGATTTTGGTTTCATTTCAGTTTCGGTTTCGATAGCACTATTTTTGAATGTTCGGCCAAGTTTGGCCAAACCGAACTCGCCTGAACCGAACCATCGAACCCGAACTCGGGTTTCAAACTGAACAACCAAACATCTGAACATCCGAACCCCATTCTGTTCGCCCATCCCTATTTGTTACTTGCTGCACCCGCCTTACCACAAGCCCCATTGGCTCTGTGCAGCCTAGCCCCATGCCAATTGCAGACTGCGAAGCCAGTGGTCCAAGGAGAAAATAGATGGTGATTGGGCAGGCTGGCTGCTACTCCACCCCTGGTTCCAGGAAGTCTGCTCCTCAGCTGCCCACCCCCCTGGGACTGCCAATGACATTTTTGCCACCTGAATGAGACCAAACTCATCCGAACGATACTGAACTGTTCAGTCATTTTCGAATTCGGTTCGGTCGCTTTAAGTTTGGTTCGGTCGTTCGGTTCAGTTCAGTCATCCAAACGGGCCGAGTTCGGTCCGAACACTGAACGCCCGAACCACATTCGCACATCCCTAGATATCACATGCTAGCTCCAGCAAGAGCACCCACAGCATGAAATACATAAGCACAGCAAGGGATGCAGCAGCAACAAGCGCAACAAGGTTTTGCGTAGAAGAGTCTGCACCTCTCAATTCCCCAGTGTCCTCTCCAAGGGCACCATGTACTGTTCCTTCCTGCCTCAGTCTGTCCTCTCAAGCAAAATGGATGCCCTTGCCACTTCTAAGCACTGTCCATATATATAACTAACACTCACTTACCAGCATAATATATTGCAGCTCAAACCCCTCAGCAGAACATTCCCAGGTGAAAACATATTCCCTGACATACCATATTTCTGATCACAGTTCACTTTCCATCTGCAGTGTTCCTCAATAAGGCCAGGTGATGTTCTCTTTCACAGCCCTGGAGATTTCCTTGCTATTGAATCCCCTGCCATACAATTTGTTCTGTTGCTTGTTTGGTTGTTGCTTTGGTTGTTTGTTTTTTTCCTCGATTGCCCTAGCAGAGTAAAGTTCTGCCTTTCCTGCCCATTACAAGTACAGAAATGCAAAGAATCTGCTTCCCTTGAATGCAGTTTTAATGTCTGTAAAACATCAAATACAATTAGAAAGCGCACTGGCACTCACCTGCAATTCCAGCGACAATTTGGCTCCAGCTCTTTTCCTGCAGTTCTTTAATGTGCTTCCCTTTGGCCTTTTCCTTCATGTGCCCTAGCATCACTTTCTAACAAGTACCTTTTGTATGTGTGTGCTTGGCACTAGTGGCAGCTATGGGACTCAGATGCCAAGTTCTGACATAGATTTTTTCCAGCCATTACATCTGCATCTATGCCCAGTGGTTTCCAATGACTGTTTATTGTAGCAGCAATAAAAATGTCCCTGGAGCTGGTATGAGGTCAAGGAGAACCAGCTTTGCATTTCTGGTCATCTACAGCAATATCATCCAGCCTCTTTCTACTGGACATAATTTTTTTCTCTCTGCAACCGTTGTGTTTTATACAGCTGTCAGATTTTAATGAAAGCCTATATTCAACATGCCAGTGCCCACAGTAATTACTCGGCAAAGCAGGAGGTCGAGATCTGCACATCTTTCAGGTGGGGGTCCTTATCTTACATCAGTTCAAACAGTCTGTACGTGATAAAGTTATGTCGGGGTTTATCGGTGCCTATGTTTTGTAGCTCAAGTGAGAGTTTTAAATTAATTGAGAACAGAATAATACCAAAGAGAGAGAGAGTCTGCAATTTTGGCAGGTGCACCAAGGGGTGGCAGCTCACGAGGGGTTATTTCAATTGCCTTGCTGCTTTTTTATCTTCGCATTTTCCAGCATGCCGTTTTTACTGATATGGAACACCTGCTAAAGTTTTATCCTTCCTAATCAAAGACAGTCATACTGACTAGTTATTCTACATGCAATGTGGTCATCTCCTGCTTGCATAATGCCATGGATAAAAACACTTGGATTTCTCAAACTTCAAACGTCGTATATTTAGGGTTTGTCATAAGGAATGACATACGGTTCTTCTCCTGAAGAACATGGCTCCCTTTAGTGTCCAGCTTTCATCTTCCTCTAAAACCAGCCATGTCATTAGGGAAATAATTTTTAAGGAGAATTTTCTTTCTTTTTGCTTGCCTTGTATACCATACCAGTGATATTATCATATTTATTTTCTGATGTGAACAAAGCTCCTTTCTGCTAAAACATTAGAGGTGTGCACCAGGGACCCATGTCATTTTCATTTTTGTTTTTTGTTTTCATTATTTAAGTCTGTCGTTTTTGTTTTCATAAATATCAAGTTTTTGGTTTTGCTTTCGTTTTTGTTTTCGGTTGTAACATTTTTGGTTTTCATTATATTTGGATGGAACTTGGAAGACATTAATTGTGCCAAATCTAGACAATATTGAATAAAGGAATCCAATTTTATAAGCAGTTGAATTATATTATTTTGACAAACATCTTCATATACATTCTTAGCTGTAACCTTTTTGCCTCAAATTTAATATAGATGAAACTTGGCATGTTTATAACCCTTCCCATATTTACTATCACCGCCAACTTTCAGAATTATTGGATAAAGGGTCCTGGTGGTAATAGAAATTAACTTTTAAATATATGTCTGATTATAGTCCAACCAGTGTACATGAAATTTTGCAGGGCTGTATATCACACTTTCATGATCATCTCTGCCAATTATCAGAAAGATGTGATAAAGGGTCCCAATTTTATTTGCCTGCAGAGTATTTTCAGAGAAGGAACCTATGCCAGAGATTCTCTTACATGTCACTATGGTATAAGATCAGTTTGTGATGCCAATTGGCCAGCAGAAATGTCAACTAAATATCCTCCTTCTGTGCTGTGACCATCCCAACATCTCCCGCCCCCCCCCCCCGCCCCCCAACTTATTACTGGGAAGTCATAAGTATCTGTTTAGGAAAGAGCCAATAGAAATTCTCTTATGTCTTCTGTCACAATGCTGCAGGATGTGATTGTGATTATTGTTGGCCAGCCTGGATGTCTAAACTATGTTTCCTGATTGCTGGTATGCTATCCTCAAAGTCCCAGTTATGTCCCTTCTATGCCCTCCTGAGGGCCACCCCCTATGCCCACCTCAAAGCCACTACCGATTGGTCCTGTAAAGCTGGAAGCATGCAGTAATTGGCTAGTGAATGTGTCTGTCAGTCTGTTGGGTTGCTCCTCATCCTCCCTCCTACAGTCTCCCTCCCCCTGCCATGTCAGGTACCTAGCTCTGACTGGCACTGCATGTGCTGCTTATCTGAATAATGGTCTTCAAGGAGACAACTTCAATTGCTTATACAATTGGGTCCCTTTATCAAATTGTTCTGTAGTTTTGCAGAGATGACAGGGAAGGTATGTGATAAATTCCTGCCAAATGTCTGCAGCAGGAGGGGCAAGGTAGCAAGAATATTAAATAAATAAATAAATAAATATGTACACAAGAAATATCTATCTAAATCTAAGGGAGACAGGGGAAGGGAAAAGGAAAACTACCTATTATCTAATCAATTATCTATATCACTATTCTAATCTAATCTAATCTAAATGTCTATAATATATATCTATATCAAATCTATACTACCTATCTATATATAATATACAGGTGGGAGAAGGGCAGGGAAAGGAAGCGGGTAAAATGTAGGGTATGAGGAAGGAAAGGTATTAATATAATGAGGGCTAGGGAGGATTTTTCATGTGCAAGCACCACAGTTCTGTAAACGCAACCTGACAAGCAGACCCATCTTTCAAAGAACAGAGAGGAAAAGCCTACCCCTCCCATTATAAAGGGTTGCAGTGTCTTCCCTAGGGATGTGAGAACCCCCGTGGGTTCAGGGTTCGGCCCATTCGGGGTTCAGTTGAACCCGTGCAGGGGGGCCAAACCAGTTCAGGCAGGGGGGTGGTTTTCCCTCCCCCCTCCAGGATGCATGGGTGGAAGGGGTGCTGGGGAGCCCCTTTCCCCCCCCTGCCCAGCCTGGGATTTTTTTTTTAAACCCCCCCCACCCCAGGGATCGCTCTATATGGTGGTGCCTGGGCTCCAGTCCCGGGTTCGGTGGTGGCAGTGGCAGTAGAGACAGGTCCAGCGTTGGCGGCGCTCTGGAGCGCTTCAGACCACTACTAGGCCTTCCAGGTCAAACCGCCACCAGACCCGCCACCGCCACTACTGCTGCCACTGCCACCGACAGACCCAGAGCCAGGGTCCTGGCACCACCAGGTAGGTCAGGGTCTGGGTCCGGCAACGGCAGTGGCAGCGATGGTGGGTCAGGCGGCGACAGCACTCCGGAGCACTTCAGGCCGCACCCACTACTAGGTCTTCCAGTTTGACCTGGAAGGCCTAGTAGGGGCCTGAAGTGCTCCAGAGTGCTGCTTCCACCGACGCTGGACCCGGAGCCAGAGCCCCGGCACCACCAGGTAGGGCGTTCCCTGAGGTGGGGGGTTAAAAAAAAATTTCCCAGGCTGGGCGGGGGTGGTGGTGGGAGGTGCTCCCCGGTGCCCATTCCACCCACACAGCCTGGAGGGGGAGGGAAAACCGGGTTCCTCCCTGCCCCCTCCCCCCTCCCAAATGTGTTCGGAACCCAAATTTGTTCGGTTAATTCAGGCGGGGGTCGGTTCGGATTCGGGGTGTTTGCGAACGAGCTGAACACCCCAAATTTGGGCCAAGACCTGTACTTCCAAACTGCATTCGCGCATCCCTAGTCCTCCCCCAGAGCCCCCCTGATTGGTTTTGGGAGGCAGCAGGCATTGAGAAATCACAGAGTGCCATGAGACTGTTGGAGCCTACTTGCGCTGCTCATTGGTCAGTGATACATCCATCAGATACTGCTGAGCTGCTCGCCCCTCCCAACACAGGCACAGTTCAAGAATTCAACCCTGTTTAGGACTCTGAGATGTCTGCTGCCTCCTCGCCACATTTTCCCTCCAAAACCCAACTGCCACAGCACTAATAATGACAACGATAACGACATTGTTGTTTTCATTATCGTTGTCGTTATTATCCATTGCTGTTTTCATTATTGGAATAATGATAGCAAAAATGACAATTGTCATTATTGTTATTGTAATAACAAAAATGACATGCACACCCCTACCTGGCATGATATGGTATGGTTTGACCATAGGGCCAATGCTGGGGAGAGTCAGATTGGCATCTCCCTGCCTGGCTTCACTTCCCAAGTTTGCTTGGTCAGTTCAAATTACCATTGCCACAATGCCATACCAAGGAAGATGGCGCCCCTGGGGGGCGGGTGTGTGTGAATGTCTGGTTTCTTAATTTTGTGGCTGCTTCTGAGGCCTGTGCTTGCTGGGTTTTGTGTTTTTTTTGGTGTGATTTATTTCTCCATGCAGTTGCAGACTGTTTTGTGGGGGTTGTTGTATTCTTCTTGAGCGAACGTCCCTTGCTAGCCTGCATTTTTGTGCACTGCTTGGCTGGCATAATGATAAAGTGGGTGCACTCACTGCTGATGGGATGGTGGGCCATGCTGTGGGTACACTACTGTTGGGTTTGTTTGTTTTTTTATTTTTGCACGCAGTTGCACTTTTTTTGGGTTGTCTTCTGGAGAGATTGTCCCACTCTTCCTAGCCTGCTTTTCTGGGTAGTGCTTTTCTGGGTTCTGTTTTAGCTGTGGGTTCAAGAACTTTGCAACAACTTTCTAAAGTTCCTGAAGTTTTCCGAGGTCCAGAATTCTGAATCTGAATTCTGAAACTTTGGAAACAGCGCCGAAGGGCCACTGAGTACTCGGGTCGACTATTCAGAATTTCGGTATTCAGCCCAAGCTCTCGGAAGTACTATTCAGTAGAGCCCTAATTTAAACCCATGCCTGAGGCCTAGCTAAATGACCCTAGTCGCTTCACATTATTAGTGAAATGCTCAGATATCAGTGATCCACTACAAAAAGAGGCAAAATTTACATAGCCAATAGCTACAAAGAAGCATTTCTGTTACTAAAGTGAGCTCCTATTGTAAGTGCAGGGAAATTCTGTAGTAGCACATGTATTTAGTGGAATCGCTGAGGGCATGAGAGTTGACTTTCTTGTAGTATCTACACTATGTTGATAGGGAGAAGTCAGAGCTAGAACTTCTTAAATTAGTTCTGGAAAGAAGGCATGACAGGTCTTATTGTGGTACATTCTCCAGAGCAGAGCCAATCTGTGGTAAGTGCTTTTCATTGTGTAAAAGCAGAAATTTTGGATATACCTTTTAAAACCTGCCTTCTATATAGGGTGTTAAAAGACAGTTGCCCCTCTGGTACATAATGGCAGCTACTTTCTGTTGTTCTAGCAGCACAATGAAGCCAAAAAGCCAAATGCACCCACCCATAGGCAAACGAGGGATGTGCAAACGCAGTTCGGATGTTTGGAGTTCGGTCCGAACTCGGCCTGTTCAGACGATCGAACCAAATGTTCGAACGGCCAAACAGTTCGGAAAAGTTCAGATGAGTTCGGATGAGTTCCGGGGCAGTAAAAATGTGACTTTGGATGGGAAAAACATGACTGGAAGGGGGAGGCAGCTGAGGAGCAGACTTCCTGGCAACAGGGGTGGACACCAGCGGTGATTTCAGGGCCCAAAATACCGATGCTGGGGAAAAAACGGTTTCGGTACCAATAGCACTTTTTTGAATGTTCGGCTGACTTCGGCCGAACCGAACAGCCAAACCCGAACTTGGGTTTTGAACCGAACGACCAAATGTCTGAACATTTGAATGGCTTTCTGTTCACCCATCCCTAAGAAATAAATAAGTCTATTACATCCCCCATTGTGCTTTGCTTATCTTCAAATCTTCTCTCACCTTCCTTTCTAGTCCTTATTCACTCACTACCTTCCTCTATCTTTTAATGTACTTTTCCTCTGTGTATTGCCTATTTTCTCCTGTTACTATGGTTCATTGATCACCCTTCTCTCTCCCACCCCACCTCCTCTGTTACATGATATATAGCCACTGTACTTTGCTCAGAACTTCAGTTCTGACTCCTACTTGCCTGAGGAAGGACCCTGTGAGGTCCGAAAGCTTGCACATTTCCACCAACAATAGTTGGTCTGATAAAAATATATCATTTTAACTTCTTTGTCTCAACTTCTGTCACTTGGGACCAACACAGGAACCACACTATCTCTGAATTGGGAAACTAAAGATGACTTAAAAATGCAACCATTGCAGTCTCCAACTGCAGCTTTATAGGTTTAGCTGATGAATACTTTGTGAACTTTTGGTGACCATAGTGCAAAACCTTTATCTATAAAATTTTAGAGTGGTACATCTGAGTCTTAATTAAAGCTGAAATGGAGAGGAAAAAAGTTGTCCCTGGTTAAAATCTGGTATGCCAGATAGCTTGGCAGTTTTCAGGTAACAATCTGGTAATCATAGAGGTTAACCATCAAACCAGAATACCAGATATTATTGTTTAGCACATTACTGAATTACCAGACCAATCCATAGAGAGGGAGGGGGTTAAAAAAAGAAAGAAAAAGAGATACTGGATTTTGCAATATGTGACCAGCAGTAATTTGTTTCAGCCCTAAATCTTAATGAGCATGCTCAGTTTAGGTCATTTCTCTGAATTCCTCTGCCCCAATCTACCTCTGTTCTACTTTGTCTCTTCTACTTCGCTTCCCTTCCTCGCCTAGCCTTCCTCCTGCTTTCCATTTTAACTCTGTCAATCACATTTCTCTCTCAATTTCTAATTCCTGACCATCACTCCCCCGCTGTACTTAATTGGCCGTTCAAACGCAGCACCTCCTCCTACTGTGTGACTGCTGATTTCACACACTGAGAAGAGAGGCTGCTTCCTAGAAGTGCCAATTCATCTCAGCAAGGGGGAGATGCCCCGAAAGTGACACCAGCAAAGAATTGGAATAGCTTTGTTACAAATATAGGGTCGGAAATTGCCATCCTGAAAAAAGAACGCAGAGTCAGCAATTTGATGGCACCCTCTTGACTCTTTCCTTACTTGACATTTTCTACTGGTATTTGACCAGCCATTCAAAAGCAGTGGGGTGGGGTGGATGCCTGAGTAAGAATTTTTAAAATGGCCCACAACTTGCATAGAACCACCGAACTGCTGAAGAGTAGTTACAAGTTCATGTAGTCCATCCCATGCCCTAAGCCATCCCTGACACCTTGGAACTGAAAGATAAAATGAACCTGAAGACCGCTGTGCCCATGACCATGATTCAAGGAGGGAAACTAATTGGGGCATGAAGACAGAGCAGCCGAGGTCAAGGGGGAACCTAACACACCTGCATTTTCCTTCCTCTGTATCCTGGTTATGACAACAGCATAGGCCCTTTTCACACAGCCACTCTAACACTGATCAAATGGGTGTTACGTTTTATTATACATGTTTCAGGGCTGCAGGTGGGCTCCATGTGTGCCCTGAAGCATGTATAATAAAATGTAACATCAGTGCTAGAGTGGCTGTATGAAAAGGGCCATCATCACTTCACTATTTTTGCAAAGGGGTTTTCTTCCCAGAAATGTGTTCTGTGTATGTCACTGGAAGAGTCATTGACAGATGGAGCTGTTAACTCCACTAGGAAAATGATTTGAGTTATTATAATGACCAGTGCCATCTTAAGGCATGAGCCCATGGGGCCATGCCCCCACCCCAATTTAAAGGCTCTGCCCTAAGACTAATCAACCCTTGCTGAAACAAGGCATGTGTAACACCTATGGCTGGACTGAAATGACCCTTCTGTTTTCCGTGTTTTTGGAATAGTGATAGAAATTTCACCATGTATTAAATTCATGGCAAAATTTCAATTGAAATTCTGATTGCCACCTAGGGCACATGCACAAAATGGCGGTAGCTCTACTGCGCGTGCACAAAATGGCATCAGCCTACATGGCGCTGCCATTTTGCTTATGCACAGGAAGTGGCAAAATCATTACAATCAAACTGGCAAAACAGGAATGACAACACATTCCCGTTCATGTTTCACTGGATCAGTCAAAATGACCAGATTCTGGCAAAAATGGAATGCCGTCGAAAATTTCGTTTCAACCTTCATGGCACCTCCATTCAAAGACAAAGGAACCAATGCTTGAGCACACAAATACTCCAAAATTCAAATATGCAAGTCACAACTTTGCTGCCCCCAAATCTTGAAAACAATCTTTCTAATTTAGTCAAACAGGAATGTTCCTATATAGCATGTATATATAGCCTGATGTTTTGACTTGCAATAAAATTTAGGACCCAGTCATTAAGCTGGCCCTGACAGCTGCTTCTCATCATCCCCATTTCCAGCATGGGCAGCTACAGCAGTCACTGCACCTCAGAGGAGTGTTTAGCTGGAACACATTGTTAGGTTTTGAGCCAAGGACAAGCACCTGAGTTCAGCTCTGTCAACCCCTGTGCTAACCCTATTAAGTAGGGCCTGGCAATTTACTCACTCTGAAAGCTGTGGCAATCTTTCATTATTTCTCTTCCTCAAAACTCCCCTCCCTGTCTCAAACAGTCTTATACTTCACCCTTTAATCAGCACAAACAAAAGTGTTATATTCAATGGTTGATTGCAAACCTTATTTAATCTCTCCTAGCGATAAGGAAAAAGGAACTCACTCCAGCCTCCCATCATCTTGTCAGAGGTGCCTTGGCAAAGCTAATCTTTGCATTCTGATAAGTTGGCAGTAAAGGCTTCGACTGATGACTTTGAAATGACTGTTACAGCTAGGTTCAAGAGCACATTGCTTTTCCTTCACTCTGTGAGAAGTTGCTGAAAATCCCATGAGCATTTGAGCAGCTTGCAGACCACAGGCATAGACTAGTTTGCCTTTCCTTCACACTGATGGCAATCCATTGAAGAGACATTCCGACTTTTTGAGTTAGGGAACCTAGTTACAATAGTTACAAGATGTAGAGGAGAAGGGATCTAAAATACTAATCATTGGGTGTTAATATGTGTGATGCTGCCTGGTCTGGTCTGGTCTGCCTGGGCCAGAGCCTCACCCACGCATCTGTTAGTAGGCCATTAGATGTGGGCTTGCTACAGCCCCAATCAGGTAGGAAGCTGCCCAGGAAACAACTGGGCCCAAGGACCGCCCAGGCAGGCCATACCGGGGCATAGCAGGCCATACCAGATGAGCACATGTGTTCACACTGCCATTCCAGCCTTAGTGTAGGGGCCACCATGGCCCATTAACGGCAGCCATGGCTGCCTGTCATGGCAGGGCATCAGGTGCAGCATGGGGGTGGGGCCAGTCAACTTCATGCATCTTCCATCCCCCCTCTCCACCAGTGGGAACATTTATTCGGTTCACGGACCTGACACTGCCGAGGGTGCTGCTTTGCCCTGGGATGTGTAGCCAGTGCACCAGCTGCATGTTTATTAACACCCATTATGTTACCACACTAATGGGCACAAGGTGACCATTAAAACAATGGGCATTTTTACACACACCTTAAAGTGCTAGTTGTTCAATCTTCTGAGTTTACAAGTCCACAAGTAAGTTCCTGGATGCATTCTTCACAAACACACTCCCCTGAGGCAGCCTAAAGTAGCCGCAGCTGTAGATATGAGGGGTTGCCATGGTAACCAAGTGACCACCGCTGCCTGGAGCAAAGCAGTTTACCAGGAGAACTTTTTACATACACAAGTTCTGGGAGACACCCAGATGTTACAGGATCCAGATTTGTAAAACCACAGAGATCAAGGACTTCTTAAATCTGTGAGAACATGCAGAAGTTCAAAGAGCCAGGTGTTTATGGTCTGGGTGACTGTTTTACACACAGGAAGTTCAGGATGTAACAGCAAACATGCAGGGAAAATGTGTGTGTAAAAACACCCAATGACTTGCTCAAGCAAGAGGCCAAGTAGTGTTTTGTTAGGCTGAATTAAAGTTAATCCTGTGTGCAAAAGTCACAACAATTTTTGTCTCTTTTAATTTATGGAAACTTTTCTCAATAAAGTGCAAGCAGACCAATCTTTCAGCAGGAGTGGGTTTTCCCATTGATAGAAGCCTTTCTTTTCCATGTATAACTCATTATGAAGGTCTAGCGATAAAGGATTCTTCACAGGACTGGATCTGAGCAGTAAAGAAAGGATCTACCTTGCAGATGGGAGACACATCAACGAGGAAGGAGTTGGACAAGGATTCCTGTACTGCAACCAGTCACAGGGAGGCACACTAACCATACTCATGAAAGATGTATTCTATGTGCCCAACTTAGAAGGGGGACTCCTGTCCGTGAGGCACCTGGCAGCGAGGGAGCTCACCATCAATTTCCAGGGAGACGATTGCACAATTCAAAGTGGGACAAAAGTACTGGCCAGAGCCACTGCAGATGAGCACCTGTACCATCTGAGCACAGCAAAAGAACAGGCAAAGCTCACTGTGCACAAGCCACACGATGACTGCCTCCAACTGTGGCATAGACGCATGGGATTGGATATAGACACCCAGACAGCATCAAGGAAATGCACAGAAAGCAGTTGACCAAAGACCTTAAGGTATCAATGTGTCCCGTGATCATGAAATGCGACTGTTGCATAAAAGCTAAAGCCAAAGCCACGAGGGCTACGCTTCCTAAAAAGAGTCAGAATAGAGCCACGAAACCACTTGATCTTGTACACAGTGTCGTCTGCGGCCCAATGAAGATTCTCACACCAGGAGGCAACTGGTATATGATAACTTTCATAGACGACTATTCAAGGTACGTGATCACGTACGTCATGAAGAGTAAAGATGAAGTATTTTACAAACTGCAGGACTATGTAACCATGATGAACAACAAGTTCCAGCGCAGACAAAAGACACTGCGGATTCACAATGGAGGTGAGTTCACAGGAAAGGAAGTAGAGGATTTCCTGAGACTCCATGGAATTGAGCACCAAAAGACAGTGCCATATACACCCGAGCAGAACGGAACAGCTGAAAGGAAAAACAGAACACTAACCGAAATGGTTAGATGCATGTTAATAGACTCTGGACTACCAGAATGATACTGGGGCAAAGCAGCAGTTGCTGCAACCTAACTACAAAATCGGCTGTATTCTAGAACAGTGAGGAAAACTCCATATGAACTGTGGCATGTTTAAAAACCTAGTGTGGGCCACATCAGAGTATTTGGAAGTAAGACTTACGTATATATCCCAGAGGAGAAACGTACCAAGCTGCAAAACAGAGCAGTGTAAGGCATCCTCGTAGGATACAGTGAGCATTCCAAAGGCTACAGGATCCTGGATCCACGCACAGACAGAATAACCATTAGTAACAGTGTGACCTTTGTGGAAAACTCAAGCGACAGTGTGAGTTTTACACAAAGCTAACTCCACAATACATAGGTGGGGCCTGGGAGGAGTCTGAGGTATCCTGTGGGCAGGGCAACAATGGTGCTCCTGGGGATCTCAGACCTGGTGTAGTTGTGTTGTGTTCCTTGCCACATCCCCTCCTGCTGCTCGTTCTGGCTACCTATGCCGCTGAGGACTGGGGCCAGGAGGACAGAGAGAGGAGAGGTATGGCTTCATGCAACTTTACCACATCTTTTGTTTCCAATTCCTGATGCTTCCGGCCACCTCCTGACAGGTCCCCACTGCTGCCTGGACTGCCTCTTCTTCCCCTTTCCCCTCACCACTGTCACCCAACCATTCATAGCCTTTGGGGGTTTTTAAGGTAGGCCCCAGATTTCTATTTTATTTTAATTTTTTTATTAATTTGGGGGGGGTGGAAAATCTTGAGGACTACTGCCCTAGCTTTGCTCTGCTTTTAGTTCAAATATGGTGGTGGAGAGGGGATCATTTACAAATATGACACTGGCCCAGTAGGGCCTGCCTTGGCCCAGCTAGGTGGTATGTTTGTTCCAGCATCATGGTGGTATGTTTGTTCCAGGCCCACCAGATGTGGGTCCAGTACAAACTTGGCCCAGAAAGGTGGCAAGGCCAGAAAGGTGGACATGGATCAAAGCAGGCCCACAGTCTGCACCCAGCTGCCACCCAGAGCAGGTGAACCAGGCAGGAAGGTTTGTTCCAGGCTCCTCCAAGCTTGAGGAGTTGCCAAGATGTCCAGCTATAGTTGCCTGCTGTCCATCATGGCAGGGGGTGGAGTGATGGAAGCAGCATAGGGGCTTGACCGGGTGGTTGCACATTTCTTCTCTCCCCGCCCCTTCTGGGGCAGTCTGTGGGGACACGTGTCCCCACAGCTTGTTTACACCCAGGCAAGGGAATCCTCCCCTCTATCCAAGGTAGGGTTAACGGACGGACGTCTCTCATCGCATCAATTAACACCCATGATTTTCTAGAGTGAAGGCTCCAATTACTTGATAGCCCTCTGCCATTGTATGGAACAGCGAGGGGTCTCATTCTCTCTGTGCTACTACTACAAACATGGAGACTTTGCATTAATCCTCTGTCTCCCCTCTCCCCCTTATAAGTTCAGCTGCAAAGAAATTTCAAAATAATTAAGCAAATTTTTCTGAAGTCTCAGTGAAAGTGTTATTAATTGATGGCAAGCAAGAAAAACTGGAGGCTTTCCCAGAATATCCCCCAAGGATTCACCTCAGTCTATTAGCAAATCTCTTTCAGTGTCACAGTAAATACCTAGAACGCCAGTTTCATGGACTGTATCATCAACATCTAATCTAAGGAATCTAATACTCTGTCAGGCAAAAACAGCCCTTTTATAATTTAAAATTTCCCCCTGTAGTTTCAATTAAATTGTTAAGAAGGGAAGATACGGGGGGGGGGAGGGGGAATTGAAATACTTTAGTAGCATAAAACAATTTCCAGGAGTCTAAAAAAAAAAACCCTCTTAGAATTAATTTTTTATTTCCTCGCATAATATCATCCATTTAATTTCTGAATAATTTAATATTACAACTCCCTGTCAACGGGTCTAATCCAATTTTGCAGACGGCATGCCGGTGTGTGAGGATGGAATCTTCCAGATGCTGTGCCAAAGACATACTCCGGAAGCGCAGAGTGCCTAATATAAATCTGTTATGAATGGCAAAAAAGCAGTGCAGTAAAAAATGGCTTAATATCTCGGGCAACTACAGCTAGTTCCTGTCAATTTGTTCACATGCACGTGGATAATGAAGAGGAAAAACCAAGCCACAACCATAAAGACCCATATTGAGGAGCAAAGTTTTGTGTTCAGTTACTGAAAGGATGGAACACAGAAGGAATTAGTGATGAAACGAAGAGCAGCTTCAGTTATAGAGCTGAAACTGATAGTTCATTCTGTAACTGTGATTAATAACCATAATTCCAGGTATCTAATTTCAAGGGTGGCTTGGCGTCCAGTGCATACAATCCAGTTGCTCCAGACATCAACCTCCGGTGATCTACCATGACCATGACTGCTGGTTCCAAGCTGTAGGACACACCAGCAACTAGATATGCGAAAACTGGAATCAGATTCACCCAATTTTCAACTGAATTGGATTAATCCAATCCACCCGATTTTCCCGATCCATCCAATTTTCATTGGGTCTGATTAATTCAGGGGTACACTCTTGATCGTTTCCCCCTCTCTGCTATTGCAATTGTCTAGGCTCTTTTTTGGCCCATTCATCACCCAAGGATTGTGACTTAGAATGATGAATAGCCCATTGAACTAAATAGGTTCAGTTTTCCATTGACATCAATGGGAAATTTTCCTATTGAAATCAATGGGGAAAAATACAATCCAATTGCAATTTTAATCCAATTTAAATACGATTCCATTGAATCCAATTCTGAGTATATCTGATTTTGATTTTCAGTCTGATTTCCCATCCCTACCAGCAACTAGTCTCAGGGGTGGGGAGAAGGTTGGAGCACTGATATGAGCAGCAGCCACGGAAATACCCCCACTAATCAGGGTAGCGGAAAGGAACAGGCGCGCAGTACTCCTGAGGTGCGGTGATAGCAGCTGGGGATAGTGAGGCCCCTCATTAGATGGGAGGAGAGCCCCGCCCCCTCCGTGGGAACAAAAGCAAGCAGCGCTGTTGGTCTGTGTGTGGGGAGAAGGTGGAGCACTGATACGAGCAGCAGCCATGGAAAGACCCCCGCTAATCAGGGTAGCAGAAAGGAACAGGCATGCAGTACTCCTGAGGTGCGGTGACAGCAGCTGGGGGTAGTGAGGCCCCTCATTAGATGGGAGGAGAGCCCCGCCCCCCCGTGGGAACAAAAGCAAGCAGTGCTGTTGGCATGCGCGCCGGTGGGCGTATGCGTCTAAGGACTGCGCACGCAAGGGCGCGCCCTTGTGCGCATGGCCTTAGGCACTGGGCAGGCCCGGCCCGTACCTCTGTTTTTTTCCCATCATCGGTGGGTGTTTGGTGTATTCTTCTAGCCTCTCACGGACCTATGAAATTGCTAGTATTTTAGTCCTTTGATTTCTTTTCTGTGATGGGTAAACGTAAGAGAGCTAGGGGCTCTCTCTCCCCTAAGCTAGCAGGTGATCAACCACGTCTTAAACAGGCTAAAATTACTGACTTGATTTCTGCTAACTCTGAGAAAATAATATGGTCTCTCTTTAGTTCCACTAATATGCGTGCTTGGCCAACTCTCAACAAGCTGGAGAGACAGAAATAGGTAAGGATTCTCTGGGAGCTGTAAATTCCGCCTCTGAGACATCTGGCTTATATACACCAATTTTGTCCCAGGAGGGCAGAGGGGTAACTTGTGACTTTGGTGCGAGGGAGCCTGCTGATTACAAATCCCCTCTGGGTACCCAAAGGGGAATAGGGCCCTCTTTGGATCCAGAAACCTCTGCCATAATTGGGAATTATATGCGCCAAATTGATCAGGTTGCATCTTCATCCTATCTAGCTAGCCATATCTTGCTCACTGCCCAAACTGTTTCAAATTTATTTGAGCAACTTCATCACCAAAGTAGAAGAATGGATGAACTTTTTTCAGCAATCACCTCAAATGCTTTGTCAGGAAGGGCTGGCACCAAAGAGCCTTTAAAAGTGGACTTAGTGAGTAACCCCCCTTCCTCTAAAGACGGCCCCAGTTATGCCAGGTTGCGTCTTGGTTTCTGAAGATTTTGGCCCACTATATCATCTCCCCTGTAACGCTATTGTTACAGTGCTACCACTCCCCAATGGTAGACTTCCCCTGTGGACTACTATCTTGGACATAGCTGAACATTTACGAGTAATTGTGGAGTTACCAGTGACCCGCAGAGTGATAAGATCAGTCTCTCATATTGTTAATTCTGATAGCCGTTGGGTATTGAATAGTGAATTTACTACCCCTGCGTGGGTGACTCGATTATTTGAATGTGCGTGCCTTCTTAATAATAATGTGGTTTATTTATCGCCAGTATTTGATAAAACAATAACCTCCACACAGTGTGGTAAGCGTGCTGGTCAACTTAGTGCCCAGGTGGGGAAAAGTCCCGCACAAAAACAGGATGTGGTCGATCCTAGGGAAATGCAGTTAGATGCCCAGGAGCTACCAATACAGCATTTAGATAAATTAATTGAAGTCGAGGAAATGGAGGTGGGTGGTGATGTGGGAGCAGAGGCTCCCTCCGCCCTGCCCCAGGATGTGCCTGGGCCGCTACAGTTGTTGATTCAGTTGCCTCTAAAGCAAAAGGGTTTTATTGATCGCTTGCTGAAACTTTATCAGCAAGTAAGTGGTGTGGGTTCTCATTTAAAACCTGAACCTCTAGATAAAAATGGGGTACAGGGTTCAATTGGTTATGAACCCAAAATTCTATCCTCAACTGTAATCCCCTATTGTTTGTCAGAAAGTGACCATATTCCTCAGGGCAATATCTTTTGCTACCCAGACATTCTAGCTAGGGCCCTATTAGAATTTCCCCTGTAAGCAGGCCAACTAATAATTGTATGAATGGACCTGAGGAAGGGCTAAGAGAAGGTCCTCTGACTAATAGTAGATGTGATATCCCTATAATGGTGGTTTTTATATCAACACTGGCATTGTTAAACCAAATCTCTGAGGACCCAAAGATCCCCTTGAGTGTAGTCCACACCAATGAACATCAAGTATATGATGGTGCCCTTAAAATACCAGCCACTTCGACGGTAGCTTGATGTAAGGTACTCCGTGTCCCCCCTCCCCAAAGATGGATATATAAGTATTGGGGTTGTGTCCTGGAATATAGCAGGATGGGCAAATAAGATGTTAGACCCAGATTTTACTTCTTATCTATGCTCCTATGATATAATTTGCCTCCAGGAACTTTGGCTCCCACATGATGAGTTATTTAATTTAGAGGGGTATCAGAAGTGATTCCTTCGAGCAATAAGGGTACACCAAAAGGACCATTTGGCTGGAGGCTTGGGTAATTTTATTTCAAATAAATTGCAGATTAGGGCCACTTTAGTAGGATCTTGGACAACTAATGCCCTGTTTCTGGATTGTTGTTTTTTGGATACTGGTATTTCTTGGCTGTTGGTGAATGTTTATTTCCCACCATCTAATGTAGGAGGTGAATTATGGACCCAGTTTAAGCATTGTTTGTCCCAAATGATCCAAGATAGGAATAACCCGGATCTCCTTATATTAGGGGACTTTAATGCCCGGATAGGCCCTACAAATGATGATGTATGGAGGGAACTGCAGGAAACTAAATTATTAGACCCCGAGGTAGACTGGAATAAAAACCGTATATCTAGGGACAAAAAAATTAATAAGAAGGGGAAGTGTTTATTTGAATTTATCGTAGAAAATTATTTATATATCGTCATGGTAACTTCCGGGGGGATATCCCAGGGGAATTAACCTTCCCCTTTTTAAGTGGAGGAAGTACAATTGATTACGCTATTATTTCCCCCTCCCCCCCTCTTTTACAACTGGTGGAAAATTTTGTGGTTGGTGATAGGGTGGAAAGCGACCATTTTCCAATCCAGGTGGTGTTTAGAGGGGGCTCAAAGTTTCCCTCCTCATACAGCCCTTCTCAAGAAGATCTAAATTCCCAGTCGGGCTGTATACGCCGTACCTGGTCTGAATTACTTGAATGGGAAGTGGGTGTGACTCTGGCTTCCCGACAATCAATGGACTTATGTCACCAACTGGAGCGGGCCTTGGATGCGGACTTGGCCATTATTGCTCTTTCTGACCTTTTGCAGACGCTGAAGCCCATTGTCACCAAAACTCCCACCGGTAGAAATGATGGGGGGGGGAATAAGTGGATGGTGGGATACGGAGTACAGATTAATGCGTGCTGAGTTGCGGAGATGTTCACGTGTCCTTAAATTGAATTATTGTAGGGGCACGCTAGATTTGTATATAAGTAAATATACTTCTTACAAATATTTGCTAAAAGAAAAAAAGAAGGCTTACCAACTTACTAGCTATTAGGGGCCCAAAAAAATAACGAAGGGAAGCAATTTTGGAAACTTTTGAGTGGATCATTGAGAGGACCATATTACTCCCTAGATCTAAATATAAGTAGCCATAAGTGGGAAGAGCACTTTAGGGAGATATTTAATTTGTGCTCCCTTGGAAGCACTAGAGATTTTGTGTCTGTTATCTTGCCTCAGTGGGACCCAATTAGTGAACAACAGGTATATGAGGCGATAGATAAGCTAAAAAATGGTAAGGCACCGGGTGATGACTTTATTCGACCAGAAGTATTTAAAAGCACTCCAGAATGGTGGGTAAAGGGATTGGCAAATCTTTTCACCTTGGTTAATGCCTCAGGATCTGTCCCCCCTTCTTGGAAGACAGCGATAGTGGTGCCGGTCTATAAGAAGGGGAGCAGATCAGATACAAAAAACGATCACCCTATAAGCTTATTAACTATTGTCTCTAAACTTTATTCCAGACTTTTACTGGATAAATTACAGTACTGGGTCCATCAGCATGATGTCATAGCACCAGAGCAAATAGGTTTTTTGCCCGGGAAAATACAGTGGACCATTGTTTCCTTTTAGCTCACCTAGCTGAAAAATATAGATATAAGGGGCTGAATTTGTATACAGCCTTTGTAGATTTTTCATCTGCATTTGATCTGATCAACAGAGAGAAGTTGTGGGACATATTGAGGAGACTAGATATTGATCAAAGACTTCTAATGCTGGTCAGTTCACTCTACTTTGATACAGGGATGCGGGTCAGATTGGATAAGCAGGGAAATTTGTCAGACAGGATTGCCTCGACTAGAGGCGTTAGGCAGGGGTGCCTTTTGGCCCCCCTGCTTTTCGATCTGTATGTTAATGTTTGATCTTGAGGCTCCATGATAAGGGGAACTATATGGCCCCTAGGTTAGGACAGAGAAGGATTTCCTTGATTATGTACGTCGATGATACGGTATTACTATCTACCTCAGGCTTGGGCTTAAGACGGCTGATAGTGGATTTTGTAAAAGAATGTAAAGCCAAAGATCTAAAGGTTAATTATAAAAACCCAAAAGTCTTGATATTTAAACAAAGATATAGGCAGGAGTCTTGGCAGATGGACTTTGTTCCAATAGAGCAAGTGAGAAGTTTTTGTTATCTGGGGATTGTGTTCTCACATAATGGCTCTTGGGCCCCTCATATTCACTCAGTGAAAAAGAGCATAGTTGGGACCATAGGAGCGATTACTAAATATTTTAGTACCAAAGGAGGGCAAATGTTTATCCCAGCAATGAGGGTCTTCGAAGCTAAGGTCATCGTTAAAATGAGATATGGGGCTTTATTGTGGGGTCATTCCCCTGCTGCGCTAAAAATTTTGGAACCTGTCTTCCATAATTTTCTGCGGAATGTTTTGCAGGTTTCAAAATCTACCCCAGCAGCCCCCTTTAGGTTGGAACTAGGGACACGATCCTTGAAATGTTATTTATTAGAGTCCCTGCTTCTAAGCGTCCTAAAAATTAGCTATGTCCAGGGGGATGATTATGTTTATTTATCTTTGCAAGAAAAATCTGATAGTGAAGTATTTAGCTCTTGCTGGTGGGAGAAGGCTATGGCTAGTTTTAATGAATTGGGATTGCCCTACCCTTTCCTGAAAGGAATACCATCATTTAAGGAAGCAAAGATGTTGGTAAAAATTAGGCTTCTTGATACCGATAGACAAAATACAATAGCGATGGCTTCTCAGCTTAAGTCCTCCCCTTGGTACCAATTTTTGATTCCGGGTTTGTCTGGGGCAGAATATATTAAGTTGGATCTTCCATTCCCCCATAAATGAGCACTATTGGCACTTCTATTACAGATTATGCCTTCTGCTGTTTTGGAGGGAAGGTATCGAGGTATTGCTTATGTTGACAGAATATGCCCTTGCTGTGACACAGATATTGAGGATCTTCAACATTACTTTTGTGTGTGTCCACTGTATGCCGCCCTACGTGAGGCTTTGTGGACTATTGCAAATATACCATCTGATATGATGGTGGCTCAAAAACTGGTCTATCTGCTGTCAGCTAGCAATATGCATTTAATTGGTGCTGTCGCTTGTGCTGCTTTCCTGATGGAAAAATGCAGGGAAAAGAAACTGGGAAATGATAGTGACTGTAAGTGAAGGGTTTAATTGATATTGATAACTAAGATTCTGGGAACTAAATACCCTTGGCTGTCTTTACCGCTATGGTTGCTTTAGAATTTGGAGGGGAAGGTGGTCTGCCCTAAGCGATCTGAGGATAGCCCCTATGAAAATATTTGTTTATTCTTATGTTAAAATAATAAATACAAATATAGTAAATATCTGTCCATTTACAGGGGTCAAGTTCTGCCGATACAAGCCCCGGGAAGGGTAAGGCATGTTTTATCCCCAGGGGTCAAGTGATGCCGACATAAGCCCCATGAAGGGGAAGGTCTTTTTCTATTCAAAATGGCTAATAGAGATTTTAATTTTTGGGTAAATTTATTTATGATCTGGATTTAATTTATTTAATGTTGCTTCATTAACTTTTTCTTTTTTTATGTATTTTAATTATGCTATATTTGTAAATGATTTAGGAGGTGAAAGTTTAAACTCTTTGTGAATGTGGAATTGATTTGTCGTCTCTGAGTTTTGTCCTCTCTGAGTTTTGTCCTTTTTTTTTTTGTCTGGATGTTTGTTTGTATTCATTTGTTATGACCCACAGTCAAGACAATAAATTTATTTATAAATTAGTCTCAGGATAGCAGAGAAACATCTCTGTTTAGAGAGCCTTCCCTGATTCATTGGAAGTACTCTCCTAGCCCATCTCCATGCCAGAGATACTCCCATGGACACCAGTCCCACTCTCCTCCCCAGAGGTGATCTCTGAGAGATGGGTCCCCCCCTGTAGACTAGCTTGTGACCTACCAGTAGATTCCAATTTACTTCTTGATCACCCCTATCTAATTAGTTAACTGATTGGTAACTGCATACCACAGTGGATACCCAATTTATAACATTTTACCATTCCTGCATAACCTATATAGTATTTACTGTTTTCCTATATTCTCCTATTGTTGGTTTACTTCCAGACCAGCATCCAGCAGATTGGAACCAGGTATCCAATCGGAAATGGAGTTAAACTTGAAACCAGGATGCAGGGGGTAATGTTGGGGCAAGCAGAACTATTCAATAACCATGGAGTGGACAGGGAAATGGAAGGCAGTAACACAGCAAACAGTACAAAGCAGGAATTAGATAGCTCAGTTAACCCACTGGCTAATGAACTATTACCGCTCAGTACTGGATTACTATTGCTTTGGTTACCACAAATCTGACAGTTAGAGATATCCATGTGGACAACTGTTCCAGCTAGGGATGGCCGAACTTGGTTTGGAAGTTCGGAATTCGACCGAACTTGGTGTGTTCGGTCGACCGAACCGAACTTCCGAACCGAACTCAAATTTCAAACCGAACCGAACTGAATTTCCGAACTTGAATTTCAAATCAAACCGACCGAATTTCCGAACTCTGTTCTGTTCGCCCATCCCTAGTTCCAGCTCTAGTTCTGTATTTGTGAATATTATTTGCTTTTTTGGAATGCATTCTCAATATCTGAATGAATATTTGCAACAAAACAAATATTTGCGTACTTGTTTTTGCCTCATTTTCGATGGGTTATTTGTTTAAGACTACCAGTCCTTTAGATTCCTATGACCAGTGCCTGGCCCTGGTGGTGCTTCCAGGGGTCATTCTGGAGCCATGGTAGTGGGAATCACCCAAAAGATTACTGGTGTAACCACCACCACTCCTATGAGTCCTGGGATCCCTCCCTCAGGAGCGACTGAGGCCTCAGCACCGTTACCAGGGCCACTCTGGACTGACAGCCCTGGTCCCTAGGACCTCTTCACTAGTGCCACAGCCACCACTGAGGCTTCCAGGGTCCCTCTCTCAGGAGCAGTGGTCACCATGGTAGTGCTCCCAGGAACTGTCTGGATTGGTAGCATCTGGAGTGGAGGGGCCCCTGGGGCTATCTGAATCACCCACACACATACACATAGTTCTCAAGTGTCCTGTCTTATGGAGGTGGAATGCATCGGTTCTTCTGGGACTTCCATATGTGTCACTTCATAAGTCAATAGATTACTCCTTGAGCTGCCTATACTGCAAACCAAGAGGAATTCTGAAAAATCAGTTTCTTTTCACAGAATGGAGCATAACTGATATTTTTGTTATTAGGCAACATACAGTCAGTTGCTGATACCACCAGAACATGCTCGAGTAAGTAAAGAGAGGGTGCGTGACATGAAGACATGGGGTGGAAAGATATCAGCAATAGAATGGCCTCAGACCATAAGGGTTTGTAGACCTACAATTTGCAGCCAATCTGTTTGGTTTCATCATGGGCCTGTTTATTTAAAGAACTAGCAACTTAGGCCCTTTTTACACAGACCGCCTCTGGGGGCATGGTCTGTGCATGCACTGCTGTAAAGGCAGCACAGGGATGCGGGTGAAGACAGGTGCACACCCACCCCCCACTCATCCCTACGCATCCTCACACATGGAGCAACCTGCGTTTTTGTCAGTTGCTCCATGTGTGAGGGTTGGGATGTTCGTGGGTGGTGGTTCGTGGGGATGTGTGGATTACGGGAGTGCATACCCACACACCTCCACATTTACACAAGATGCTCCCCCACATGGACGATGGGTGTCCATGTGTGTGAGTGTCTTGTGTAAAAACAGCCTTATGCACAAGGCATGTTGGAAGAGCTATTTTGACCCAGCCTTTTAGAGAATTAGAACATGTATTTTTTTAAAATATTACAACTAAGTATCTACACCTCAGGTAAGGTCCCTTGCTGTTTTAGCTAAGCCTTTAGCCAAATACAGAAGACGATGACCATATATATGGTGACATTCAGTTAGGAACAACATGATGAGTTTGTTTTAAAAGTTAAATAGTACACTCCATTTTTGAGATCATCAAGGAGGAAGCAGGTTTACTTAAAGGCATTTTCCTGGCTACAACTACACTCTGAATCCTTCTCTGATTAACAGGCAGGAAAATACTCCTACCCCTCCACCTGTTTTTCAGAGTAGTCATAGGCCTTTTTTACATGGCGCCCGCAGCGTGGGGGGTTCATGGACACGCTAGTGTGTGTGGTGGGCAGGGCATGCACACGGCCACACATGCATCCCCACGCAAGGAGCAACCTCCATTTTCTCCAGTTGCTTTGTGAGTGGGGATGCATGTTTCGCGCGAGCGCGCATGCATGTCTACTCCTAGCCCGCAGCATGCACACAGGCTGCACCCACTCATGCCAACACAGCGATTCTGCGTAGGCATGAGTGGGACCGTCTCATGTAAAAAGGTCCATAGAATCACCTGATGGCAAGTATGGTGTAAGAGCTTTTAAATAAGTGGCAATTGGCATTTGGCTTTCAGTGATTGACCCTTGGCATTCATTTTAATAAAATGACATTGAGCTCTCTAGGATTGTGAGTGAATGTAATCTTGGAGCTCCCTTGGCCATTTGCATGAATTTATTAGGTTCACTTACATAAAAATATTACTCTTCAGTGATTATTTTCTATCTGTATACCACAATTCTTATTCATTACAAGTATTCTAATGTTTAAAGGTCATGTAATTAATTTCTGTATGGGAAAAATTCTGATACACATACTCTGTACAGCGTTCCTGTGCAATCAGCTCTCTTGATTGGACCTGAGACAACTTAAAGTAGGGCGGAAACTCATTTTTTGTATTTTCTTGTTTTTCGAGAGTTGTGTTTCTTGATTAATTCTGGAAAACAAGAACAAACCGATAAACCATCGGGATTCTCTTTGAAAAATGAGAAAATATCGAGAGGGGGTGGGGGAAAAGGAACCTAACTGCAGAGCTGCTAGACTCCGGTTGGGTGACTACTCGTTACTCCCTGCCTCCCTCTGTATTCTGCAGAGAGCTAAGCTTGTTCTCTGCATCCCAAGCCATGCTGCACTCTGCAGAGCTTAGCTGGGACCCAACAGTAAATTATCATAGTTGGTATGGAAGCAGGGAAGCCTCTTCCCAGATGTGTACAACACCCTAATCAGTCCCCATTTCCAGGGGGACCAATCTCAGGGCAGCACACAGCGCACCCATGATCAGTCCCCCTGGAAACATGGACCGATTAGTGTGTTGCAGACAGCTGGGTAGAGACTTCCCTGCTCTCCTGCCCACTATGATAATTTACAGTTGGGTCTGAACTAAACTCTGCAGAATGCAGCATGGCTGAGGAGGCAGAGAGCAAGCTTAGCTCTGTGAAGAATGCAGCAGAGGCAGGGAGCAACAAGCTGCCAATGGTCTGGAGGCCAGCAGCCTGGTAAATCAGTCGGTGTCCTGGGGGAGTCTCGGGATTCCATAATAGTTTAAAATAAATAAATAAATACATTTTATTTTATTTTATTTATTTTAAAAGATAAAAATTAATTTTAAAAAATCATTTTGTGAGAAATCTTATGAGATCTTACTCTGGGACTGAGATTTTGGCAAGATCTTGGTCTCAGCATTCATTCAATCTTGCAAGAATTTCTCGCAAGAATTGTTTAAATTCTTGTTTCAGCCCTTAAAATAAAGGTATTAGAATCTGGCCTACTCTCTTTTGTCTCCTCTGCATTCATTAGTATTTCCTCTGGGAAATGAGAAACAGCAGCCTGATATTTCTAGAGACAAAAGCATTCTTCTGTTCAGGTACAGACTGTTGAGTCCTATTTGATTTTCAGTCTGCCACTTACTTTCTAGGTAAACCTAGGTAAATAGATATAACAACATTTTACTATCATTCTTAGTCTGATAAGCAATTGGCATCAGTATTCCAATATGCTTACAAATCAATACTACATACAGTGTACACATACCCATTTATAAACTCTTGTGCTTCTAAGAAAAAACATCTGCAAAATAAGGGTATTTACCATAAGGTATTCTGTCCACTTGACCACCTGTATGCTGGATGTCAGCACCTAGCTCGAATCTATTCCTTGTCCCACCTCCAAAAACAAGCAAGAAGTGCATCGAGATAATATATACACCACATGGTAGTAGCTTTATAGAAAAGGTCATATTGCCTGACATGTTGTTATACACATCAGTGAGAAAGGTGAGTCAAACAGTCATCTTTGGTGGCTTCCTTAACTTACCTAATGAAGATCTCCAGAGGGAACCTTCAAAAATGAAATATAAGTGTTCCAAAATTCTAATTGGCCACTTGGGTCATCTACCAAACACATGCATAACAAGCTACTTCTCTCTTCCTTTTATTTCCTCTCCCACAAATCATCACACTCAAGGAACAATTTATTGATTATTAAGCAGAAGAAAAGCTAGAAACTCAGACTGAAAAACAAACAAAAAACTAAGGAGAGGAATGTATGCTGAGTCAACTCCACCATCCTCGCCTCTGTTGCTGCTACCGTTGACTCTCCCATTGCTGTTGGGGGCTGGAAGACAGGGAGAGCTCACCCCCATGTGTGAGTTGGGGTTCCTTTGGCCGCTGAGACTGTCATCACCCCTCCCCCCTGCTTGTAGGAGGGTAGAGGCAGGGCCAGGGATTCCCTCCATACAAGTCCTCAGCTGGGAGAGGAGTTGAAAGCGGGGCTGTCTTCAGCAGTGCCGCAGGCTGCGCGCCAAAGAGCCACTGATTAAAGGCCCTTGGGCAAGGTCCTTTGGCAGGGACTTGGCAGCTGGCGGTGGGGTATATTTTGAGTGTTTGGTGGGTTTGGGGTCAGACCGATTGGGGGCTGAGAGATACTGGGAGTGGAGCTTTTAGTGCTAGAGTCTTAGCTGATGGGGAGGTTATTGTTTTGAGGGGTGTTGTTGAGTAGGGTTTTTTAATTTTATTAGGTGGTTTTGGGGAGGTGGGGGGTAAAGGACTTATTGTTAATTTTTGTGAGTCTTTGGGATGTTTGGGATGTTTTGCCCCCCTAGTGAGAGTGGGGGGGGCAATAGGACTGGGTTAGGAAGAGGGGGTCTTTCCTCTCCGTGAAAGGGGGGGTCTGACCCCTTGGGGAGGGAGGTTGTGTATCTTCCTGTGAGAGGGGGGTATGGGAGGATTATCCCTCTCTGGCTTGGCAGGACAGCCTCTGGGGAAAGGGTGTCTGGAGGGTGGGCGGGGGGGGGATCAGCAGCCATTGGGATCGTGACAGACTGGGGGAACCATGGTCCTTCCAGGAGGCTTTAGATCTGCGAGACAGGATAGGTGTTTGGTACCTATCCTGCTCAATGGCCCCTGGGCAGAAAGTGAGGTGGTCATTGACCAGAGGACCCCTGGCCTAGGTTTGATGCTGTTCAATGTGAGGCTGGTGGCAAATAAATAAACTACAGTCCGGTAGTTAATCCTGGATCTGGCAGCTGACCTCACATGTATTACAGAGACCTGACTTGAGAATGAGTCGGGGCCTATTTTGACTGACCTTGTTCCAGTCAGGTACTCCATTCAGCATCAACTGCAGTCATTGGGATGGGGGGGGGGGGGCAGTGTAGCCATTGTTTTTATTTAAGGAGACATGGTCTGTGAGGAGATATCCTGTGCAATCTATCATGGGAATAGAGGGCCTCCACTTGTGATTGATTTGACTGGAGACAGACTGGGGTTGATGTTGACATACCATGCACATAGCTGCACAGAAGCTTCCCTGCGTGCTCTGATTGAGCTGGTGTCAGAGGTGGTCTTGCGGTTCCCTAAAACTGTGATCTTGGGGGACTTCAACATCTACACTGATGCCTTTTTCTCGGTATGGAGCGTGAGTTCATGGCTGCCATGGTAACCATGGGCCTGTCTCAGGTAGGTGTCGGCCTGACCCATGTTGGAGGGCACACCCTGGACCTGATATTTTGCACAGGCCTTGAGGTGGGGAATCCATCGGTGGGGGAGGTGTCAGAAGAGCCCTTGTCATGGACAGATCATTATCTCCTCCACGCCGGTATCCTGGTACATGTCTCCCCCTGAAAAGGTGGCGTTGTTCTCGCACTGAAGCTGACCGATTACAACATAGAGTCAGTTTACGTACCTATGCTATGGCTGTGTGCTCAGACTCAGTGAAGAAGAAATTCTTTGCTGCTCTCATAGTGTCCGCCAAGTCACATCCAGTTGAGCTTTTCCGGGTGGTGAGGGCGCTGAACAGCCTGGCCTCCCTCTGCCTGGAACTGGAATCTTCCAGTGATTGCTGTGACTTGTTTGTTCACTTTTTGTGGATAAAATTGCTCAAATACATCAATATTTTAACACCTCATTTATGGCAGTAGGAGAACCAGAGGTAATTAAAGCCCCGTCTTGTCCTGTTTTATGGGATCAGATTTAGTGGGTGTCATCCTCTGATGCAGAGGATGTCCTTGGGGCTGTCATGGCCACCTATTGTGAACTGGACCCTTGCCCATCCTGGTTGGTTAAGGCTAGTCGGGAGACATTGGGCTAGTTCCTGTCTGGGATAGTCAATGCCTCCCTTAGGGAGGATAGAGTACTGGGGTGCCTCAAGAAGGCGGTGGTGCAGCCTCTGCTTAAAAAACCATCACTGGATATTGACTCCCTGGCCAGCTATCGACCAGTCTCTAACATTCCCTTTTTAGGGAAGGTTATTGAGCAGGTAGTGGCCCGGCAGCTTCAGGGGCATCTGGATCAGATCAGCTTCCTAGATCCCACGTGGGGCTTCCCTTGTTCTTGGCCCGGAGGCTGCAGCTGGTGCAGAATGCGGCGGCTCGTCTTCTTACGGGGACGGGTCGCCGGGAGCATATTACACCGGTGCTCCGAACTCTGCACTGGCTGCCGATAGTGTGCCGGGCCAAGTTCAAGGTCCTAGTGATGATCTATAAAGCCCTATACGGTCTTGGCCCCTCGTACCTTAGGGACCGCCTTGCCTTTCGCGCCCCAGGACGGCTCCTGCGGTCTGCCGGGGGTGCCCTCTTGGAGGTCCCCCGTGTTAAACGGGGGGCCACGATGGAGAGGGCATTCTCGGTGGTGGGGCCGCAGCTGTGGAACTCCCTTCTGGAGGAAGCTCGCCTGGCCCCAAGCCTTTTAACGTTTCGGCGGAACTGTAAGACCTGGATGTTTGCCCAGGCCTTTGGGGGAGGGTAGGGAGGGTTTCTTTTAATCCCCTACCCTTTGTTTTTTTTTCTAAGCCCTGTTAATATTTATATTGAATATTTGATTGTTTTATTGAATTTTAATGTATTTTATGGTTTTAATTGTTTTATGATGTGAGCCGCTCCGGGCTGCATTGCAGGAGGGGCGGGATATAAATGTGTTTAATAAATAAATAAATAAATAGTCTGGCTTTCATCTGGGTTATGGAACTGAGTCTGCACTTATGGCCTTGGTCGACAACCTCTACCATAAGCTGGACCAGTGTCGGTCCCTGTTGATCCTAATAGATCCTATTAGATCTTTTGGCTGCATTTGATACTGTTGACCATGAGTTGTTGGTGACCTGGTTGCGGGACTGAGCCTGGGTGAGCAGAACTATTCTTGAATGGTTCCATTCCTTCCTGGCCTGGAGAACTCAACATGTGATGTTGGGATATTGTGCATCTTCTCCCCGGGACCTCATGTGTGGAGTCCCGAAAGGTTCTATTTTGTCCCCTCTCCTGTTCAACGTGTACATGCAGCCTTTGGGTGAGGTGGTCAGAGGGTTCGGTGTGCTGTATAACAATACGCTGATGACACCCAACTGTACCTCTCTTTTTCAGCTGACTCAGGTCCGGCAGTCTCGGTGCTTACCTGGTGTCTGACAGCTGTGGGGGACTGGATGAGGGTGAACTGCCTAAAGCTGAATCCTGACACGATGCAGGTGATGTTGGTGGGTGGAGCCAAGGGAGTTGTGGCACCCATCATTGATGGGGTCTGCCCTCCTTTGGCTCCTCAGGTTTGTAGTCTGGCGGTGTTCCTTGACCCACAGCACCTGATGGATTTCCAAGTGGCAGCTGTGGCGAAGGGAGCATTTCACCAATTACATCTGGTGTGATGGCTTAGGCCTTATGTCTCAGACTCGGACCTTGACACCATCATCCATGCTTTTATCACCTCAAGACTAGACTACTGTAGCATGCTCTACTTGAGGCTTCCCTTGGTGATGATCCAGAGACTGAAGCTGGTGAAGAATGTGGCGGACCATCTTCTTGGGGGGACGGGTCACCATGAGCAGATTACACCAGTGCTCCATTCTCTGCACTGGCTGATGATAGTCTTCCAGGCCCAATTCAAGGTGCTGGTTTTTATTTTATTTATTTTATTAAAACATTTGATATCCCGCTTCTCCTGCCAAAGGCAGCTTGGGGTGGCTTACAATATATACAAATCTAAAGATACACATAAAAATACACAAACAACAACATAAAACATTTAAAAAGGGGGAAGAGGGAGAAAATGGGGGGAAACATCCCCCCCGGTAAAAGAGAAGGGAGGGAAAAAATATCCCACCCTTACCACCCCCATAAAAATAAAAACCCACCCTCACCCATCTCCCTCGCCAAAAGCCTGGCGAAACAGCCATGTCTTGCATTGACATCAAAAAGAGGGCAGGTCCAGAGCCACCCGGACCTCTTCCAGGAGGGAGTTCCACAGCCTCGGTGCGGCCACTGGGAACTCTCTATCCATAATTGCCCCACGGGATACCTGGGGGACTTCAAGAAGGGCGCTCCCAGTCGACCGCAGGGGCCAATCCGGAGCATGGGAAGTGAGGCGATCTCACAAATATAAGGGACCCAAGCCATATAGGGCTTTATAGGTAAGAACCAGCACCTTGAATCGGGTCTGGAAGATTATAGGCAGGCAGTCCAGAGAACAGAGCACCAGTGTAATTTGCTCCCAGTGGCCTCTTCCCATAAGGAGATGGGCCGCTGCATTCTGCACCAGCTGCAGTCTCCAAACTGTCCCCATGGGCAGCCCCACATAGAGCGCATTACAGTAGTCCAGTCTTGAGGAGATGAAAGTGTGGATGATAGTGACCAGATTGGAGTCTGAGATGTATGGCCAAAGTCATTGCACCAGATGTAGTTGGCAGAATGCGCTCCTCTCCACAGCTCCAATCTGGGCTTCTAGATGAAGCTGCGCATCAAGGAGCACTCCCAGGTCCAAACCTGGGGAACCAGTGGGGGGGCGGACCCCATCAGTGCTGGGGAATACCACACCCACCGTCTCCCCCACTAGCATCACCTCCATTTTGTTGGGATTCAACTTCAGTCAGCTCGCCCTTATCCAGTCCCCCACAGCCGCAAGACATTGTGGAAGCACCGAGACTGCGGAGTCTGGGTCAGATGAAAAAAGGGAGATAGATTTGAGTGTAATAAGCATATTGATGACAACAAACTCCAGAGCTTCTCATGACCTTTCCCAGTGGCTGCATATACACGTTGAACAGGAGAGGGCGGTGACAGAAAGGAATCCTGTGGAACTCCACATGAGAGGTCCCAGGGAGATGAAAAATGGTCCCCGAGAACCACTTACTGAGTTCTTCTGTCCAGGAACAAGAGGAACCATTCGAGAACAGTCCTGTCCACCCCAGCACATTCTTGCAGACAAGTCACCAACACCTCATGGTCAATGGTATCAAAAGCAGCCAACAGATCTAACAGAATCAGGAGGGTCGAGCGACCCTGATCTAATTCACGATGAAGGTCATCGACCAAAGCCACAAGCGCAGTCTCAGTGTCATAGTCCAGACAAAAGCTGGACTGTGAGGGATCTAGAAAACTGAGTTGGTTACAGATTATCCTGCAACTGCCAAATCACTATCTGTTCAATAAAATTATCTAAGAAGGGAAAGTTAGAGACAGGCCAATAACTGGTGAGGGAGTCAACGTCAAGAGATGGTTTTTTAAGCAGGGGCCGGACCACTGCCTCTTTAAGGCAGCTCAGCACCCTGCCGCCCCCTGCCAGCAACAGCCCAGCATCTCCTGGATGACCTTAACCATCCAGGATGGGCAAGGGTCCAGTTCACAAAAGGTGACTCTGACCATCCCAAGAACATCCTCTGCATTAGCAGGTGAGACCTACTGAAACTGATCCCACAAAGTAGGATAAGGTGGGGCTTCCATTTCCTCTGGTTCTTCTATTGCAATAAGTGCAGTATCAAAGTTGTGGGGAATGCAAGTGATTTTATCAGCGAAGTAATCAACAAACATGTTACAGCGTGCCCTGGAAGGTTCTAATTCCATGCAGAGGAAGGCTGGACCGACCAGCCCCCTCACCACCCATAAAAGCTCTGCTGGATGATATTTTGATGCTATGAGAGCAGCAAAGAACTCCTCCTTTGCTGCCCGCACAGCCACAGCATAGGCTAGCAAACTGGCTCTATATTGCAATCTGTCAGCTTCAGCACGAGAACGGCGCCATCGTCGCTGTAACCGCCACCCTTCTTACTTCAGCAACTGCAGCTCCTCAGTAAACCAAAGAAGCCTGTGATGTCGATGTCTAGGGAGTGGATGCCTAGGAGTCATCCGGTCAGTGGCCTCATTCAGCAACACAAGATGTTCCAAATAGCAATGAGGTCATCGAGCATCCAGCCATCAAGATCAGAGGGTAATTCCCCCAAAGCATTTTGAAACCTATAATGCCCCAAACAGCCTGGGCCCTGCCTATCTGCAGGATCACCTCATCCTCTGGGTTTTGGATCGACCCCTGTGGTCAGCTGGGAGTGCCCTCCTTGAGGTCCCCCAAGTATCCTGGGTGCCACTTGCTACTATGGTGAGGATGTTCTCAGTGGCCGCACAGTGATTGTGGAACTCCCTCCCAATGGAGGTCTGCCTGTGCCCGGACCGCTCCTCCTTCCAAAGACAATGTAAGACCTGGCTGTTCTGCCAGGTTTTTGGTGAGGGAGATAGGTAATGGGTGGGGGTTTGGGTGTGGTGGGGATGTTTGTTTTTAATGCTTTGTAGGTTTTATTGTTTTTTAGTGTTTTTAGTGTAGTATATTCTTTTTAAGATGTTGTGAGCCACCCTGAGCTGCTATGCAGCAGAGGGCGGCAAATAAATCAAATAATCAACAAAATAAATAAATAACTAAATAAATAAATAAATGAACAATGGGTGTTTTCAAACAAGATGCTACCCTGCATGGCCATCCAGGAGTTATGGCTCCAACTGCCTATCTGAAGGTGGAGTGGTGGGATGTGCACTCCTGTGAGCCACGGAGCACCCGCTCATGGTCCCGCACAGAGCACTGCCAGAAAATCCAGAGTGGTCATGCGGGGCAGGTCAAATGTATGCATGGGAACGGGTGGCCATGGAGCCCCTGCCCATATGAACTGCAGCCGCCAGCCACACCAGCAGACCAGTCCGCCAGTCACAGACCCTGTGGGTGGGAGAAGCAGCTTTTGCAAATCACTAAAACTGGCCAGGAGTGCTGGGGAGCCTGAATTCGCCAGCACTTAAGGCCCGGGACATGTCACTTGCAAAGGCCAGCCCAGCACGCTTCCGCCTCCCCCATGGTCCATGGCAGGGGGGATGTGCATGGTGGCTGCTGCCTCTGTGCCCACAGTAACTAGCCACAACTGGGGGCCACCCATTAGAATCCCTCCCCATGCACTCCACCCGCATGGGTGCTCTGCAGCAGTGTCACTCAGATGCCATGGACACCCCCAACCTACCCCCCCATTGCCTTGCTCGTTTAAAACACCCATTGACAGTGCGATACCACGACCTTCATAAACCCACACGCTACAAGTCGATCCTCAAAGACCTACACAAGTGCGAGGTTTATTCAATTCAATGACGTGTGGGTTAGAGCTGCACTTTGTGAATTGGGCTGTAAAAGCTATTGAGAAACCGTTCCGTTCATTCGTTTCCAAGTGGCACTGCAAATCCCCACTCAGTGGTTTGCTCTTATTTTTAAAAGCCTTGACAGTATCTCCAAACCACTCACTCCAGAGTAGCCCTAATGATGAGCTCACAGGGGTATGGGTTTGCTTGACTGCGATCTGTTTTTTTCTAAACAGGATTAATAGTCAAGCCAATGTGTTAGGAGAAACCAAGGGTAAGTTTATTTCTGAGTTACAGAGTTTCAAGTCTTTAAGTTGGTTTTCTTTTTATCTGCAGAAAAAGTATACTATGTAAGAGCTGATTAGCTACTGACCTAAATCCATCTCCCTTCATGTCACTGTAGTGTGGCATATTTTGTGATGGCTCTAATCAGCCAAGTGGAACTGACCACCTCAATTCTATTAGAAAAAGTCAGTACACCCGCACTTCTTCTGTGAACTATTGACTATTTCACTACCGGTCAGAGACCACAATTTCCAAACCCCCTCCTCACACTTTGTGCGTGGGGCATGGGATCGGCCCCAGAAAGAGGCCATGTTAATTACATGGAGAAGAGTTTTCTTTATTCTTATTATTTTCTCTTTGTTGGTCCTTTAAAAAGGCAGTTGGATGAAACAACAGTTAACAGGGCACATGACACTAGACCAACCTACGTTTAAGCCTTCAATTTACTTTCTAGGTCTCTTGTTGCTATATTGTACTGTCAGCTTTAGTGAGTCTCATTTTGGTCTTGGAATTTGCTGAGTTATGAACAGAAGGAGAAAAAAATAAATTTTAAAGCCCCCAGAAAGTTTCTAAGTTGAGGGCCATCTGTATCACGAGGACTGCCCAGTTTTAAAGACCAGTGATTTGAACTAGTGCCAGCACTTAGTTCAGTCAGAAGTCTAACAATTTTGAGTTCAAAGTTGCACTCCAGTTTAGACAGTGAAATGGTGTCAGGATCCAGGTCTTGATCCTTTGCCTCAGTGGTTCGTGGCGTGGTGGCTGAGCCTGTATTGCTACTGCTCCGTCTTGTCTTGGGCTCAGCCACTCCCCCCCAAGAGGCCTCCCTGCCTTTCCCTTGCCACACCTCCCCCTTGCTGTCTGCCTCCTGCCCTTGCCATGCCTCCCATATAAGACTGTCCGGTAGCACCAGGAAGCCGGGTGGAGCAGCTCTCTCTCACTCTTCTTCCTGTTTCTGGACTGGCCCTTCAGCTCTTGCTTTGTGTCTTGTTCCCAGTTACCAAGTCCTTATTCTTGTTCCTAGTCCTTCCTCTCCTCTAGTCCTTGGTTGTGTCTCCTGTTCCCCTTCCTGTCTTGTCCTCCAGCCCTGATCCTGACACCTTTCTCCTCAAAACCCCACATCCTGGACCCTTAGAAATGATCTCTTTGGGGTGAATTGAATTGTGGGTAAAATGTGATTATATAATAAGTGGGGTCTGAATTGGAGCTGAAACAGGTAGGATAAAACCTGCAGTTTTGAGTACCATGTCAAGTGCCCTGCTCAGTACCTGAGTACTGATCCGGCCACCAATTACCCGGAAATACCAGGTATTACTGCTACCGATGTTCTGAGATAGGTATATGATAAATCAGTACAGGAACTCAGGGGAAAAGCAGGATGAGAAGTTGGAAAATCAGAATGAGAAATGGTAACATAGTAACTCAGTACCAATTAGTGCCCAATGGGATACCCAATTAGCACCCGTGTTACCGTGTTGAGTACCGGAATTCAGCAAGTATGCTCATTTTTGCAGACACTCATTTCAGCTTTAGTCAGACCCTGAATGTACCTCACCAAGTGTTTACATTTATTGCAGTCCTACACAAATTATACATTCAGTGTCAATGTCACAGGGCTTTTTAAAATCCACTGCCACAGAAGCACTAATTGGGTAAAAGTCAGTTGCTACTTTCTCTCTTGCTACTAAAAAAGAAAAGAAAAAACCAGGCGAGCTACTGACATAGAGAAGATACACCACCAAGAAATTACAGGAAAATAGCAAAGCCACCTCAAAATGTATTATTGTTGCAGTTTTAGTTAACAGCCAGTTTGTTACAGCATTAATGGTCCATACTAAGCTAACAAACCAGCTGTTAATTGCTGGTAATGATTGGTTTCTCAGGGATTATTGACTAAATAAATCTCCAAAGTTGTGTGCTGTTAAGTAACTCGCTACTTCTTTCAAGTTGGCAAAGAGGCCGACTATTAGTCAGCCACAATATTCACGTTGACCGTATGAACTTAACTCTACACATAAAGTAAAATGTAAGCAAAATAGCTACTGGTCATTAAGTTTCCATTTTGCAAAAAATAAAAAAAGTTAATTATTTAACATCCTGAAGGTTTAAAAAAATCTCATCAATACTCTTTGTTTTATAGCCATAGTAGGAGGAACTTAATTCTCAATGTGTATATATATTTGTTGTTCTGAGGACAGAGAAGTCCTTTTCCCAAACCGCAGAACATTAGATGGTTATAGAAACACCTTTCATATTTAAAAACAACAACAACAAAAACTGCAGTGTCATGCATTATTAGGATGGTGTGTTTAGTGTTTGCTTTCAAAAGCACAGATCTTATTAAAATCTATCTAAAGCGAGATCAACAGATAATGGCCACTCGGGGGACCCATAATATTACAGCAAAGCTTTGAATTGCGTATTCTGGAGCTTTACTGTTTTACTCTTTACACTATGGTTGGAGATGGAACTTTATTTTATTTTATTTGTTTGACTTATATTCCTCTCCCTCCAGCCTTATCGCAGCCCTATGGCAATTTTGCCACGTACAGTACCAGTTGGCTATTTTTATCTTTTGGTGACACAAATGGTCATTTCAGACGTAACGAGACCACGGTCAACCACAGTGAATCCCCTGTAGTGACCGCGAGTCCCATAAAGTCTGTTTGCTCCCCACCAGATGTTCACCACAGTGAACCACTGGTGGGGATCAAAATGACCAAGGTTCTGGACCTCTGGCCACCCTGAGGTCCAGAATCGTGCTTAGATTGGCCATGATCCAGGATGGGCCAAACATCACATCTGTTACATTTGGCCCATCCCGGATTGTGGTCCCGACCACAGGACGGGATCGGGCGCAGAGGCCGGATTGGCCACTGCGCCTGCCCATCTTGGTGGAGGGTGGGTGGCCAGGGGAGCACAGGGAGGTGGGGCTATGCAGCCACACATTGCGCTGTGCAGCCCCGCCCCCTCCCTGATCCCCAGTACAAATCAGGCCGGCACGTCTAAAGGACGACTGAACTGATTCCTGACCGGTATCTGAAACCGATCCCGGTGCGTGATTCAGCGTGGCGGGCCTCCGGGTCTGGAACATCTGAAATTACCCAAAGTAATACAGTAGTAGAGTGTCAAATGATAGTGAAATTTCTCTCTCTTTGCACCCATATAGCAGAATCTTGCAACTACACATTTTTGCCTATTTTGGACCCCTGCATGCAGCCCTCACTCACCATTGTAAGGGTATACAGATGTGGTTAGGGAACTTTTGTTGTTGTTGTTGTTTGTTGTCTTTTTACCACTTTGGCTATTTTGAAATGGCCCACACCCAAAAGTATATACATAGAGAATTGGAAGGAACAAAAGGGTCATCTTCTAGTCCAGCTCCCTGCTTTGATGCAGGATGGCTTCAGCTACAATGTCCCTGACAGATGATGACTGTCCAACATCTTTTTGACACACCCCCCCCCAATATTTTGGCTACAGGAGGGAATGCGCAAGCTGGAATATGCACGAGGGTGCGGCTGGTCTGAAAGCTTCCCTGCGTGGCTTTTTCTGGCAAACACATGCAGAGATCTAGAGCAGGAAATCCTGCTCTGTATCTTTGCGTGTGTTTGCCTGCAAAGTCACACTCGGGGGGGGGGGGGGGGTAGGGATTTCAGAACGACCACACCCAGTGCCTATTCTGGCTTGTGCATTCCCTCCCTCCACCAAAATATGCGTGGGGTGTGGGGCAGGTGTGAAAGTGGTCCTAGTCCAGTTAGGAAGCAACCAATTGATTACTGTGTCAGAGCTCTGGACTATGAGAAATGAGTTAGTGGCTCAGCTGTATTCCTAGCTGACAAGAGTCCATATAACAGAGCCCACCATCACTGCTAGCACCTCCTTTGGGCACTGTTAGGGAAGGCCTGTTCCTGAAAGGACCATACAGACTTCACTGTATACAGATTTGTCAGTGTGGATTCCCAATCCATAAAAGCCGGGGGCCATATTCACTGTGTTTTCCTTACTGTCAAAATATGTTGACTGTGCATAAAAGTATTTAAACACATGCTTCTCTTTATGCATGTGAACACTCCCACATACCCTTTGAGGTCCTTTCCAACCCTATGATACTATGCCCTTACTTATGTGCTTAAAGTTAGGCATGTGCTTTAGTTGTTTGATGAATGAGGTCCAAAAAGCAATGGGATTCAATATTGGGTCCAAGTTAGAAAACAATGAAGGGTCAGGCTACAGAAACAGATCAAGATTAAAGCACTGTGCAATGGCTATGCAGAAATGTTTACACTGCCAATACTGTTTCTATGGACTGATAGAAAGATTGTCTGCACAGCTGGTAATGGTAAATTAACAGCACTAACTAAAATCCATATAAAACTAAAAGCACTTATTTAAAGCTAGAGTTCCAAGTTACAAGCAGGAAACAAATTTGCAAAATTTAGTTCTACAAGTAGAAACTTCAGTGCTAAAGCATTACAGGAGCAAAGGAAAAGAGAGAGGACTATCTACAGAGAAAGCTATCTGTCATCCTGTAAGGGAGAGAGTAATACAAGATGAAATCTTCATAAATTCTTTGGAGTTTCAGGTTTCTCGTTTTTCTTATTAATTAAAACTAGATGTTTCAGTTCTCTTCATGTCTAACATGTATAATATTGTAATGATTTTGAAAACTGTGATTTTCATATAACAAGAACACTCCTCAAAGAAGGCTCTTCTAAGTCTTAAATATCTTTTCCTGAGCAAGGCATGGAAGGACTTAAATAGCCATTTCTAAACTGGTAAACTGAGGCACAGAACTAACAAAGAATGCAAAATATAGCAGCAAATATTGGGGGGGAGGGGGAAAAACTGGCACCTAATTCTCTGAATGCTCCTTCCTTTTTCACATGAAAACATTTAAAATGCATAGCTGGACTCCAGAATATACAGACTAGCTTCACCTTTCGGTGACACCTCTGACTTCTTCATTTTATAGTAGGAATTAATAGGGTCCTGTCCTTCTGGGGAGAGAATAACGTCTTCAATATATAAAAGTTAACATTGTTTTGCTTCTAAAAGAAATAAAGTAGATTGGCCCCAAACTTCCCCTAAATCTCGCTTCAAGTTTCTCATACAAGCTACTAAATAGTTTCAATTCATTTTCACTATTGTCTTCAATATCCCAATGAATTACTCCATTTACCATGACACCCTACAAATATTTACCTGTAGAAAACAGTGAATGCATGGTTTCACTATATTCAGAATTGTCTTCTTACAGGCTCCACATTCCCAAGAAGAATGGACCTCAATGGTCAATTTTCTGTTATGAATTTTCTTACCATTTTGATTCTAATAGTCCTAGCTGGAACCCGGGCACTTCTAAATCATAGCTTTCTTCAGCATGTTGGACTTCTCTGTCGGCCCACTTCATCTGAAGTGTTCTCAAGTCGCTGAAAATTAGACTGACCACTGACCACACTGAGCCTCATCCATTTTACTTTGGCTACATAATGTATGCAATATGCAAATCTTTTTAAATCCCATAGGATTGATTTACAGTCATCTGTAATTAAAGGTTCTGTACATTGATTGTGCTCTCATGATGTGTAAAATGCCAAAGGTAAAGATAATACAAGACACATTTATTTTATTTTGATAGATCTACTTTTCTTCTTCTCGCTCTCTCTCTCTAAGCTACAATACATCTTTATGAAATACATTTATGAACGTAATTTTTTATACCAAGAATATTTTTCTAGGCATTCATATAAATCAGTCACAAGTAGTAATGTGGTTCCATTAAGAGGTCTGGACAGAGTTATGCACAACATTACCCAAAGTTAACCTCCATGAGTTTATTGGGCCTCCATGAGTTCTGAATGTTTTTGAGAGGATCATTTTTCTTCTAGGAAGTTGAAAAAGAAGACACAGTTTATATGTCTTCTAGAGAGGATTTAATCTTCCAGAAATCACAGTCACTAGAGTTCGGTTGCACAGACAAAGAACCAAAGTTGTAAAATTTTGCTTGCATTTCAGCAGCTAGCAGAAAGATTCTGACTGCAATATAGCACCACACAACAAAACTTTAATAGCTTCCATGCGGTTGGTAAGTAAGCAACATGATGAAAATCACAGACTAAGTTAAGCTCAGAGAAAATTGAATACCAATGAATTAAATTGAGACCCACAAATACCCACTTCTCATTTTTAATGACACACTTATTAACAACTGATCACACAATATGAAAAAAAAGGTGACATGACTATGGTAAAGGTAAATTAATTTGATTCAATATAAACATAGAAGTCAGCTAGGAAGCTCAGCATGAAGGGTCTCAAAACAGTTTGACAATTTTATTCCTTCCCACATGGGTGAAAAACCTCAGTGGTCCACACCACACCACACCACACCCACAACCAAAATCTAACAGGGCCTTCCCTGGGGCTTTTCAATAATGGGCGCTGGGATTTGTCTATTGTAAGATTTGTAGTTATTTCAAATGCTCATGATTTCCTGGCAGGAATATCAGCCTCTATCAAGAGACCTGGCTGTCACAGAAAAGTTTATAAAAAGTCCTGAAATATGCATGAGTAACAATGAAAATACAATGGTGCATTAACTGTCAGGATAACTCTGAATCCACAAAAGCCTATTTGCTTCCTCTGTAGCAGACAATGAATTTATGCTAATAAGTTTGGGAAAGTGGCATGACAAGACAGTGTTGCTAAATATGCAGACCAGCTGTTTCTGTTATTTTAAAATGGCTAATTTCTTTACTCATTTGTGACACAGGTTCATATCTGGGTAACAACTGCAGCTTCAACAGCTGCATCCTGATGCTCAGCATACACCTCAGAGCAGCCAGATGAAAAGTATAGATTGTCTTAGTTTAACAGCACTAAGTGCCAGTGCCTTTCCAAGAAATACCCTGAAGGTCATTGACAATTAAGGCTCCCCATGGTCCCTTCCACTCAGGGAGCAGTGACTAACAAACACAAGGTCTCCAGAAGTCAGCCACAGTCTTGTAACATAGCAAGTAGTAACTGAGCTGTATGAATGAAAGAGGATGTTGAAAGGACTTCCTACCTGGTACAAGTTGCTACTTTCCCCTCACAGCCTGGAACCCTAGACGTTGTCTCTTCTCCTTAATTGCTGAGATAACACGCATTTCTCTAGTAAGAAGTGGAGAGAGAAAAAAAAGAAGAAAAGGTTCTATTGGCTGCTGTCTCCTCCTTAAAAAAAGGTTACTTCAAATGCCTCTCTCTCTCCCCCTATTTATTTTCTCTCCCTCCCAGAAGAGCAGTTTAGAGGGAGAGTAACCGAGTGTTTATCCTGGCTCTGAGGATACACGCTTGTGGGATAACTGCCTGCTCCCTGCAGTATAGCTGGCATGATGTGATGTGCATACTAAAGCAGTTTGCATTAGGCAAGTCTTAGAGCCAGCTTCCTAGTCCCCACCTTCTATACCACAGAGCGGGCTTGCTTCTTAGAAAACAGTGGGGCTGTACTGACACAAGGAGACAGAGCTCGGGTTTTTAATGCAACTGCCTTTTCTCCAGATATTCTGTTCAGCGTTTAAAGCACAAGGCTGTATCGAATCACACCTAAGCCCTGTGGAAACATAACAGAGAACCAGCTTGTAAATTTAAAAACACAACATAGTAACACAAATGGAGAATGACACCACATTGTGTGTGTGTGTGTTCCCCCCTCTTGTTGGGTGACAGATGACACTAGCAGCAAAAACTAATGAGACATCGCCAGTTAGGAAACGTATTTGTGTGCTGCCATCTATCATGCAAGCAAAGGAGTATAATAATAATAATAATAATAATAATAATAATAATAATACATATTTAATTAATAAACAGCAGATCAGAGAGGTTTAAATGTGAAATACATGATATGTACTTTAATAATGACTGAACAATAGCTAAACTCTGAAGAAGAGTCAGCCGCAAGATGCTCCATTTATCATCGTCAATCTGAATAAATTTCAGAGATAGACTCTGGCTGTACAACTTGGATTAGGAACACTCCAAATCTCAGAAGCGTATAAAACTTGAAATTGGACACAAATTCATCTGTCTGTGTTACTTATCCACCCATTCAAAGAAGCTCTCAGAAGGTGCACGAGTATGGTAAAGAAAGGTATGATTGCTTAAAGAGCAAGCAGGGCATATATAAATTAGGAATTGCTTGTTTTCTCTTCAGTCAGCTTCATTTCTTAGTTGTGCTGATTCCACTAGCATTTGCTCGTTTCTTGGCTGCATTGCTGCATTCAGAACGGATCATAACTTTCTGGACTTGTTGTTGCCCTTGTTAATGAACCCTCTGATAGCCTGCTGAACGTTCATTTGGCTATGTGATGATGATTACCTTGAAAACAACTAACTTCATTAGCATAATATATGAAAATGCAAAACCACACACCACACTTAGATGACGAGGGGGTGAAAGGGGTGCATAGGGAGGAAAAGGACATTGCAGACAAGCTGATTGAGTTCTTTGCTTCAGTCTTGACTGCAGAGGATGTTGGGAATATACCCATGCCGGAAGCTTGTTTTATAGGTAATGAATTGGAAGAGCAGTCACAATTCAACATGACTCTGGAGGAGTTTCAGGAGCCTGGGTCCAGCGGCGGCCATGGCAGCGGCGGCAGGTCCAGCTCTGGTGGCGCTCCAGAGAGCTTCAGGCCTCATCTAGGCCTTCCTGAAACTGAAGGAGGGCTTCTGGCCCCTCCCTCAGTTCCCAGAAGGCCTAGAAGAGGCCTGCTTTGTATCGCTGCAGGTGTTTGCTGACAAAGCCGCGCAGGGGGGGCTTTCAGACCCGGGCCATCCCGCGCATATCCTGACTGCGTTTTCCCTCCCACGGCCAAAATATGTACAGGGGTGGGGGGAGGTTTGAAAGTAGGGATGGGCGAACGCGGTTTGAGTTCGGAGTTCGGACCGAACTCACCCAGTTCGGTCGACCAAACCGAACTTCCAAACCAAACTTGATTTTTGAACTGAACCAAACCGAATTTCCAAACTCGGTTCTGTTCACCCATCCCTATAAGATAATATTCCATTTAGTTCAATGGGGTTTGAATTTCTGAACTCTGTTCGGAAGTTCGGAGTTTGGACCGAACTCGAATAGTTTGGTCGACCAAACCGAACTTCCTAACCAAACTCAATTTTCGAACCAAACAGAACCGAATTTCCTAACTCGGTTCAGGTCGCCCATCCCTATTTGAAAGTGGCCTGAGAGGGGACATGATAAAGGTTTATAAAATCTTGAGTGGTGTGTAGGGATGGGCAAACAGAACGCCGTTCGGATGTTCGGAGGTTCAGTCGTTCGGTTCGAAACCAGAGTTCGGGTTCGGCTGTTCGGTTCGGTGGAGTTTGGTTTGGCTGAACTCAGCCGAACATTTTAAAAAGTGCTATTAGTACCGAAACCAAAACCGATTTTTTTCCGGTATTGGTATTTTTGGCCCTGAAACCACCCCCGGTTCCAGGAAGACTGCTCCTCAGCTGCCTCCCCCTTCCAGTCACGTTTTTCCCACCCAAAGTCAAGTTTTTCCCGACTCCGAACTCATCCAAACTCATCGGAACAGGCTGAGTTCGGGTTGAACTCCGAACTTCCGAACCGCATTCGCCCATCCCTAGTGGTGTGCAACAAGTAGATAGGGAACAGTTATTTACCCTCTCAGATAGTCCTAGAACTAGGGGGCACTCCATGAAACTAGCTGCTGGCAGATTTAAAACAAATTAAAGGAAGTACTTTTTCACTCAACGCATAATTACCTTATGGAATTTGTTGCCAGAGGACATTGTCAAGGCCAGTAGTATAGCTGTGTTTAAAAAAAACCTGAAAAAGTTTCTTGGAGAGTAGGTCCATTAATGGCTATTAATCAAGTAGCTTACGGGTTGAACTTCTTACTGTCGGGAACTGGGAGTGAGCAACGGGGAATTGATTTTCCATTGTGACTGTTAGTTGTTCTCCCTTGCGATCAAGATTGATCACTGTTGGAGGACAGGATGCTGGGCTTGATGGACCATTGGTCTGACTCAGTATGACACTACTTATGTTCTTATGTTCACACTCCATCTTCAATTTTGTTCTGTTTCTACTTCCCCTTCTGATAAAGGGTGCAGCCGCAGGAGTCACTGACTACACCTTGGACATCCTTACCCCACTCTGGGTAGCCTTAACACATGATGCAGTCTATTGTGTGGCCATCAGCTGCCAGATGTTCCCGCCACTGTGGGACGGGCAGCTGGCTGCTGCTACATGCTGCATCCTTAGCTAAAATGGGGTAAAGCTGCTCAAGGCGCGGCAGCGAGTTCCACTGTGGGAAACTGAGTGTTGAACACTCACTCCAGTCCCATGCAGGCACATCACAGCCAGGGGTGGGATCGTGGTCAGGTCAGGGGAGGGAGGCGGAGAAGTACCAGGCACCCACTTGTGTGGCCGGTGTCTCGGCCCACCCCACATCATGGCGGGATGTCCATTGTCCAATAGCAGCCCGTCCAGTCAGCTTCCCCACGGGGGTGGGAGGCCAACCATCTGCCCTGCTCCCCACACTGGCCCTGCAGTGTGGTGGCTGCACTTGCCTGCCATGGGACTGTGTGGGAATCAGGCCCTCCGCAGCTCATGTGGCTGCACCCAAAGAGAATTATATCTATCGCCAGATTCGCCACCAATAAAATCACAAATTTTGTTCATTTGGTGCCAACTTCTCCTCAGTGTTTGAAAGCTGATCTGTATCACATGGAGTATACACACAGTTGTTGTTATTCATCATTTCTATAGTATTGTCAGTGTTCAGGGTGTTTTATAATTCTTATCTAGTTCATTCTCATAAAAACAACCTGGTGAGGTAGGTCATTATTGCTCCAGTTTTACAGATAGATAATTGAGGCAGAGAGACAGTGACTTGCCCAAGTTCAAGTGAATTTGTGGCTAAGACAGGATTTGACCCCTGGTCTCCCAGTTCCAAGGCCAACTCCTTACTCACTAGTTGACACAGGCTCTCATTTAATTATGAGGTTAGTTGTAAATGTTTTGCCCGATTTGAATGAATAAAGCTTGATGACACATTGCAACATAAAGACTCAGTCATAACCTTTATCAGGGAAATAAAAAAATAAAAAAAGGAAAGCAACATTCAAAGATGCATCCTATTATTTGTCTTTAAAAAATCAATACCAAAAATGTCACTTTGGACATTTACTGCTTATCGCTTTGCCGAGGACATCATTTTACTTCCAGGTTTGTTGTTTCCACATTTCTGAACCAAACACTGTGCAAATAGCCCACTCCTTAATCTCCGACCAAAGCCCCTTAACCTCCACTCCAGCACCTCGAATCAGAATTGGTGTTTTATGTTGTTCCCTTTCCTTTGACCAACCTGCAACTGGATTGCAGATGTTTCAAGGAATCTGCATACCAGCTAATGTGTGACAGGGAAGTACAAGATAAAGTAGAGTGCAAGAAACACGACATTTCATCAGTATTATCTCTTGGGTTTTGAAACAGACAGCAAAGCAGTAAACGGGATCCTGGTAAGCAGAAAGTCAGTAAACAGAGAAACAAAATGTCAGTTCTGACATTACTGAGAGGTTTGCGATTTGACTGAGATGGTATCAGGAACCAGGATTTTGACGAGATTTCCTGTTTTGTTGAAATTTCGTTTCAGCCGTAGTTTTACACAATGCACAATTGACTTTGGAACTCATTGCCCGAGGATGTTTGGAAGGCCCTTAGCATAAATCAGATCCAAAAAGGTAATTGATGAGTTCATAGGAAAGGTCCATAAAAACGATTAGACAAGCTGGTCAGGCAATAAAATCTCTGAGTTGGGAGCTGGGAGGAAATAGGAGGAATGGAGCACTCTGTTTATGACATGAAGTAAAGACGGCCACTGTCAGAGACAGGATATTTGGCTAGATGGCTCAAGAACATTGGTCTGACCAGTTAAACACCACATCTGTTGTTTTCTTGTGTCCTTATTAGGATTCAGTTGATATATGTCCCTAGACAGAAAGAAAGACTATTCATTCATAGTATGCCAGATACAATTAAAAACAGCATGATCCACTTTATATGAATAAACAATCTTTGACTGAAATTGAAGACTCCAAGCAACACAAGCAACCTACTCAAGATATAGAAATGCCACCTTTTGGTTCCATTTGCACATCACTTTTTGGAATCACAAAACAATAAAATACATACCAGATAGCTTAGGAGGACACCTGTATTTCAACAATTTGGAATTATGAACTGAAACTTAGGTGGTGGTGGTGGGATTTTAAGAGAAACAGTATCAAGAACAAAATCGTACTCCTGAACATTCTCATCCCTAGAAGAATTTGGGAGCATTATTGAGTTCAGCAGCATTATTTTCAGAATACGATACAGCATAACGTGTGAGGGTTGCAAAGTCTGGGCCATTGCATTCCTGATGTTTCTCCGAGAGGCTATGGGCATGTCACACAGATGGGTATAAGATACCTATTACCTGGGATAGGTAGGAAAGATAGCTCCTCACAGAGATGAAATCCTGGTTCCACTGAAGTTTGCCCTTTAATTGAAGTCCAGAAACTGGCATATAGAAACATCATTTATTTATTTCATTTCATTTCATTTTCTATTCCACCCTATCCCTGAAGGTTCAGGCCACCACACATCATGATAAAAAAAACCAAAAAACAAATACAAAATAAAATCCATACAACACTAATAAAAATCCCACTTTACCCCACCCCAGAATCTACTCCTGTCTGTTAGAGGCCTGGCCAAATAAATAGATCTTGCACTGCATCCAGAAGATGCCCATGCTAGGACTTAGGTGAACCTCCAAGGGAAGGGAGTTCAAAAGCCATGGAGCAGCCATCGAAAACACCTCTCTGCATGCCCAGATTGTAATCTTTGTATAGACCCAGGCCAATGATGTAACTTGCAAGAGGGAGCTCTCGGCAGATGGAAGGTGAAATTTTCAATAATTGTAGGACCCAGGCTGTTTAGGGCATTATAGGTCAAAACTAGTACATTGACTTGTGCCCAGAATGCAATTTGTAACAAGTGCAGACTGTTAAGTGCTGGTATAATGTGCTCCCGGCAACCCACCCCCATGTTCTTCATGAGCTGCAGCCCCTGAACAGCAAGGGCAGTCACACATAAAGCACATTGCAGGAGTTCAGCCTCAAGGTAATGAAGGCATGGATGATGGTGGCCAGATCTGTATCTGGAAGCCTTCTTACCAGATGGAGTTGGTGAAAGGCACGCCTCTTCACAGCCGCAACCTAATGTTCCAAATGCAGCTCGGGATCCAGGAGCACCCCAGGTCTGTGAAAATGAGTAACCAGGGGAGACTGCACCCTATAAATGATGAGAGTCTCAGTCCCCTTTGGGTCACAGGGTTGGCCAGCCATCCTCACTTCAGTCTTGTCTGGATTCAGTCTTCAGTCTTCAGTTGGCTCACCGTATCCAGTGCCCAAAGGCAGTCAAGCACTGAGTAAGCACTGAGATTGCAGGACCTGGGTCAGATTAAAAAGATAAGTAGATTTGGTTATTGCCCACATATTGGGTGATTTCAGACAATACGGGGCCCTTTGGCCCCGTACCGGAACCACCGGCTTCGTTCCCCGCCGGGGTCACCCCGTAACGGCACAACAGATGTGCCGGGGGGATCCCGGCGGGGAAAGTGGGAGGGGCCGGGGCTGCGCAGCGCAACGCAACGTGCGGCCGCACGGCCCCGCCCCCTCCACGCACCCCGCCGCCCGCCCTCCGAGGAGACGGGCGGGCGGCGGGGCCAATGCGGCCGCCGCGTCCGGCCGAACGTGCCATGGCCCGGGATCCCGCCGGGGATCCCGGGCTGTGTCGCGCGGCTCGACATGAGTTTTCATTGGTCACGGCCTGGGGTCCGTTTGACCACACTTCCCGGGACCTTCCCCCGGCTAGCCCGGGAAGCGTGGTTCAAACGGACCCCATGTGGGGATTCACTGTGGCCAACATCTGGCGCGCCGCAAACAGACGTTCGAGACATGGTGACCACAGGTGGGTATTCACCGTGGTTCACCATGATCTCGTAACGTCTGAAGACACCCATTGATGGTAACACACCCGGAATCTATGCACGATCTCACCCAGAAACCTTATATACATGTTGAACAGTTGGGGAGACAAGATGGAACCCTGCAGGAGCTCACATGTTTGTGGGCAGGAGGACAATAAACAATTGCCCATCACCACCTGCTGGAACCTCCCCAATAAAAATGAGCAGAACTGAGCCATCCTGAAAACCTCTGCCAGGTCCCACAGTCATGTCATTAATACCTCGTGTTCAACTGTATCAAAGGCTGCTGGAAGATCTAAAAGGATCAACAGGGTACAATTTCCCCAGTTGATCTCTCAGTGAAGATCGTTAACCAACACAATAAGCACAGTCTCAGTGATATAACCCAGCATGAAACCCAGATTGACATGAATCCAGGAATCCAATTGCATCAAGATTCCCCTGAAGTTGCCTAATGAATACCCATTCAATAACCTTCCCTAAAAAGGGAGGTTAGAGATGGGGTGATAGCTGTCTAAGGAGTCAGCATCAAGTGATGTTTTTTTTAGCATTGACTGGTCATTTTAAGGGTGTCTAGTACCCTGCCCTCCTGAAGGGAGGCACTGACAATCCTAGCCAGCAAAGGCCACAGTCTCTTCCAGCTAGCTTTCACCAACTAGGATGGTCATGGATCTAATTTACAACAGATCATTTACATTGTACTCAGCACATCCTCCACATCAGTGGGAAACACCAACTGAAACCAATCCCAATAAACAGGACAAGGCTGAGCCTCCTCAACCCCAAACTCAGACTCTGCCAACAAATTAGCAGCTCCCAATTCGTGGTGAATATGAGAATTTTTGACTGCAAAGTAGGTATTACATTCCTTACAGTGAGCAGAAGATGACTCAACCTCAGATTCACCAAGCTGTTCATCACTGGAATTTGCAAATGCTATGGTAGCGGAGAGGAGAGTTTCCCTCATTGTCTTCCTAGCAATGCCATAGTCCTTCAAAGCTGATTTATGGTGAAATTGGTTGGCTTCAGCATGAGTCAAACACCATCTACACTTTAACTGCCTCACCCCCTGTTCCATCAGCCTTAGTTCCCCTATAAACTAGGACGGCCTGTGCTGATGGTGGCAGTGGACGCCTGGGTGTAACCATGTCAATGGTCCTGGTAAGCATGCTATTCCACAGTTTGATCGGACCATCTACAGAGCAACGGTGAAAATCAGTGGGTATATCCTGCAGAGAGTTCTGGAATCCAATTGGCTATTAGTCTCTGGTGGCAGACCTACCTAACTGGTCCACCACCCCAACAAGGGAGGTTCAGGGACCCGGACCTGCAAAAGATAATGATCCATCCATGACAACAACATCTTTATAACACCCTGAATAATCAGAGCTCTATTTTCCAGGCCTGTGCAAACATTAAGTCCAAGATGTGTCCCACCTTATGGGTTGGGCTAGATATTATCTGGGATAGACCCATGGTTGTCATGGAGGAAATCAAGTCTCATTCTGACCCCAGAAGGTTAGCCTCGTTGTGGATGCTGAAATCACCCAAGACAATAAATCTGGGCATCTTCAACACCAGTAGAGCTGAGGCGAATATAAGTTTTCACATACTATTGGGAAATACCTACCTTTTGGATGCATTTGCAACTGTTTGTCAGTACTTCCTCACTATTAATTGATTCTGTGCTTCCACTGTTGTGAGATTGGTGTCTTAAATTTTACTGGCATTTCCATCATTTTCAATCAATTTCTGGCATTTTTGTCATTTTTCATCAGTTTTTGGTATTTTCCATCATTTTACAGAACTTCCTGTCAATTTACAGCTCTTTTAAGTGCCGTAAATTGGCAACATTTAAGACAGGCAGCAATTGCAGCACAGTTGGCACAATTTTTAAAAATATTTTTTTTAATTTTTTTTATTTTAATTAAAAAATGTATCCTGCCCCTCCTGCCCACAGGGCAGCCTGGGGCAGCAAACAATAATGTAAATGATAAAATAATAAAACAATTTAAAACAATTTAAAAATCACCAATACAGGGAAAAGAAACCCACCCTACCCTCACCCCACCCATCCTCCCCCTCCCCCTCGCCAAAGGCCTGGCGGAACAGCCAGGTCTTACATAAAAGCCGAAATAGCAGGAGAGTGGGGACCAATTTAAAGCAGGCAACAAGGCAAGGCAACTCAAGGCTAGGTGGCACAGGCAATTGATTAAAGATGCTGTAAATAATGAAAAATAGCAAAAAGCCAGTAAATTTCCTCATTGTGTGAATGAAGGTGAATGACCTTTTTCTGATGGAAACAGTATTTGCCCTGATTGCTCATTTCAGGTCTACTAAACACAACCTCTGAGACCAGTTTGGCCAGCTCAGTTACGGAGTCTGTAGTGCAGCGGGTTGATCCTGCAGAACCCCCAATCTATCCCAGGCCTCTAACAGAAGATGTGCACACACTCTTTTGGCCAATTTAGGAACTGGAAACCTTCAAAAGGCCAGATTTTCAATACAGATCACTGCTACTCCACTGCCCAGACGTCCGATCTGAGGCCGATGCTGTACGGCGTACACAGCTGGCACCAACTGAGCCAATAAAGGTCCAACTGCATCATCCAGCCAGCCAGGTCTCCATAATACAAGCACGGTCAGTGACTTCATCCTGAATAAGATCAAAGATAATAGCTGTTTCACCACTGACTTTGCATTGAGCAGCAGTAGCGACAGATTGGGTCCCCACTTGAATTGGCACTTGTATAACCTGAGACAGGAGCAGAGAGGCACAGGGGAACAGACACCAATTGCCTTCCCCTGTACCATGAACATTTAGCTTCTGCTCCCTGCCATTCCTCCCTCTGCTCTACCCAACCCCAAATGGGCTGTCTACTAACTCCCCTTCCTGGAGTACTTGTCCCCCAACCCTGAAAAGATAGTCACAATTCCAGAATTAGGCTAATCACCATTATTTACACTTTGTAAATATATCCCAGATATACAAAAGAGTAAAAAAATTAATATATTTTTGGTACTAATTCTCCACCCACATTAATATTGCTGTCGGCTGTGCGTACTCAATATTGTTACTTTTTGAAGTATATTTCTAATGAAGAAAAGTCGTGTAAATCACTTTAGCTACAAAAACAACATAAAGCACTGGACTCTTCTGAGACCTTTAGTCTAAATTGTTGCAAGTCTGGCTGTGCTCTCAAATGGTTAAACGAAATGAAAATTATTATAAATGCTAATTTTCTAGCACAGGTTTTCTCCATTTACGGATCAACAGAATCCATCCATTGATTCATGGACTCAACGTAACGCTGTACTGTAACGCGCTCTACGTGGGGCTTCCCTTGTTCCTGGTTCGGAGGCTGCAGCTGGTGCAGAATGCGGCGGCTCGTCTTCTTACGGGGATGGGCTGCCGGGAGCATATTACACTGGTGCTCCGAGCTCTGCACTGGCTGCCGATAGCGTGCCGAGCCAGGTTCAAGGTGTTGGTGATGATCTATAAAGCCCTACACTGTCTCGGCCCCTCTTACCTTAGGGACCGCCTCACCCTTCGCGCCCCAGAGCGGCTCCTGCGGTCCGCCGGGGGTGCCTTCCTGGAGGTCCCCCGTGTTAAACGGGGGGCCACGATGGAGAGGGCATTCTCGGTGGTGGGGCCGCGGCTTTGGAACTCCCTTCCGGAGGAAGCTCGCCTGGCTCCTAGCCTATTAACATTCCGGCGTAGTTGTAAGACCTGGCTGTTCGCCCAGGCCTTTGGGAGGGAGGGGTAGGGGAATGTTTTTAGTTCCCCCACCTAGTGATATTTATACTGTCTTTTGCCCTGTTTTTATATGATGGTGGATTTTAAAAATGTTTTAGGATTTTATTGTGGATTTTAATGTTGTGAGCCGCCCCGAGCTGCATGGCAGGAGGGGTGGGATAGAAGTTTATAAAATAAATAAATAAAATAAATAACGTTCTCCAAGGACGGTCACAAAGCTATGTGATAGTCCCACATCCTGACTTTGCATTTTGAAATGTAAATTTACTTACTGTAACACATGAGTAAACCCATCTCCCCACTGGTCACAACACTGTGAGGAGACTAACTTCATCTTTCCAAAGTCAATTGTTACGTACATAAAAATCCTGTGCTTCCCTCATCTGGGATCAGAAGGCAATTTGTGATATTTGTTTTTTTGCATTTTTTGGAATAAAATGCAAATTATTCACACTGAAGAAAAAACCCCAGAATTTCTCAAGGCACTAGAGTTCATTTTGCCTGCGTACAAACATTTTTGGTCAAGTAAACGAAATGCAGAATCTCAAAATTTCATTTCCATAGTAAGTTTTCCTAGCAATGTAAATGTTATTAGTGGGGATTCAAAGTCGAAGAAAAATAATAATCACTTTTTAATAATGTCACAACTTGCACGGGTGGTTAGCTGGTCCATCAAATGCCTTTTTCTTGATGTTTGGCTGGCTGGTTGAACAGCATTGCATAAGCTATCCACACTCACAGTGAAGATTTTTAATCATAAAAGTGACAATTTGAAACATGACCAAACGTTATCTGTTCACTCTCTTCATTAGGCTGGAGTTACCAACTTATCCCTTCATCCAGAACCTCCCCTCAGCTCCTCTGAATCCAACATCCCCATCCCTCAAGCTCTTCCTTTTCAAACAGGATTCCATAGTTGCCCCTGACATCCTTTGTGACCTTGTCTTCTGGATTGCCATCTATGAACCTTCCACAAAGCAAAATGTTGGAACTGTGATAGAAAATGACAGACACAGCAGTATTCTCCATATTTCTATGCTGGTCATTGTGTCAGTAATTGGTGTCACACCAATTACAGATAACTAGCAGAGCCGTGACCTCAATTATGAATCCACTTGAGTCAAGTAAAGGCTGAGCGTGCTCAGTGCTGGGCATGAAGCCAAGAAGAGACAAAATGCAGAAAGGAGTTAGGAACATGGCCCCCAGTGACTCAACTCGATGTGGATCCTACAGACGTATGGTATTAAGTACTAGATTTTCTCTAAGGAATTGAAAAGGAGCAGGTTATAACCAGGTTAAACAGCAGTGGGAGGCTTGGCTTAGAGGTGTGGGACATTTCCAATTATTTTGATTGTGCCACCTTTAAAGCCCTATATTTATTTATTTATTAAACAAAACTTATATCCCGCTATCCCCGCCTCAGCAGCTCAGAGTGGCTAACAACACTCTTAGCTGCTTTATAAAAATATAAAACAGTTCTAACATTTTTAAATATCAATCATAAAACAAAACACGAAAACACAGAAATATGAACAAAACAAAACACAAAAATACAAAACCACACACCTCCCCATCCTCCCCTATATGGCTTGGGTACCACTTACCTGCCGTTTAGGGCTTTAAATGATCAATTATAATTAAGTTTTCCTTCTTTAAAAATAAACCTGTCTAAAATTAAATTTAAAACAATGCAGAACAAGGTATGGTATAATCTTAGCTACTGAAATCCTTTTCAAAAATAATACATTGAATCTAGCCTCCATCATGAGCCTCAACTAAAATTTCTTAGTTAAAGACTCCTTATCTTCTGTATAAAGGATCCATGGGAAAAGATACATATTTCTTTTGCAAACAAGCGTTATAAATATTATAGTATCAAAAAAACTTCCGTTTGAGAGAGAAGTTAAGACTCTTATAAATTCAACCATGCTCCAAAAAGCATGGAAATTGCAAGTTAAGGCTCCCACCTTAACTTGCACACCATGTCTAACATATTGTACTCGCTTACCACCTAGGCTCCATGTACCCACACTTTGCCTTGGTCTTTCGACCCCAAACCTCCTCCTCTAGGTTGGAGGCAACACTGAAGATGGGGACAGCAAACTCCTCCACACCCCAATATTAGAAACTTGATCCTTGTCTCCACTGCAGCCCATACACAGAGTTCCCTCCACTACTGACTGCTCCCAAGGCTTGTTTCTGAATACACTTCACTGATTCAGGTTACAGCCAGGATAAACAGCCACTGGAGGTTTAGCCTCAGATTGTGAGACTTGACTCAGATGGTAGAGCACATGCTTTGCATGTATAAGGTCCCAGGCTCAATCCCGGGCATCAGCATCTTTGATAGCACACCTGGGTGAAGCTTCTGCCGGATATCCTGGAAGGTCTCAGGTAGCACCCCTGGATGAAGTCTCTGCCGAAGTCCCTGGAGAAATGGATTTGAAATCCTTCTTCCATGTCAGCATTTGATAAGGTCCCACATAAAGATTCGAAAATTAAAAAGTCATGGGATAGGAGGCAGTGTTTGATTATGGATCGGTAACTGGTTAAAGGATAGGAAGCAAAGAGTGGGACTAAATGGTCAGTTTTCACAATGGAGAGATGTAAAAAGTGGTGTGCCCCAAGGATCTGTATTGGAACCAGTGCTGTTTAATGTATTCATTAATGATCTGGAAAAGGGCGTTAAGAGTGAGGTGATCAAATCTGCAGATGACACCAAGTTATTAAAGTTAGTTAAAACACGAGCAGCCTGTGAAGAACTGCAACAGGATCTTACGAGACTGGGTGCCTGGGCATGGCAGATGAAATTTAATATGGACAAGTACAAAGTGATGCACATAGGAAAAAAAACCCAAACTTTAAGTACACAATGCTGGGTACTAAGCTAGGAGTTACCACTCAGGAAAAGGATCTGGGAGTGATTGTGGACAATAACACTGAAATCCTCAGCCCAGTGTGCAGCAGCAGTCAAACAAGCAAAAAGAATGTTAGGAGTTATTCGCAAAGGGATAGAGAATAAAACTGAGGATGTCATAATGCCTCTATACAAATCAATGGTGCCACTGCACCTGGAATACTGTGTGCAGTTCTGTTCGTCCCATCTCAAAAAAGACAGCTGAACTAGAAAAGGTACAGAGAAGGGCAACGAGAATGATAAAGGGTATGGAACTACTTCCGTACAAAGAGTGGCTTGACAATCTGGATCTCTTAATCTTAGAGAAGAGAAGACAGACGGAACATGAGAGAGGTTTATAAAAACTTGCGTGGTGTGGAACGAGTGGATAGGGAACAGTTATTTACCCTCTCAAATAGTACTAGAAGAACTAAGGGACACTCCATGAAACTAGCTGCTGGCAGATTTAAAATAAATAAAAGGAAGTACTTTTTCACTCAATGCATAATTAATTTATGGAATTTGTTGCCAGAGGACATTGTCAAGGCCAATAGTATAGCTGGGTTTAAAAAAGGACTTGATAAGTTCTTAGAGAGTAGGTCCATTAATGGCTATTAACCAAGTAACGTACAGGATGAACTTCTTACTGTTGGGAGCTGGGAGTAAACAACAGAGAATGGATTGCCCATTGTGACTGTTGGTTCTTCTCCCATGTGATCAAGATTGGCCACTGTCGGAGGACAGGATGCTGGGCTTGATGGACCATTGGTCTGACTCAGTTAGGCAGCTTCTTATAACCTTATTGCTCTCAACCTTCTCCCCTCATATATCCCCTCCTCCCCACTCCTGTCTGATTCTGAGCCTTGTTTCCCCATATACACCCTCCCAACATACGGCTGCTCATTGCTCATAAACACACTAGTCCCCCCATGCCAGCACTTGGATGTCCTGTTGTCCCCAACCCAACTAAAAGCACATATGCAAAACATAATACCCTTCAATCCCATCCCTGCCTGTCCCCCAAACCTTGTCCCTGAATACACATCATCCATATCTAGCCTTCTCACTTAATATACCCCCCCTCATCACCTGGGTACCCCCTCCCAATACAAACACCACTCCCCACCCCTGACTACCCTCCAGTCTTCTCCATGAATATACATCACCCACCTCTCAGGCTTGTCCCCCAATATAACCCTTTCCAGCACCTCTCTTCCCAATGACAATACATCCACCTCCATCCACCCTTACTGTCCCCTAGCCTCATCCATGTATACACATCACACTTTTTCAGCCTTGTCGTCCCCCATAAAAAATCCCCTGGCACCTGGCTTCCCCCTCATGATACAGACACTTCCCCCAGCTGCCTCCAGTTTTATCTCCCTGTACACATCCTGCATCCATCAACCCTGTTGTTCCCATATAAAGCCCCCCCTACTACAGTACTTTCCCATTCTCCCCAATGCAAATAAAAACATATACAGAAAGCAGGGGGTCAGAGCACATCAAGCGACCTCTGGCCGCCTGCTGTCCTAGCTTCAATGTTGCCCTCAACCCGCAGAGGAGGAGGATTGTGACTGGAAGACCAAGGCAAAGTGTGGGGGGCATCATGAAGCCTAAGTAGTAAGTGAGCACAATATGTGAGACTATGCAACATATTTACTGCTTACATGGCAGCAAACAATTTAAGATGGGACCCTTAACTTACAATTTCCATGTTTTTGGCAGAAGTTGTAAGACCCTTAACTCTTCTCTTAAACCAAAGGTTTCTTGAACCTATAATTTCCATGTTTTTGAAAGGGGAATACACTAAATTCCGCCTCCTACAACAGTACCAATGTGGAAAAAATAGACTGACTTTGGTGGGAACTTTCAGGACTTTTCCACGATTGTTACAAGTACCCCTTCCATCAGTCTGCTCCTAAGTAGAGATTAAATGGGTACTAAATTTAGTACCCATGGGAAATATATTTTGGGGTGCCGAATTGGGTACCTAATGGCTTACCTGGGTACACATCGAGTACCCAAATACCTGAAAAACTGAGTACTTTTTGTACTGATTTTTTTGACTTGCTGATTCCCAATAATTCCCAATCTGTATACCAATCAATATATTGAGTTGGCAAACCAAAAAATTGAGTTGATTTTTTGTTTTTGTTTAAAGTGATCAGAAGTAGTTTCCTGGGATCAGAAGTTGCCTTTCTGGGACTGGAAAGTTCATTTTCTGGGATAGAAAACCCATAAATAAGTGTTTAAACTGATGTTGCAAATCGATATAGCAGAAAAAATGTCAAAAAATCAATACCAGACATTGACATTCTGGAACCAGAAGTTGACATTTTGGGACATCGGGGACCCGATCTGGTCATAATCAGGTACCACATGGTACCCGGATCATTACCAGGTCAAATTGGATACTGGAAATTTGATGACTTACTCAATTTTCTGAGTATCATCTTTCGGCTCTTACTCCTAAGCTTCACAAGGGGGACCAGCATTTGCATCAGGCTTCCCAGAGTGGCAAATATCCTAATGGCACTCCTCAATAGAGGGACCAGCCTGCTCACTGAATCTGTGCCAGTTTTCAGAGTAAGTATTCCGCCTGAATCCTGGAAGGGTTTAGCAGGTCTGGCCTCCAACCTCACAGCCAGCCTACATCAACAGTTTATAATGGCCTCATAACATATGAAAGGGCATATCCCACATGGATGTCCCATAGTTAGCTGGCTGTTCCCAAGGCCAGCCACTTTGGTGCGCTGAGTAAGCCTAGTTCTGCCTCCACTCTAACAACCCAGTTCCTTCCTTCCAGTGTGCTTGTTTGTTTCCACAGGTCCTTACTCTCCAGCCATTTCTCAGGACTGTGAGGGCTTCTCTGGTTAAGTAGCTAGCTGTCCTGGGTTTCCACATCTGGAGCTTTTTAATAACTGTTCTTTTCCCAGCATGCACCCACATTTATTTTGGCATTGGCATGTGACGTTATCCTTCACTACATATAAAGCTTATTCTTTTCATGCCTGTGCTAAACTTCCCTATTAAAATCAGGGAATATATAAATCACCACTTCTAAATATACAAAAAATTGGGGCCAGACCAGGGGTACAAGTAGCTACTCACTCGCCAAAATAAAGAGGATGTGGTGGCTATAGCGTCCTATGCTTTATTAGCCTCACAGAAGAGAAATCTGATTAGGGGGACTTTATAGGGGAGATGTCCTGCTATCGAAAGCCCTGTCAAAGCAAGGTAGTCAGCAAGAAATAGTTGATTTAACAACAGCCTTGGCTGTTTTGGTAAGGGTGGTTACGTAATTCCAGAAAGGAACATCAAGTCCAAGATGCGCTAAGACTTTAGTGATGTGGGGACTTTATTGCCCTG
>QEPC01011901.1:1204282-1217597 GCA_003113815.1 Sphenodon punctatus | reverse complement strand
CGCAGGCGCGCCAAACGTCGCACCGCTGCTTCAGGCTCCGCCTCCACCGCCGTTTGCTCAGTCACGCTCACGGCGCCTTGCTCTAGCCTCGCCTCTGGTTCTGCCAGAGCTTTGGGGGCTTGTTGAATCTCCCCCTCCTTTCCCTTGGCCTCACTGGAGCCCTGGTTGAGGTTTGGGGCGGTACGCGTGGCAGGGCCTGGGGACTCTGATCTCTTTCCCCCCCCCCCGTGGGGGTCTCGCTCGCCATGGAAGGGCCTTAGCCCTGACAGGGTGAGACACCGGGGAGAATACCGGACACCAGATGTATCGGTATCAGATCTCCCAGGTACCAGATGTATCGGCATACCGGATTTTTAACATTGGCCGTGGTACCATATTTTTTACATTGCAGCTATTGACTTCAATGGCCGCAATGTAAAAAAATCCGGTACCGCAGCCAATGTTAAAAATCTAGTATGCCGGTACAGGTAAATATCAGATTTATCGGATTAAGCTGATACACCCAAATACCGGCACTATCAGATCTCGGGAGATCCGGAATTCCCACCCCTAGTACACACATTGGCTCTTTTCACATGAGATGTCCCCACCCATCTCCTCGCAGTTTTGCTGCATGCAGATGGGTGGAGGCGCCAGTGTGAATGTTGCGGGGGATGGGTTGTGGTGCGTGCATGAATGCTGCTGTGCGACACCTATCTTCACCCATCACCCACGCATGGTGCAATGGGCTCCAATGCTTGATGCTGTGTGGGTGGAGGTGGGTGTGTGCACCTCCCTCCACCATTGCCACCCACCCACCCACCGTGGTCCATTTAAAAATGACCATAGTGTCCCAAGTAAAGTCCCCCACTTCCCAAATACACTGCGTCTTGGCAGAGGGAGAGATGGGGCTTCAGTGATGGATGTGGGTGGTGGCAGAGTGGCAAGGCAGGGGAGTTTACCTGGGGCCCTATGTGTGCACACACGGTTTGTGTGCAATGCAAACAGTCTATTTAGTCCATGTACACATGGACCTTAGATTGGGGTCATAGTGTAACTTCTAGATTGCAAAAAAATAAAATCATAATATACCAAATCTAATATAGAAGCTATATTTAATTGTAGATGGGCATGTTTTAGTAGCTATGACCATTTTCACATGGCACTGCTGCTTGGGGGTATCGGTGTGCACTGGTGGAAGTGGGTGTGCTCCCTTTCTCATGGGCGCACACCCATCTCCACCCAAGGAACCTCCTCCATTTTGTTGGATGACTCCGTGTGGGTAGTGGGTGGAGATGGGTGTCATGCGCCCGCACCCCGTACACCCATCCCCCCACCCACCACGGCCGCATGTGCACAGAGTCCCCCACACCACACACCTGCACACGCATCCAGCGGGGGGCGGGGGCGTCCGTGTAAAAAAGGCCAGAATCAACCAATGAGAATGCACATTTCTTTTGAAATTAACTGAAGTACAATTGGGAAAACTCATTTAACTTGGGGCTACTTGCCAATTTAAATTCTGATTTAAATCAGTGATCTAAAGTCATTCCACCAAGCTGTATATCTCAATAGTCTCCAATTATTTTAAAGCCCTAGGCATTATTTTTATATTGCTTCTTAATTTTTGACATCTGATAGAGGAACACACATTCCTGAACCAGGATGTTATTTTGACTGTTCTCCTAGGCTGAGTTTAGTATGACATGTACATTATCCAAGTACATACATTATCATAGTGTACATATATTGACTGATAACAAGCAAGATTTGTGTTACAAATTGAAACAATGAGGAGAGAAAAAAAATCAAGGAAGCACCATTGATGAAAAAATTGTATTCTGCCTTCATAATTTATACTCTCTCCATGTATATGTGTCAGCTTGCTAAGGCCTTTTTTACATGGACGCTGCAGCAGCGCCGATGGGTGGAGATGGGTGGGTGAGCACACCCAGCGAACACCCAACAGCACCGAACAGGAAGACCATTACACAGACAGTGCCGCAGGGGGTTGTGGGACGGAAAGGGGAGGGGCCTGCAAACACCCAGCGGCCAAACACCCACCCCGAGAAGCAGCCAGCCAACTGAGGGCAAACGAAGCCGTGCAATTCAGTCCCACCCCCGAGCCAACAGAACTTGTGTAGGCAGGGCAGGAGGGAGCAGGGATGACATCAGCCACAAAGGAGCTGTCCCTTCCCAGCCCTGGCACAGAGGCCAGACAGCCCAGTGCCATGGAGTCCCCCCACAAAGCCAAGCACCCCACACACAGCAGCCGATACAAGCACAGAGGGACAGGCCCACGACCCAAGGGGGGTAGGGGACAGCAGCCACACAACCCAGGAAACCACTCATCACCCCCCCAGAGGCGCCCATACAAGAGGACAGGCCACAGGAAAGTACGACACACACACCCAGACAAGGAACACAACAATGTTTAATAAAAGGAACAGGGGACAACAGGGAGGAGCAGGTGCACGGGTCAACAAAAGTGGAGCACAGTCAATGGCGGCAGCAGGCCTGGGGTAACCCCCGGTCAATAGGGCTAGTGACCTCGCACCCGGCACCAGCGATCCGCCTGTGCGTGGTCCAGCCTGTGAAGCCTCTCCAGGACGTGCAGGAGGATGTCCAACACCTCCCCTTGCTCCTGTGTCCACTCTGCAATCATCGTCTGCACTGGAAGGGACAGAGGGAGATGGGAAAGCCATCAGAACTGGCCACGGGCCCCAAGGAACCCCACCCTCACAGACACAAACATGGACAGGGCCCAGTAAACAAGCAGCACACTCACAAATTGCATCGAACAGCCAGCTGGCTGCTTGCAGGTCCCAGGCCACCCGCTCCAGTTTCCGGACCATCCCTGCCAGCTGCAGGACAGCCAGGAACATGATGACAGTAGCTGTATGGGAGAGGGGACAGGGAGATAGGGAATGGGTGACCCAACAGGGCACGGGAGGGCAGGGGGCACCACCAACAAAGGGAACACACCCCACACGCCGCCAGCAGTAACCTGTACAGCATCCTGTACGCCTGCACAAAGGGGGACCAGAGGGGCACAACCCTGGGGCCCACAAACCCCCTACTCATGCTCAGCTGCCCAACGTGCCTGTTGCTGCTGCCCAGCCATCACCACAAGCGTATATGGCATGCACCAACAGGGAGCAACAGCACGGGGAAGGGTGGGGCAGGGGCAGGCCTGCACCAACTGATAGGGGAGCCCCGGGGGTTGCCCTGCCAGCTGCCTGCCACCAATACCACCAGCAGCACATGGGCAGGAGTACATGCCAAGTGGGGGAGCCCCCAGGGGTACACACAACACACAACCGGGTACCACCCACAGCCCCAGTGACCACAAGTACACACCAAGCACACCCCCATCACACAACCACACATACAGGGGCACAGAGGCCACCATGGTAGGGGCACTTTGTGGCACCGCCAGCACAGAAGCAAGGCAGGACTGACCATCACAGAAATGTACTTTATTAGCGATGGGAGAAAGGGGTTCCCCCACCAAAGTGTGGCAGGGGATGGGGTGTACCCAGACCCACGGCCGGTCACGAACAGCAAAACACCAGAGCACAGGTATACCCACTTCAGGAGGGTGAGGGCACAATGGAAACCCCTGCGGGATGGAGCCATGGGCACACAGAGGAGATGAAGGGGTCAGGCGGACGAGGTAGCCAGCAACAGGGATGCAGACGACAGCGCAGTAGCTGTGCAGCAGCACAGGGGTGGTCAGGCAATGCACAGGCATGCACATCAGGGTGGCAGGGAGTGGGTGACAGTGAGGCACATCTCAGAGATGGTCCAGTGGGTGCTCCTGGAATGGAGGCCCCTGTGCAAGACCCTCCCAAGTGGACAGGCCCCTGCAGAACCCCCTGGAATGCATATGAGCATCCACCAGGAAGTGGGGCAGGAGCTGATTGGCAGTGGTGGCCACAGCCCTCACAGCTGGTAGGTTCCTCACTGATTGAAGGGCACCAAGCTCTGCAGCAGTAGGGGTCCTGGACAGGAGGGGTCCACCAGCATCGGGGGGCAGGAAGCCCAAGTCCCAAAGTAGGGCCCGCAAGTCTGAGGCCGCTTGTGGGACTCCGTGGGCATGCAGGAGGGTGCCGGTGTAGTCGGCAGCAACAGGGGGACCCCTGGACTGCAAGGAAAGACCATACTCAGGTTATGCCACCACCAGGCAAATGACCGTGATCTCCTCAGCAGTCCATGGCACAACAACGGTGGGTGGGTGCCCCCACAGCGGTTGCCGCAGGAGGGTGAAGCCACGCTCCAGGGCATGCCCCCGACAAGCTGGGGCCCCAACTTGATGTCCCATCATCCACATGTACCATGACAGGAGCTGGAAGCCATACGCCACCAACAGGGTGTCGGTCACCAACAGCTGCACGTGGGGCTCTGCCATAGGGTCCCCAAGAGCATGTCCGCACAGGGCGACCACCCCTCCTCACCCTCATTCCTACCTGAGGGCCCCGCAAAACACCCAGCCATGACAGCAGTGAGGCCCGCTCTAGAGGAGCAACAGGAGTGAGACGGAGGGCGGCAGTGAATGGGCCGGGACTCCCCAACCCACACACCAGACAGATGAGATCCAGCACAGGTGATGACAGATGAGTAAGGCCACGACTGTCTAGAGCGCCTGGCCACTCATCCAAGCTAGGCACCGTATCACCACCAAGCACAGCTGCAGCATGCCAAGGCATCCCAGCGCGGCAACGGATGTTGAGCAGGTGCAGATGCAGCGGTACTGGGCAGTACTGCATGGGGCTGGGCCACAGGCAATGGGGACGGGGCCAGCAGCCACAGAGAAGCCAGGTTGCTGGAAAGCAATGAGGGATGATCCGCCGGAATCCACACACCCCTGGTCGAGCACCAATCATTGGGCAGCTAACACGGGGTGACACGCTACATAGGCGACCTGATGCAGGTGGTTGGCTGTGGCGTGTAGAGTCAGGTGGATGAGGTTGAGCAAAGGAACACATAGCAGGGAGAACATAGAGGTGGATCAGGGATACTGGGGGTGTGGAGGCTGGGGGCACAGGCCACACAATAGTGCGCTGATAGGCCGGGGTACAGGCTGGCGCCGGCAGGTACAGCAGGGACCAGTCACAGCAGCGTAGGCCGTGGCGGGTCGGTAGCATGCACCCAGGGGAGCAGGGCCTAGTGTGGTGCTGCCTCCCAGTTGATATTGGAGGGTTCCTGGGAGTGGGGATCCGTGGAACCATGCTGCCAGAGGACGAGCCCCCTCAGGCCATGCCCATGCTGTTGAGCATCCTGAGCACTGTTTTCATGCTGCTGCACATACTGTTCAAGCAGATGGCCCAGCTCCTCCTGTCAGGGTGCCGCGACGTCCTCCAGGGGGAATGGCATTGGAGGGCAGTGAACCTGCAGAGAGCGGCGACGGTATGATGGGCACAGCGGACTGCTGCTTATCGTCATGCCATGTTGGGCACTATGGTGTCCCTGCATGCCCAACTCATCCTGGCCCGGTGGCCCCTGAACATGTGCGGGCGCTGCGTGACTCTTCCGACCCAGCCACGGCACTGGATGCGTTCCCGCACCAACGACTGGTGGGAGAACTTTAATAGTTTTATTATGGGCAAGCTTTCGCTATATGCCCAACATAAAGCAACAAACAATACAACAAACAACACATACATAAAATACATAAAATAGCAATAAAAAACAAAATAAACAAATAGAATGCAACTACCGACCATTGCATTCAATTGTCTCTGCTTAACTATAAAAACAAACCACTGCCAAAATAATAATCTTCCAACCCCTTACTTCCTAACCCATTGATAATACTGAGTTAACGCTCTTTGACTCCTAGTTGTCTGCCCTCTTTTTAGCAACAAGATGCGCAAACATCGTTACACTTTTTACAACCAATTCGTCAAACGTTGCAAGCACCCGCTGGCGTTTAACATCAATGGGTAAGAATAGATCCTCCCCCCATAATGGCGATAACCAGACCTGTCTCAAATAATCATAAATAGAGCAAGAAAATAGCATATGGTCTACATCCTCCACAGCCCTACCATCACAAAAGCAAACCCATTCTGCATGGGTAACATTGGCATACCTGCCCGTGACAACATTTAACTTAAACAGTTGCATCCGAAGCAAAGTGTACATCCTACAGAACATGCTGTCCACTATAATATCCAGATATTTTTCAAAAGCATGTACCAATTTCAAGTTTCAAAAATGGGGGGCTACTTTCCACTCAGCAATTCTGGCCAAATCATCCTGGCACATAATGTCCCCCAGCCTGAGATTAATCATTTCTTTCTGTTGTCTAAAATTCTTACCGAAAAGAAAATCTGGAGAGAACCCTGCTTTCCCCAACTTACAATACACTTAATCCAGGGGTATGTAGGGCATGACTGTTGCTCTAACTCTTCCTTCAAACACAGTGATGTTTAGTGGGACTCACTACGAGTACCCAATTTTGCCCCTTAACACAGACATTTTTGGATCATAAGCCTCTGAATTGAACTTATCCCGGTTTCTACTCTAACAATCGCACTGGGTACTGCCTGCGGAACTCCTAAAATACTCCGGAGAAATTTATTCTGGACAATCTCGAGCTTGCTACTATACTCCCCTCCTAACAACTCTACCCCATATGTAAGCAAACTTTGAACTGTTGCAGTATAAACCTTCAGAATGGGATATCCTTCATTCTACAAGCCAAACAGAAAATCCCCCTAGCTGCAGCAGTAGCTTTAAGAGATAATTGAGAAGCATGGCGCTCCCAAGAACCAGACTTAGAAAAACACATGCCCAGGTATACAGACCCTTTAACCTGCGGTATTTCATTGGCACCCACTGGTGAGAGAACATGCTGGCCACCTGGACGGATGAGGAATGGATGGACCACTTCCGTATGAACCACTTCCTCTTGACCCGGTATGGGGAGCTCCTGAACCCCCATCTACGGAGACGGGAGACCAACATGTGCTATCCGCTGCTGCCAGGGATGTGACTGGTCATGGTGGTGTGGCAGCTGGCCACCCCTGATTCATGCAGGAGCGTTGGGGAGCAGTTTGAGGTGGGGACAGCCACCGTGAACAGGGTGCTCCATAATGTGTGTGCCCTGATTGTGGATCTCCTCCTCGAGTGGGTCATCCAGCGCCGCAATCCTGAGAAGGTGATACGTGGCTTCAAGGAGCTGGGGTTTCCTCATTGTATTGGGGCGATCGACAGCACCCACATTGTTATCATACACACCCCACATGCAAAGATCGACTATATGAACAGGAATCAGGCCTTCTCCATCAATCTGCAGGCCATCGTGGATCACAGGGGCCTCTTTATAGATGTGTACACGGGCCAGTCGGGGAGGAGCCATGGTGCGCATATCCTGCGTGCATCCCTGTTCTACTCTTGCATGTTCGATGGGGAGATCACACCCAACCTGTACTGTGTGATAGAGGGCGTTCCCATGGCCCCTGTTGTGATAGGGGACCCCACCTACCCACTCAGCCCATGGGTTATGAGGGCCTACCCAGTGGTGTGCAACCCTGACCACAGCATGTTCAACGAGCACCTGTTGTCAGCATACAGCGTGGTGGAGCGGACCTTCGGGCAGCTGAAGATGCGTTGGTGCCTATCGATGAACAAGAACCAATTCGACCTAGACCATACCCCCATCCTTGTCCTGGCAGCATGCATCCTGCATAACATATGTGAGACCGGAGGTGCTGCCCTGGACAATCCACCCACCACCTGTACAGAAGGCAGGCCCCGTGCCCATGTACCAACATGGCCAGGACGAGGCATTCTGGTGGATCTCCAAGGAGAATAGGGATGCCCTCTGCCACCACATCATTGCCCAGGTGGCAGATGACGGGACCATGCCCGACTCACACCCCAGCTCATAACCCTGTACACCCCATCAATAAACCTTGTTGATACCCTTAGCATCTAACTATGTCTACATGCCTTGTGTGGGCAAGGGGGTCCTGGGAACCAGTCCAATGGGTTGCCTGGGTGCGAACGTCCTCCCTTGCTGACAGCCACGGGGTGCGCTGGCTGCGTGGTGACCTGCATGTCACCACTCGCTGGTCCACCTGTGCTGTGTAACTGTGCGCTCATTGAACACACCAGTGTTGGCTGCAGGCTCAGTGTGTGACCCCCCAGCCCCATCGCCTGGCCCGGTATGGTAGCAGACCCTCACCCAGTCTGTGCCTCCCTGCCAGCCCCCCACCCACCCACTCGTCCCAGAACAGACAAAGCAAGATGGAGGTACATGTGCAGCACTTTTATTTGGGGAATAACTTCACAATGGGGTGGGGATCTCTATTTTCAGGGCGCCCTTGCCCCCGCTTGGCTGCAACACCAGGGCTCGCATCCCAGTGGGTCTTTGCTGCCACCGAGCACAGTGATTGGTGACCGGATGGCCCAGGCTTTCTGTCATCTGCTGGCTGCTCCACACTGGCTTCTGGTGCAGGACCCTGCACAGTATAACAAGCATGGAGTAAGCATTCCACATGGGCACTTGTCTCCTTCCCTCGCTGATGCCCGGCCCACTAGGGTTCCCAGGAGCGGCCTATGGGCCCCCTATTCCCCCCAGCCCTCGATGGGGTAGTGCCCCCCACTGTCAGGGGCAAGGGGTGCAGCGACCTTACCTGAGGCGGTGGGGCAGTGGGCATAGGTGGTTGGTCATCCTGGGGTGCTGGGTCATTGGGTGGAGATGTTGGTTCCCGGTGGTGGGGTCGGGGTTGCAGCTGTGGGGGAACTGGGAGGGGTGTGGCCTGGAAGGGTGGCCCCACCAGCAGATCATGTGGACCTATGTGGGGGAAGGGAACCCTTTGGACCAGGTCCAGGAAGGGATGCTGCTGGGGAAACCAGGGTTGGCCGAAATGCAGGGGAGGGGGCACCTGCACTAGTGGGTGGGTGCCGTGGTGTATGCCGGCTGCCATCCCTCCATTGGTGGCCCCTTTCACACTAGGGGTCATGCTGCAGGGCCAACACCGCCTCCCCCATGAGGTCCATGACCCTTGCGGCCTGACCCTCCAGCATGGCATGGGCGCGCACCGGCTCTGCTCTGTCAAGACGCAGCTCACGGTGGAGGGTGGCTGCCTGTCCCCTGTCCCAGTGGTGCTGGGTGCGGGACCGGGTCATCATAGCTGCCAGGATCTCCTGGTCCCTTCCCCCCGCCCTCTTAGCAGCTCCCTGGTGAGTGCTAGCTCCGGGGAGTGCACCTCAGCTAACCTTCTGGATTCTTCAAGCAGATCCCTGCCCAGGTCCTCCCTCCACTACTGGTACCTGGCCCACATCTCCCGGTTCCTCTCCACACTGCTGGCAGCTGCACCCCTTGCACGAGCGATTCACTGTTCTGTGAAGGAGAGGTTGCATCCCATGTTAGTAAGCCTGCCCAGTGCGCACCACTTCTCCCTACCACGGTTGCCAGGGTGTCACAGTGGGTGGCCCGCTGTGTTGTTGGTGATCCATCTTGTTGCTCCCATGTGTGTCCACCATCCCTCGCCATCGCGTGGGGTCCCCCCAGTGGCTGGGACTCACTGCCGGTAGGTCCTGTGACAGTCCTGTCTTTTGTGGGACCCATTGTGGGGACAAACACCATTCCTGTTTGCCCCTTCCAGCCCACGGGTGGGTGGGGATGCGGGTTCCCGCTGTGCTAGTGCAGTACTGGGGCATCCTCTCCATCCTTCCATCCCTGCACCCCCTGTGCTGCCAGCACCCTACAGCTGTGTACCCCCTTCATCCCGGACCATCTCTTGTCCCCCCCGCTGGCCTCCACTCTGTGTCCATTTCCCTGGGTGTGTGTTCATGGCACCCCAGTGGGGTCCTGCCTGGTCTTCCCCCCAATGCATGGCCATGCAGCCGCACTGGTGTATGGCCACCAAGGGCAGTGTGCCCCTCTGGTGGGGTGCCCCATGGTGTGGCATGGCTGGTGGTCCCAGTTGTAGTGTGGGGTACGTGGTCCCAGGGGCCTTCCTCCCTGCCCTGTATGGCTGCCGACCTCCATGCCATGCACCCCTGTGGCCCCTTGGCTGGTTTGGCCTACCATAGCGGTGCACCTCACCTGGTAGTGGGGGCATAGCCGGGCCCTCCTCAACCACCTTCTCCTCCACGCCCTCCATGCACCTCCAGGCAACCTTGAGTTGCAGTGGGAACAGAGACCTGTTAGTGTTTACCGGCAGCCAGGCCCCAGTCACTGCGACTCTGCCCAGGGCCTCCTCCATGCCAGGCCCACTGGGCCGGTCATACCTGTATCCTGTTCCTCCACCTCCTGGGAGCTGTCATGGGTCTCCGCTTGCCAGTCTGCATGCTTCCCCCATCCCCATGGCCGGGCAGCCTGTGGGTTTTGTGGGCTCACGCGGAGGGTGGTGTTACTGTGGTTGGATCCCCGGGGTGCCTCCACCCCCTGTGGGATGGGGCCCTCCCCTCCTGCTTCCTGGCTAGCCTTGCCAGGGGCAGTATCGCCCCCCCTGCTCCGGGGGCTCCGGCATGGGGGGTTGTGTGATGGCCCTCTGTCTGCCCCTGGCAAAGGCATTGCCGTGTGTGCGGGAGGCCACAATGTCCCTGTCCATGCATTGGAACCTGTCCAGCTCCTCCTGGAACTCAGCTGTGTGCATGGCATGGCCGGACTTGAGATTGTTGTCTTTGATACACTTGTACCCAAAACTCAAGTCCTTTGCCTGCTGCATGCACTGGGTTATGTCCCAATTGTACCCCTGCCACTGCATCTCCTGGGCAATGTCTTCATAGACCTGTCTGATCTTGTAGCTGTGCACCAGGTCGTGATGGACCCTTTCGGACCCCCACATGCATATGAAGTCCCATGTCTTCTGCCTGGACCAGGGCTCCCCCTTTTATGTGGTGGGCCTTCCAGCTTGGTGGCTTGGGGCCTGCCCAGTGGATGCAGTGGCTATCGTAGTGGTCATCTCCTGTGGGAGGTATTGCATGGGGGGTACTCTCCATCCCGCTGCCCCCCCCATATGCCCATAGGACTTCCCCTTCCCTCTCCCCCCTGGGGTGACCTTCTGCTTACCTGACTGTCGGGGGGGGGGAACCCTGCTTGCCCATATCCCCGGTGGTGCAGTGCTCTGTTGTCTGGGTGCTCTCCTGGGGGAATGGAGATGGGGGTTAGGTTACTGCCGCCTGCTCTGTGTTCCCTCGGGTGAGGTGCCAAGGCTGGGGGTCTGCCCTCCCTTCCCTGGTTGGTGGGGGACCCCTTGTTCTCACCTTAATGTCGCTGCTGCTCCTCTGGCCGTGCCCCATGACTGTGGTGGCCTGGGGTTCAGCGGGTGGTGCCTCGGCCGCTGTGTGCCCTCGGCCCTGTGCTGGGTGAAGTATGCTGTGGTAGGACATGCCATGTTACCTCCCTGGATTGGTGACCTGCCCTCCCCATACCGGCTGACTGCCCCCCCCCCGGACCAGCCAGCCACCCCCCCGGACCGGCTGTCCAGGTCCCCTCCCCTGGACTGGCTGGCCGGGCCTCCTCCCCTGGGTGTTCCTGGGTCCCTCTTCTCACCCTGCATCATCCCACGTGTGACATCATGCTGACTCCCTTTGTTTTGTCTAGGGCTTTCCTCCCGGACATCGTGGGAGCCAGGTGCACCCATGTCATGTGTCTGCACTCCTTTACAGGCTCCCGACCGGACATCTGGTGTCACCGCCGATGAGAGTGTCTGCGTGGGAACATGTGCATGACTCCTCGCGCCATCGCACTGCGGTCCCACCCCTGTTTGTGGTTTGGTTTTTATATGGATGTTCAGGTGTTGAACACCCATCTCAACCCATCTCCACCCACAGAGCGTGATGGCTCCCTCCTGGCTAATCCTTGGGTGTTGGTGGGTGTTGGTGGGTGGATCATGCATGCGCACCCAGCCACTCATGGAAGTTTACATGGACATTATCCCACCCATCCGATGGGTGTATGTGGGTGTTCATGGGTGGGTGGCGTCCGTGTAAAAGAGGCCTATGTGAGAAGTGGCCTTTGAAATTAGGAAAGGGTTGCCATACGTATTATCAATAATTCTTGATGTTTATGCCCCTTTGAGACTTTTATTCACTGTATATTCTAAAAATGGTTTGCAGTTGACTCGAAGTTTGTCATTTTGGACATCAGTTATATAGTATGTTGAAGACTGGTGAAATCTGTAATTGAAGCATTTAACCAAAGGAAAAGACATCCTCTTTGAAAACAGTTTTTAAAATTCTGATGTATCTTTTCCTTTCCTTTTTTTTTGTTGTCAAGGATCAATCATATTTAGATTTCCAAGACAGCTACTGATAGTTCTTCACAATAGCTTTATCCCTAGGTGATTTCTTGTACAGATATCGCTGTATCTGCTTTTCCCCATCAATTAGTGAAGACTTGAAAACAACCTGCTTTCCATCAAATTGCCATCAGTAGTTATCAAAAAGGCTAGCAAGAAGAAAAGGGAAAAAGAAAAAGAAAAAAAAAGAGCCTGTGTCTGATATTAATACAACCTGTTATTCTTCCCTTCTTATGACAGACATGAGTTCGGAGTGAAATAGAAGTAACATTTGGATGCCAAAAAAAATCTTTACAGACAACTCTGCCAACAGACATTACACATTAACATTGACAATGTCTGATGTTCATTGTGCAAACATTCTCCTTGTGCTTCCAGCCAGAGCCAAAAGATTTTTCATGACTTACATAAAGTTTAGAGGCAATAGTAGCGACATGTATGTTTATTATGGACAGGTTGACTAACGCCCTCCCACTCCTGAAAAGGCTAGAAGGAACCCAGCTGGCAAACACAGCCAATCAAGAAAAACAGATAGGGAAAGACTGTATAAAATGACTGAACTTCACATTTTCCATGAAAGTCCCTGAGAACATTTTACAATGGCTGCAATTCCAAACCCTGCACAAGCAGTCATAGGTATATGCACCACCGTGGGTTTTGTGGGTGTGCTATGGGCCCTGCGCTGGGGGGTAGGGATGGGCGAATGCGCTTCAGAAGTTCGGAGTTCGGCCCGAACTCGACCTGTTCGGACGACCGAATCCGAACACGAATCCGAACATGAGGTGGCCGAACCAAACTCATTTCCGAACGTCAAAATGACCGAACAGTTCGGTGCATTCGGATCGTGTTTGGATCGCGTTCGGGTGGCAAAAAAAGGTTCACTGGAAGGTCAAACGTGACAGGGAGTGGTAATACTAGTCACTGAGGGGCAGACTTCCAGGCACCAGGGGTGGAGAGGCTTGCAAGAAATGAAACTATCTGCCTCCCCACTTCCCAACACCTTCTGAGCTAGTCACTGTTCCTGAACAGCAGGCATTGAGTAGGATTATTAGATTGCTTTAAGTTTCATTTCA
>QEPC01011901.1:1191789-1201886 GCA_003113815.1 Sphenodon punctatus | reverse complement strand
ACTTTTTTGGTGGGACTTACATTGCAGCCATTCATTTAAATGGCTGCAATGTAAAAAAATCTGGTACCCGGAATCCGGTAATGGGACCGGATTTACCGGGTTGAATCCTATAATTCCGGTACGCCCAGTACCGGCATTATCAGATACCGGATTTACCGGCACGCCCGCCCCTAATATCGATATCTATATCTATAATCTCTATATATCTAATCTATACCTATATCTAGATATATGTACAGGGGGAGACAGACAAGGGAAGGGAAAGGGTAAAATGTATAAAGGGTATAAGAAAGATAAGTATATAATGTGTAACACTGTGGACTCAGGAAGATTTTTAGTGCAAGCACCAGAGTTCTATAAACGCAACCTGACACAGCAAGAGCTAACACAGAACAAGAGTCAAACAGGCTAGACCTGACAATATAAAGGGTTGTAGTGTGCCAGTGCCCTCCCCAGAGCCCCCATGATTGGTCCTGGTAGGCAGGAAGCATTGACCAATCACAGGGTGCATGCAACTGGATGGGACCTGTTTGCGCTGCTCGTTGGCCAGCGATTACATCCATCAGGTCCTTACTGTCTTCCCACCCCTCCCATCACAGCCTCAGTTCAAGAGTTCAACACTGTTCCCTCTTCCCCTCTAGGGATGTGCAAACGCGGTTCGGAAGTTCGGAGTTTGGACCGAACTCGACTAGTTCGGTTGACCGAACTGAACTTCTGAACCGAACTCAAATTTGACCGAACTGTTTGGTTAAATCCAAACCAGTTCAGAAGGCCAAAACCAGCTTAAAACACCAGTTTTTAATGTACAAACTTTTTTCGGAAGTTCGGAATTTGACCAAACTTGACTAGTTCGGTCGACCGAACCAAACTTCCGAATCGAACTTGATTTTTGTACGAAACCGAACCGAATTTCTGAACTCGGTTCTGTTCGCACATCCCTACTCCCCGCTCCACATTTTCCCTCCAAAAATAACTGCCACTCTTCCAGGCAATAATGAAGTGAATAATGAAAATCAAAGGTCGGTATTGACGTCATTATTATTATTTTTGTTTTTGTTTTTGTAATAACAAAAATGAAAAACAAAAATTTTGTTTTTGTTATCAAAATATTGAAAATGAAGTGCACACCCCTAATGGAGAAGTGTCTTGCGAGATGAACAAATATCCCAAATAAGAAGCTGTCTCACTTAGGGAGATGTGTCTTTAATACAATTATAGCACTGGGAAGAACCATCTGTCCAACTGAAGTTAAACAGTTATATCCCAATTAATGGAAGTGACCATATCAATGAAGATCACATCCCTACACAACCCCACCTGAACACAATAGATGGCTAGATGCAAAGAACAAGTTACTCCATTCATACACGTGTCAGTGTGTAGAGAGTAGGGGTGAAACAAGATTGTGACCTCATTGAAAATCTTGTTGATAATGGGCTTCTTAATGAGATTTTCTGGGTCAAGAATCTTGCAAAAATGGGTGATCTTGCTGCCATTCGCATGAGATTCTTAATCGGCACAAAATGGCCCCTCAGAATATTCGGTGCATGTGAAAAATGGCCCACATGCATAGAATGGCCATGGTGGTCATTTTGCCGATGCACAAAGCATTTGGAGGTTTTTGAGATATTCTCGAAAACCCCAAAATGCTCTGCACATGCACAAAATGGCCACCAGGGGGTGCACATGCATGCAATGGCCACGACAACCATTTTGTGCATGCGTAGAGTGTTTGGTGGGTTTTCAAGAATCTCACGAGATAGTCAAAAACCTTAGCGAGATCTCGTGAGATCTCATCGGGGTCGCAAAAATCCCGCAGGATTTGAAAACGTGCAGTATGCTCATTTCACCTCTAGGAGAGAGCCACCACGTTATCAAGTCCAGTGGTTCTCAATCAGTGGGACCCACTAATAGGTCTTGGGAGGTCTTTAGGTGGGTCTTGTACAGGGCCTAGTGTAACCTGGGGGTGGGGTGGCAGTGTTCTTAAAGAGGGCATAAGCACTTGTGTAACTGCAAAATGTCCCCTGTCAGGTCCCATACTTCTGCTTTTTCTGGCTGCCTGTGCTGCTAAGAGGATGTTTTTAAACAAGCAAAGCTTGGGGCAGGGGGTGTCCATGGCCACTGATTGGCACAGCTGCGGAGCACCTATTCAGGAGGAGTGTGGGGGGAGGGATTCTAATGGACATTTCCCAACATGGCGACCACGGCAGCCACCATGCACTCCCCCTGCCAGAGACCATGGGGGGAAGTGCACTGGGCTGGCCTTTGAAAGGGCAAATCCAACCTCCCCAGTGCTCACACCAGTTCCTGTGGCTCACAAAGGCCATGCCCTCCACCCACGGTACCTATGAGCAGGGATCCCAGTTCACTGCACCAAAAAATCTTAAATTCTGAAACCAGTGATGCCAAATTCTGCAAATTCACCGCCAGCATTAATATTTGCATAATTAACTTGATTTGCGTAACTATGCATGCTGGGAAGCAAATTTGTAACAGGTTTGACATAGAATCACAACTTTACTAATCAAACACAACTAAAATCCTCTTGAATTTTAGCACCCCAGAATTCCCACCTCTGATTAAAACCCCAGACCTCCCTCTCCCTATGTTTGCCCTCCTGTAACTCAACAGGTCCGGAGTCTGGGGGTGGTGCTGGATGCGGATCTCCGCCTGGAGCAGCAGGTAGAGGGGGTGGCGAAGGCTGCCTTCCGCCAGCTGTATCTGGTGCGGAGGTTGTGTCCATACGTCTCTGGCCCGGACCTGGTCTCCCTTGTCCATGCCTTCATCACCTCGAGGCTGGACTTCTGCAACGTGCTCTACGTGGGGCTGACCTTGTTCCTGGTTCGGAGGCTGCAGCTAGTGCAGAATGCAGCAGCCCGCCTCCTTTCAGGGATGGGTCGCTGGGACCACATAACACCTGTGCTCCGGGCTCTGCACTGGCCGCCAATAGCGTGCCGAGCCAGGTTCAAGGTACTGGTGTTGACTTATAAGGCCCTTCACGGTCTCGGCCCCTCATACCTCAGAGATCGCCTCACCCTCCGTGCCCCAGAGTGGCTCCTTCGGTGTGCCGGGGGTGCCTTCTTGGAGGTCCCCCGTGTTAAGCGGGGGGCCACAATGGAGAGGGCATTCTCGGTGGCCGGGACACACCTTTGGAATTCCCTTCCTGAGGAAGCTCACCTGGCCTCCAGCCTTTTAACATTCCGGCGAGTTTGTAAAACCTGGCTGTTCGGCCAGGCCTTTGGGGAGGGTGGGTTAATGGGTTTTTATCACCCTACCCTTCCTTATTATTTTTTGTAAATTTTTGTCCTCCCTGTTTTTGTAAGGTTTTTTATGATTGTTTTAATATTTTTTAAATTGTTTTAATTAAAAGTTGTTAGCCTCCCCGAGCTGTTTGCAGGAGGGGCGGTATATAAATATATTAAATAAATAAATAAATAAATAAATTTCAGCATGGCACTGTGAGGATTGGCTGATTCTGCAAAAATCACTGGAAATTGCAGCAACACAGTCAACCTGGGTCCCCGCCTATGAGCAGCGGCCCAGTCTAATGGGGTGGGTGGCCACTCCAGTTCATATAGGCAGGGGATGCATGGGTACCCATTGCCACTCACTTTTAGCTTGACCCACATAACGCACTCTGAATTTCTTGGCAGTGCTCTGTTAATTGCATGAGTAGGTGCTCGTGGCTCACAGGAACGCGCATTCCCCCACACCACCTTCAGATGGGCAATCGGATGAGTGGCTCCTGGTAGTGTACTATGCATGGTAGTGTCTCATTAAAAAACACCCAGAGCTGTTGGTAGGATAGGAAGAGGAGAGGAGTAAACTTGAAACGGCATTCACCCGGCCGCAATTTTTTCTGCCGGAATCTGCCGTTCCACCCCAAGCAGCTTTGATCGTAAGCTGCGCTTCATCCTGCTACTTTCCCTCTCAATTTCCGTTGCTTGCAGGAAGTTTCCGCTCCCTGCAGAAGCAATATTTCCAGTGGAAATATTCTCCGTGATTTGCTTTCGATTGGTTAGGACTCTTAGGGCACACAGGGTTAAGCAGGGGTGGGGGACAGTCCTTCCCACACCGTATAAAAAGTGCTTTTCACCGCTCCCACTAACTTCAGCTGAAGGTAAAAGTGATTCACAAAGTTTGACTCAAATTGGGGACCTAGAAGCAGCGGACACACAGCTAACTTTTTTGAAGTTAGCAGGACACTGCTCTCTGCCCCTAAAATTCTTGTAACTAAGGGTAAGCTGTATTGCCACCCCAAAGCATTCAGAATCTAAAGTCAGACCACACTAAAATCACAAGTTCAAAAAAGAGTAAGGGTTAATTCTTTGTAGTTGCCATCTTTTTTGCACACATAAATGGGAATGATCTTTCTAAAATCACAGGGGATAAAACCTTATATTTTGTTAAGACTAATGCAGAGATTCTCATATAATGGCCAGAAGCTGGAGCTTTAAGAAAACTAAATAGCTAGCAACTTATGATTAAAAAATAAAAGAAATTGCAAGAGGTAGTCAAATTGGATTAAGAGATGCAGCTCTTTCAGTTGATTTGTTTTTCTGTGCATTGATAGTACGTGCAATATTCCACTCCCTCCCTTCAGTGTCTCTAATCCTGCAAGATACTACCATTGAGCACTGAATTAAGGGTGAGTCTCTTGCACAAAGCAGCTTGCAGGATCACGGTCAACCTGTACCATCATGGGAACAAACTACCACACCAGTACAAGAGAAGCAAACATTTTAATGCTTGGCAAAGTGATTTCAAAACTTCAGGAACTTGCAACAAGTCGACATAAGAACAGTAGTTGATTTAATTCCCTTTCCCTGCTCCAGGCCCCTACTCCACCACCAGGTTGGGGGGGGGGGGGAGTTGAAACACTGAAATCAACAAAAAGAATAAACACCAGTCACTTGCTTGAGTTGCTTTTCCCCACACCACCCACTCTGGCACCAGCAGCCACCTCTCTCTTCCTGACTCCACTCTGCCTCATACTGCTGCTGCTGCCACACACACACACGCCATGGCTCCCACGCTGTGCAGGGTGGGTGAAGAAGCACTCAGTTCAACTTCAGAAGGTTGCTACCTTGTAAACACAGTTTTTCAGGATGGCTCCAAACAGTATTACATTTGTGAGAATGTTCAAAACCATCTTGAAGAACCTTGTTTACAAGGTAGCAACCTTCTCATTGCTGCAACAGACTGAACTCTTCCCACGCACTAGGGGAGGAGGTGGGACTTCAAGCCACATGTGCACTTCTGGTGAGGGGTGCGTGGGCCCATGTGGCAGTCAGGGCAGGGCTCGACCAGGCAGATTTAAAAAAAAAAAAAACTAGTAGGGCTTCATGGAGACTGATCACAGTGGCAGTGGGCCCAGGCTGGCCTGGCCCTGCCTGGTCAGTGACTGTGACAGCAATGCCAGCAGAGCAGCAGCAGAAGCAGCAACTTTACTGAACTGCTCCACCAGTCGGTACCAGGCGACTTGACTTTTCTGCTGGTTTTACGCTAATTAGGTATTCCAGTGGAAATCAGGCGACACAGAAGACCAGAAGCTGAAAATCGTGGATGCTGTTACCATTGGCCAGGCAATGCGGAAAGACCAAATAACTGACGGAAGGTTGAGATCACTACTGCCATATCGGTATGGAATGAGGGAATGGGAGCAGCAGCTTTCTCTACAGGCCTAGAGAGGAATGGCTTTTCACAGCTTCACTCCCTCTCTGGCTCCTACTTCCAGATGCCTCATGTCAACTCCCCAATGATGCCAATGCCAGTGGAATAACCCCTCCCCCACATCTGATGCTTGGCCACTCCTGGTCCTGAATCTGAATAAATAAATAAATAAATAAATAATGGGTCCAGGACTTTTTAATACTCTCTTAGTGAGTCTCATCCACAAAATGGCTAAGAACCACTCCCACAGTCTTTGGTGGGTTTGAGGTGTTAGTGAAATACTAAGGAAAAAGGTGAATCCGAAAGGAGGGCCCAATTCAAATCCCACCAATGTCTATGTCTATGGAAAATGCCCAATATTTTCAATCAAAGTTGAATCAGCCCCTTAACGCCCTCTTTTAAAAAGAACACTTCTATGGGAAGTGCATTTTCATATTGTTCTCTACCTTAAACTGGAATGGGGCTTTCAGCATATCAAGGAGTAATTTATCCAGGCAGAGTAATTTATAAGTCTTGTCGGTCTGAAATATTAGCCCAAACGGCTTTGAAATTGATAAGGAAAGAAAGTTCAGCAAAAGCAGCTCAAGAGAACAACAGTGAAGTCCTATAGCATCAAACAAGATAGCTTTCTTTTCAGAGAGAGAAGCTAATCTGTAGTTAATAATAGAGCACCAGGAGAGGGACACTTGTAACAACCCGAGAAATATTATGGTGTTTCTCCTGTTAAGCAGTGAAATATAGTTATTCAATTGTTGAAACCTCTGCACTTCTTTAAATGTGACAAAAGAAAATTGGTCCCAATGAGATGATATGATCTTATTTCTGTGCTTTTAGAATGGCAAATCTGGATTGCAAAATTGAGAACTGTAGTATTTTTCAATGAAATTTTGGGGCACAACCACAATTGAAATGAATCAATTTTGACTTCCCATAGAGACTCACGCAGGGAAGGACAATATGGCATATTAATCCTCTGGTGTGTCCCCAGACTCACAGCAGGCTGCATATTCAGCAGCAGAGAAAAAATCTTCCAAAACCAGATTGGACAAGTTAGATAATGTGATAACTTGCATGGTATCAAAATGCATAGCAACTTTTATTGGAATGATTAAATACAGTGTAATATATCGGAATGCAAGATAATCTATTCTGGGACGGTTTTATCTCCCTAACTCACCACGTAGGGGACTGAAGCCAAGAGAAAAGGGGGTACAGCTAGAACAATATTCTGCTCCAGAGATCTCTGGCTGATCAAATTGGAACCAGGGGCACCTGGATATTATTTGGACTAGGGCTAAACAAAAATCCAACAAAACGAATAAAGATTCATAGAATCCGAGAGTTAGACAGGACTAACTCCCCTTATAGTGTTAAAGGGACTAGACATTAGAAGTTAGAAGAATGAGAATCCTAAAAGTTAGAAGTTGAGGGTCATCTGGTCCAACCCCCTGCTTGGACGCAGGATGACTACAAGTACAACATCCCTGACAGATGGCTGTCCAATAGGGGCATGCTAACGTGGTTCAGAAGTTCAGAGTTAGGACCAAACTCAAATAGTTCGGTCGACCGAGCCAAACTTTCGAACCAAACTTGAATTTGACCGGGTCGAATCCGAACCAGATCAGAAGGCCAAAAAATCTGGTTTTGAATGTATGAACTCAGTTCAGAAGTTCGGAATTCGACCGAACTCGAATAGTTCGGTCTACCGAACCAAACTTTCGAACTGAACTCAATTTTCAAACCGAACTGAACCAAATTTCCGAACTCGGTTCTTTTCGCACATCCCTCCTGTCCAATTCCTTTTTGAAAACATGCAGAGTTGGAGAGCCTACAGCCTCCTTAGTGAGCTTCTCCCATTGCTATGCTTCTCTTACTCTTAGGAAGTTTTCCCTGATATTTAATCTTCCTGTAACTTGAGCCCATTCAGAGGAATAGCTATAAAAGTAGGGTCATCATACCGCCCCTTTAAAAGAGGATGCTTAAGAAAAAGACATGTTGCAGGGCTGCACTGGAACCAATACAGCCCTGAACCATGTATTATTCATAAGCATCCTCTTTTAAAGGGGAGATATGGCAACCCTATATAAAAGGTGCTGCAGGTGCAGGTGAACTGGGGCCCAAGAGCCTGGGGACCCCACTGTCTGGTCTGTCCTGTCCACCTGCTGTGTGCCAATCTCTTACTGATATTTCTGCCTGCCAGAGGCTTTCTCTTCAACTAAAAGCATTGCCATACTTGGGGCATCACCATCTCCTCCTCTGCTAGTCCCTACTTTTTCAATGCCTTTTGCCTGCCAATTTCTCTGTCCTTTGTCTGCACGCTGCGTGCTAATCTCACACTGACATTCTGCATCCCGGGGGATTTCTCTTCAACTTTAAGCCTTGTCATACTTGGGGAACCACCTTCTCCCCCTATGCAAATGCCTGCCTCCTTCAATGGCCAGCACCTACTGCAAGCCAGTGTTTACTCTGTGCTCTACCCAGGTGCTACATACTACCAGTCCCTTGCTGATATTTCTGCCATCCTGGAGGATTCTGGGCAAGTTTGGGAAAGGGACAGTGTCAGACAGGCACTTTTGGAAGCACTTTAGGAAGATGTGGAAATGAAATAATTTGGTTTGATGTTATTATGTTTTTCATCATTTTAAATAACAAATGAAAACGGGCATTTTATTTATTTATTTATTTATTTAATCAAATTTCTACCCAGCCCCTCCTAAAACAGCTCGGGGTGGCTTACAATAAAAACAACCACATATATAAAATACATCTAAAACAGTTAAAACATTCCAAAATTCAAACATTAAAAGTATTAAAACAGGGCCAGGAATCATGCTAAAACAATAAATAGGGTAGGGGAGATAAAAAACCCACCCTCCCCCTGTCCCCAAAGGCCTGGGCAAACAGTCAGGTTTTGAAACTTCACCAGAATGTCAACAAGCTTGGGGCCAGGCGATCTTCCTCTGGGAGGGAGTTCCAAAGGCGTGGCCCAGCCACCGAGAATGCCCTCTCCATTGTGGCCCCCTGCTTAACATGGGGGACCTTCAAGAAGGCAGCCCCAGCAGACCAAAGGAGCCACTTTGGGGCGTGGAGGGCGAGGCGGTTCCTGAGGTATGAGGGGCCCAGACCATGAAGGGCCTTATAAATCAACACCAAAACCTTGGACCTGGCTCAGCACTCTATTAACAACCAGTGCAGAGTCCGGAGCACAGGTGTTATGTGCTCCTGACAACCCGTCCCTGAGAGGAGCCGGGCCACCGCATTCTGCACTAGCTGCAGCCTCCAAACCAGGAACAAGGGAAGCCCCACATAGAGCGTGTTGCAGTAGTCCAGCCTCAAGGTGATGAAGGCATGGATGAGGGACGCAAGGTCCGGGCCGGAGATGTACGGACACAGCCTCCGCACCATATGCAACTGGCTGAAGGCAGCCTTCATGACTGCCTCCACCTGCTGCTCCAGGTGGAGATCTGCATCCAATATCACCCTCAGACTCCGGACCTGCTGAGCTATAGGAGAGCGAACCCCCCCAATCAGTGGGGGCACTACTTCCCTCCAACATCACCTCTGTCTTATCGGGGTTGAGCTTCAGTCTGCTCTGCCACATCCATTCCGCCACGGCCCCCAAACACTGGGATAGCAACGAGATGGCAGGGTCTGGGTCAGTTGAAAAAGAGAGGTACATCTGAGTATCATCGGCATATTGGTGACATCACACCCTGAACCGTCTCATGACCTCCCACAAGGGCTGCATATATACATTAAAAATTAAGTGGAGACAGAATGGAACCATGCAGAATGTCACATGATAAAGCGTGGGGGCAAGATGTCTCATCCCCCAGCACCACCTGCTGGCTTCTCCCTGAGAGGAATGAACGGAACCATTCAAGAACAGTCCCATCCAGACCCCCCAGGTCACGCAGCCATCTCAACAGCAGCCCATGGTACACTGTGTCAAAAGCGGCCAAGAAATCTAGCAGGATGAGAAATGTCGAACATCCTGCGTCCATCTCCTGGCGGAGATCGTCGACCAAGGCCACCAATGCCGTCTCAGTGCCATAGCCGGGGCGGAACCCAGATTGAAAAGGGTCCAGGAAACCGATGCTATCTAGATGCACCTGGAGCTGGATTGCCACCACCCGCTCAATAACATTCCTTAAAAGGGGGAGGTTAGAGACGGGTCGGTAACTGGCGAGCGCGTCCACATCCAAGGATGGTTTCTTCAGCAGGGAGTGCACCACAGCCTCCTTGAGGCTGGGAGACAAACTCCCCTGCTGCAAGGACACGTTCACCACCCTCGCCAGCACCGTCCCCAACATCTCCCTGGAGGCTTTCACCAACCAGGACAGGCATGGATCAAGTTTGCAACAGGTGGCCCTCACAGACCCCAAGATATCCACCGCATCGGCCGGTCTCACTTCCTGAAACTC
>QEPC01011901.1:1177193-1191497 GCA_003113815.1 Sphenodon punctatus | reverse complement strand
TCGGAGTCAGATCGAGTCCGACGCCAGCATCGCTCTAGCCTCCTGCCTACACGCTTCATACACCGCAGCCCCTCAGTAAACCAAGGGGTCCTGCAGTGACGAGACCGAGGCAGAGGGCATCTCGGAGCCACCCTGTCAATGTTATTATAAAAACTTAAACAAATTAATCATCAATCAATCGTCATCATCATCCTTATTTTTTATATAATGCACACCTGCCATTGCACTTGGAGCACTTTACATAAACTAACACAACATTTTAGTTCTCACAACAACCCTGTAAGGTATGTTAGGCTGAGAGAATAATGTGACTGGCCCAAGATCACCCAGAGGGTTTCTGGCTATGTTGAGACTAGAACCGGGGTTCCCGTCTACCTCCCGGTCCAAGTACTTCACACTTTAAAAAATGAAAATGAAAGCAAAAAAAAGTTCTAGTGCACGCCCCTACCACATGCATGTAGAGTGCATATGCACACTGGGTTGGAATAGCCCAGGAGGTGTCCCATTCTCACCAAGCTATGCCCTTGAGTCTATTATATCTAGTCCTGTCCACTGAAACAATGCAGAACAGTTCCTTACAATCTCCTTGGTGGCAGCCCTTTAAATTGCTGTCATATTTCCCCTTAATCTTCTCTTCACTAGGCTAAGCATAACCAGTTCATTCAACTGTCCCTCATACAACTTACTTTCTAGACCTTATAACTTGCTATTCATTTCCATTTTGACCAATATTCATTTTGGTTATTTGGCTATTTTGGTCATTTCCGTTATTTTGGTATTTTGGCAATTTGGTTTCTTCATTTTGGCACTACCACCACATGCACAGGAGCTGAACCAAAGGAACCAAAATAACCAAAACAAAAATGAAATAACAAAAATAATGAAATACAACTGGAAAAAAAAACTGGGTTATGGATATTATTCAGATAATTTTCTGAAAATGTGAATAATATTTGCAGATATAAAATCTACAATTCATTTCACCTCTGATATGATTTAGCTGTGAGATTGTTCCAAGCTGCTCTGGAAGTCAGGTCAGTCCCATTAGCGTCATGATTGGAGAGATGCCGTTGACCTCTACGTTATCAAATGTGTCAGAAATACATGGCTTCTTCTTGTCAGCTTCTCTGACTTGGTTACATGTCAAAAAATACATGGCTATGGGGTACTAATTTGTACCCCATAAATGAACTTTTTTCAGTCAGCCAAGCAGCTTTCAAAAGGTCAAAATCCCTTTGAACAAATATTTGTTTCCCTTCTTAGAAATAGAGGAGAGGAGAGGATATCTGCAAAATGTGAAGTATGCAGCTAGCATGCCAGCTCTCCTCGTGTGCATCTGCTCAGCCGAAGCACAGCCAAGAGATATTAGCAGGCTGTTTTTGAAGATGGATAAAGGCAGCAATGAAGAAGCAGCACTGTTTCCATTAAATGATTGTTGAGCTAACCTTTTGGCAGATAACTGATTAGAGTTTTGCTGTCAGATATTCAAATACGCCATCTTTCTCACCTACATCATGTAACAATCCTAGCATTACTTGTGTGTTGCTAGTAGCTGAAAACCACCAAGATGCCTCTGTCTCTTCTCTTTCAGAAATAGATTTGTGAAAATCTATTTCTCCCTGGTCTGCAAATTTATGGCATCGTGTTACCTTAAAGCCCCATGTAGATTTCCTGTCCTGATCCACTAAAATGAAAAACAACATCTACAGCTACTGTTTCCCCTTTAATTTTATGTAGTGCTACAGGACAGATTTCTGTCTGCTAATGCCTTTAATAACGGTTACTTCTTGGTACCACATGCTCTAGTTCATGGTTTTCTTTTAAAATAAGGTTTTATTGCCCAAGAGGATACAAAGCATCTTTTCCTAGCAGTGTGGAGAATGTGGGCAGCACGGTTGGAGAAAACTAGTAACTAATGCCAGGAGGCATTATTACCTCTTTCGGCGACTCTACCCCCAGCCGTGCTACAGTATCTTGCCACTTACACTGTCAGGCTCCGTAGTTCATAAGCTTAGACATCATTAAATCCAAAAAGAAAAAGGAAAAAGGAAAAAAAGGAAGTGCATGTCTAAAATAATCTTGCTGAAGTCAACAAAAGACAGGAAATAAAGTTAAGACCAATATTGTGTTCTTAACTTAATATGTGCGCTTTTGTTAGAAAAGGAGGTGGAAAGTAGGGATGTGCGAACGTGGTTCAGATGTTCGGAGTTCGGACCGAAGTCAGTGTGTTCGGATGTTCGAACCAAACGTCCAAACTGAACTCAAAAATGGCCGAACAGTTCGGTCATTTTCAGGTGAGTTCGGATGAGTTCAGGGGCAGGAAAAACGTGAGTTTGGATGGGAAAAACATGACTGGAAGGGGGAGGCAGCTGAGGAGCAGACTTCCTGCCACCAGGGATGGAGACCAGGGGTTGTTTCAGGGCCAAATGATAACAATACCGAAAAATCTTCGAATTTGGTATCGGTATCGATATCGGTTTCGAATGTTCAGCCAAGTTCGGCTGAACCGAACTCTGCCGAACCGAACAACTGAACCCGAACTCGGGTTTAGAACCAAACGACCGAATGTCTGAACATCCGGACCGCATTCTGTTTGCACATCCCTGGTGGAAAGCATATTTTTGTGAGGTCAGAAAAGATTGTGTGTATGTTCAGAGATGTTGTTTAGCTGGTTTATTGTGTACGCACAGAATGTCCAATTTGCAAAGAGCAGCAAAGGTTTGAAACAGAGTTAATTATACCCACATTTAGGACCCATATGAATCACCCCATATAGTCATTATTAATACAGATCAAAAGACACCTTTCCAAGATAAGCATAAGCTGTTTTAAAAGAAAATATTTTTTAATTTTGAGGTTCTCAAACTGTGGGTGGCATCTCCATGTGGCTAGACCATTTGCCGATGGGGGTCACAATCTCTTTGATGATTGATATTCTTCACATGTTAGTGTTTCTCTCTGGAATCACAGAATTATAATTAAGTCTTCAAACGGGGTCATGTGGGCAAAATTTATGGAACCACTGTTCTAATCTGTATGGATTATCTACACAAAGGCTTAACTAAAAATGGCTTAACTAGCCCACTAATCATTTCATTAACTATGTGTAGATGGGCCAATACATACTACAAGCCCCAGCCATCTGATAAGAGGTGTCACTTCCAGTTCAGTTCGCTAATGTGTAGACACAAATGTGTTAGATCAAACTGTCATGCAAGATTCCACTCTAATCTAGAGCATACCATTATTACTAATTTTAGTCATTTCTATGACACTTTCTGTGTTCAAAGGGCATTACAATCTTTATCTAGTTCACCCTTGCAATAACTTTGTGCTGTAGGTTATTATTATTCCCATTTTACAGATGGTGAACTGAGACTCATCTTGTGAATTCCCTGTCTTTCACCCTTGTCTTTCAGGTCCAAGACCAACATTTTATCCATGCCAACCCAGCTGAGTTCTAGCTCTACAGAACTTGGAGGGAGAAGTATCAGTAACAGATACTTAGCACTTGGCTGATGGACCAGGGACTTCTGGTTCATACAACTCAGGACGTCTTCAGATGTTACGCTAGCATGGATTAATCTGCTTTACTGCAGATTAATCCAGGTGCCAGTGTTACATTTGAAAGCAGCTGCCAGATGTGTCTCCTGAACCGGGGTGGAGTTTAGCCCAGGATGTCACTCAGAGAAATCCCCAAGTCACAGCGCAGGCTAAGCTCCACCATGGTCAGGAGCCAGCCGGCAGACCTGGAGTAAAGTGGGATATCATATCTGATTGCGGCCATGTCCGTCCCCACCCCTGCTCTGTGTTCGGGCGGGTGTGCGGGGGAGAGGGCCTTCTGTGTAAATGGCTGGAAGTGGGTGGGGGGTTGGGTATCTGCTCGGTGTTTGTCCATGTGAACACCGAGCAGGATGGGTGGGTTGCACTCCTGCGCAACACCCACTTCCACCCATCACCCACCCACCTGCACCTACGGAGCCCTCTGGAAAACTGGAAGAGACTCTATGGATGGAGTTGGGTGGAGGTGGGTGGGTGTCCATGTAACGGGACACACACACCCCCNGGTGGGGGGTTGGGTATCTGCTCGGTGTTTGTCCATGTGAACACCGAGCAGGATGGGTGGGTTGCACTCCTGCGCAACACCCACTTCCACCCATCATCCCCCCACCCACCCCATCCATTTAAAAACAGCGTTTATTATATGTGCTGCAGGGCACCCATAGAGCACACCTGCAACCCTGCAACATGTATAATAAAACATAACACCTATTTTATCAGTGTTAAAGTGTCTGTGTGAAAAGGGCCATACTTAGCAGCATTCCTCCTGGAAAGTGTCCATCCCAGAAGAGCAAGAAGTTGATTCAAAAATCTCATTTTTTAGAGACTTGTTCAGACCAAACTTTAGAAACTTAAGATTTGGCCATCACCTCAAATTCTGAAGCCAATTTCCACAGTTCCCTCACATTTAAAATGCAAGAAATCCTACATAAGGGATCTAAATAATCTATCTTCTGAAGAGCTAACTTTCTCTTTTTATAAGAATATCCAGAAGTAACAACACTACTCCTCTATATATTTAGTAGGTAGGGAAGAGTGAAACATATACTTGTAAATGCATATTGTCCTTTAATAGCAAACCCACTCATGGAGCCTGTTTTCTGGTGGTCTTTGTACATGAAGGCTCAGTATGATCATAGAATTAATATCGTGAGAAAAGTCAATTTGCCTTTACTGGAGGAAAATTTTAACCAATATAATCCAAATCAACTCTGCAGCTACTTGTTTTCATTTCAGAACAAAATGAAAAAGGAATTCTCATGGGTAAGGAATTACTAGCTTATCTGTAGAGAAGACTCATACAAGAGGATTCAATATGAGCAAGATTAATTTTAGCACACATCTCATGCACACCCTGTGAAACTCCCAAGTTCTTTACCAGCCAGTATTAAAAAATGATTACAGGAGAAGTTCCTTTTAAATAGATGTTGCCTTGTGTATGGTACAGTAAGCTAACACAAATGGAAAATAATGAAGGCATGGAGGACAACACTGGAGGGACTAAAAAATGAGGCAAATATTTGGGGAATCATTTCTCAAACATGGTTACTAAATAAGACTGGCAGCATGTGTGCCCCCTTTTAATTTGTTTTTCTGTCTCTACCCAAGTAGTCATGCAGACTTGAGAAGTATTTATTCATGCAACAGGGCCAGATCCATGGAATTTGGGGCCCTGAGAAAAACATTCCCTAATAATATGGGAACGTTAGACAGACACACACTGATTCGCCCATTAGGAAACAGAAAATGGTAACATAATTTTCTTTGTGTTCACACAAACATCCCATCCCATTTGACGGCCGAAGCAGCCTGCACTGTAGATGCTGTGGGATCATGTATTTTATTTATGATTGACAGTGTGTTGGGGGTCCATTCCTGAATCACTAAAGGCCCACCATAGGTGGGGGTTTGCTGCATTTGAGGCTCCGTGGGTCTGTATTTCATTAATGCAGTCATTTCATATTTATTCATAGACCCCGACACATAGGATTCCGGGCAATACCCAAAACGGGGGGTTAACAAATGAGACGTTAGCCCACATTAGTCTACACCAGGTAGGTGTCCACCTACCTGTTTATTACCTGTCCATCTACACCAGCCATGTGGCCTCCACCCACTGGACCTGCAGCCCCCACTCATGGCGGGGTCTCAGAGATTGTGCAGCCTGCCATATGGGTGAATGTGGGCTAATGCGAGCCCTCATAATCATATCCACATCCCATCAATTAAGTTGTGTGCAGTACCTCCATGGATATAGATCCACCAATTGTTGGATTGTGCAACGGTCACAAGTAAAACCCCTTTGTAAGCCCTGCAAGCTTAATATGGGGCTTGTCCAGTAGGGGGAGATTCAGGGGATGAAACAGTTTTTCCCATTCTTGTCTCCTCTCTTCTCCTCTCTCTGTCCTCCATCTTGTCCCATGCAGTCTGTACGGTATGGAAGCATGTCTTCTCAGCTCTTAGTAAAGTATACTTAGTAAAGAGCTTTTAGTAGTGTGTTATTCAACAGAAAGCTAACTCTACAATAGGTTATGGGCCCAGGACATCTTCAAGGCAATTTTGAAAACTAGAAGCAGCCCAGAAGGAGTGCAGACTGTGAAAGAAAACTCCCAGACAGAGAGGCCTACTGACTGTGAGTAAGAAGGCCTAAATCCCCTTGGGAGGGAAGCAAGTATGGCAAGCAGCTCAGAGCTCAGACTTTCAGTAGGAACAGGGGTGTAGCTACCATTGGACAAACAGGGACATTCATCCCGGAGCTTGTAGTGGCTGGGGAGCCAATATCCAAGGTAGCTAAACCACTCCACCCACCCCCTTTTTTCTTTTTTAAATTATCACCTGAGCTGGCTGGGAGCCTTTATGGCTGCTACGTAGGTCCCCTCTCCCTCCCTGCCCGTGGTGCAACTGTGGGTAGGGAGGAGAAGGGGCCCCAGGCAGCAGTCTGCATCAGGGCAGGTAACACTTGCAAGCCTCACAGCTCAGCTCGCTCCTTGGTGCTGCGTCCTGGAGGAGGAGTTTTCCCCAACAGTCCGAACCTGGTCCGAGCAGGACTGGCTCAAGAAAGACCCAGCCTGAGTGGGAAGGTGCCCGATGGCAGCTCCACTGAGTGGAACTGCAGCTGGACGCCTTCCTGCTCCAGCGCTCCCCACATCAAGCCGGCCCAGACTGCCCCGGCCCACCCAGCCAGCCCCCGGCCTCCAGGGCTGGTCGGGTGGGACATGGCAGCAATGGCACTGTTGCTGCTATCTGCAGTCAACCCTAGCTTAGAAGTCGGTTGGGTCCAGCAGCAGGCCAACAGCAGCATGCTGCAGACTCTGCAGAAAGTAAGTAAGTCCCGAGCACCAGCAGCCCAGCACTCCTAGGCTGGCTGAGCTGGGAGGCACCTCTAGGCTGGCCAGTGGCTTTACCACTGGCAGGAAAAAAGAGGGGGGCCCAAAGATATTTTTTGTCCCTGGGCCCATCCTAAGCTAGCTACGCCCATGAGTAGGAAAACTGAACAATGTAAACTACCCATTGTGGAAATTTAAAGTGGAAATGCTGCTGTCTAAAGATGATCTATGAGATGTGATTACCACAAACAGACCAGCAGCAAATCATGAGGAATGGGATAAAAAGGACAGGTTAGCAAAGGCTACAATAAGTTTACTGGTAGAAGATGAGCAGCTAATCCAAGAAGTGAGACCACAGCAAGAGGCATGTGGATTGCATTGCAAAACTTGCATGAGAGAACTAGCCTGAATAGCAAACTGTTTCTACTGAGGAAATTATACAAAATGAGGCTTGGCAAGAAAGTGAAATTCAGGAGCATATAAATGCCATGTTGGAAGTAGTGGCACAGCTGCGCTGCATTGGAGAAGATATAAAGGGCAGGTATGTGGTAGCCCTACACCTCTGCAGCCTGCCTGAATAGTGCCTGCAGTGCCCTCATAAATGCCCTGGAGACAAGGCCAGAGGCTGAGCTGAAGCTGGAATTTGTTAAAGGTAGACTTGCGGATGAATTCCAGCACAGAAAGGGGAAACTGCAGAATGATCTAAAGTAGGGTAATGAGACTGCACTGAAGACCTCAGACAAAGCTCCTAAGAGGGAAACCAGAGTATGCTTCAGATGAAAAAAGGAGGGACATGTGAAGAAAGACTGCTATATATGGAAAGCAGAACAGCAGAAACTGTCTCCACGAACACCTAAGCAGAGGGCTAAAGTCACAAACAGCAACACAGTCACTGGAGTAGGTGCTTCAGAGCAACACAAGACTTCCATCCCAAAATTGGTGTGTAGACTCTGGGGCAACGAGCCACATGACTAGCAATAAAGCATTCTTCACAGGACTGGATCTGAGCAGTAAAGAAAGGATCTATCTTGCAGATGGGAGATGTATCAACGCTGAAGGAATTGGACAAGGATTCCTGTACTGCAACCAGTCACAGGGAGGCACACTAACCATACCCATGAAAGATGTGCTCTATGTGCCCAACTTAGAAGGGGGACTCCTGTCCGTGAGGCACCTGACAGCGAGGGGGCTCACCATCTGTTTCCAGAGAGACGATTGCATAATTCAAAGTGGGACAAAAGTACTGGCCAGAGCCACTGCAGATGAGCACCTGTATCGTCTGAGCACAGCAAAAGAACAGGTGAATCTCACTGCGCACAAACCACACGACTGCATCCACCTGTGGCATAGACGCATGGGACATAGACACCCAGACAGCATCAAGGAAATGCACAGACAGCAGTTAACCAAAGACCTTAATGTATCAGCGTGTCCCGTGATCATGACATGTGACTGTTGCATCAAAGCCACGAGGGCTACGCTTCCTAAGAAGAGTCAGAATAGAGCCACAAAACTGCTTGATCTTGTACACAGTGAAGTCTGTGGCCCAATGAAGGTTCACATGCCAGGAGGCAACTGGTATATGGTAACTTTCATCGATGACTATTCAAGGTACACGATCACGTACATCATGAAGAGTAAAGATAAAGTATTTGACAAACTTCAGGACTATGTGACCATGACGAGCAAAAAGTTCCAGTGCAAACCAAAGACACTTCAGACTGAAAATGGAAGTGAGTTCACAGGAAAGGAAGTAAAGAACTTCCTGAAACTCCATGGAATTGAGCACCAAAAGACAGTGCCATATACACCCGAGCAGAATGGAACAGCTGAAAGGAAAAACAAAACACTAACCGTAATGGTTAGATGTATGTTAACAGACTCTGGACTATCAGAAAGATACTGACGTGAAGCAGCAATTGCTGCTACCTACCTACAATATCAGTTGTATTCTAGAAGAGTGGGGAAACTAGGGATGTGCGAACATGGTTCAGAAGTTCGGAGTTTGGACCGAACTCGACTAGTTCAGTTGACCGAAGCGAACTTCTGAACCGAACTCAAATTCGACCGAACTGTTCGGTCAAATCCAAACCAGTTTGGAAGGCCAAAAACAGTTTAAAACACTGGTTTTGAACGTATGAACTTGGTTCAGAAGTTCAGAATTTGACCAAACTCGACTAGTTCGGTCGACCAAACTGAACTTCAAGACCGAACTCGATTTTTGAACCAAACCTAACTGAACTGAATTTCCAAACTCGGTTCTGTTCGCACATCCCTAGGGAAAACTCCATTTGAACTGTGGCATGGTCAAAAACCTAGTATGGGCCACATCAGAATATTTGGAAGTAAGACTTACATATATATTCCAAAGGAGAAACATACCAAGCTGGATAACAGAGCAGTGTAAGGCATCCTCATAGGATACAATGAGCATTCCAAAGGCTACAGGATCCTGTATCCTACGTACAGACAGAATAACCATTAATAACAGTGTGACCTTTGTGGAAAGCTTAGCAACAATGTGATGACTCTCCAAGGTCCAGGCGAAGGAGAACAATCAACCACGAATGAAACCACTGAAAGGGAGCAATCCTCTGAACAAATAGTCAAAATCAGCACAAAGGTAACAGAAGTGCATGAACAGACACAGCCGGCTGCTGATGCTGAGCCAAAGCAGTCTACGAGGTCTAACAAAGGCATTCCCCCCATTCGTCTGTCCTACAAAGTCAGCACCAGTAAATTGTCAGAGCCAGCATCCTGGGAGGACAAGGGAAGCAGAAAAATGGGTAAGAGCAGCTGAAGAAGAAGTACAGTCCATGCAGGACAACGCGACGTGGAGACTTCACTGCCCGCAGGGAGAAAGACTATAGTTTGTAAATGGACATTTAAAATAAAGTACAATACGCAGGGAAATATTGAACAGTACAAGGCCCGACTTGTCACAAAAGGATACTCCCAGAAGTACAGAGAAGACTACAATGAAACATTTGCACCTGTAGTTAAGCACACTACAATCAGAACATTGTTAAGTATAGATGCTGGAAGAGGAATGCAAGTCAAGGATATGGACGTGAAAACAGCATTCCTAAATGGTGAGTTAAAGGAAGATATTTACATGGACCAACCACTGGGGTTTGCAGATGTTGACCATTTCCTGAAAGACTCACAGAAACAAGGACTCATAGATCTGCAATACTGTTCTACAGAGAATATGACAGCGGATGTGTTCATGAAGCCACTAGCAGGGGAACGCCATCGCAAGCTATTAAGAATGAACCTGGTGGGTTTGACTAGTGACTGTTAAGAAGGGGTGTTGGATTGTGCAACAGTCACAAGTAAAAGCCCATTGCAAGCCATGCAAGCTAAATATGGGGCTTGTCCAGTAAGGGGAGGGTCAGGGGATGAAACAGTTTTTTCCCCCTCCTTGTCTCCTCTCTTCTTCTCTCTCTGTCCTCCATCTTATTTCATGCAGTCTGTACAATATGGAAGGATATCTTCTGAGCTCTTAGTAAAGTTCTGTTTTGAAGAAAGTTCTGCTGTGTGTGCTATTCAACAGAAAACTAACTCTACGATACCAACACCATGGAGTCGCGGGCAAAAATCCTAGAGCAGCCAAGGAGCAACCACTTCCTGCCCCTCTCTCTGCTCTTCCTCTCATGGGCACCACAAGTTGGGGCTGCCCACAAGTGATTGAAATACAAACAGAGAGCTCTCCGTTTATTAGTTTGGACATACTATGTGAGTGGCGGCTGGGGGTGGGGGGGGGGAATACTAGGGGAATCATTTTGCAAACATGGATTTGAACAACTCTCTAAAAATGGTGACATGTTCAACCCTTTTAATTTGCCTGCCTTTGTCTATCCAAGTAGTCATGTGGAGGAGCCTACCTCCCAGCATTTTGAGCAGCCACAGAGGGACAATCCCCACCCCCTCACTCACTGACACACACACAGGGTGAAAACAAATGAGACCATAGCCTGCAGAAGACCGCAGTAGCCCGCACGTCACCTCCTTGTCAGTTTTGCAACTGCCAGGTGTTTGTCCACTTCCACCTCAGGGCAGGTGGGCAGCTGCTACTGGATGCATCATCCAGAGAAGGTCGGCAACATGTGAGCTAAGGCTTGTCCAGCCAGACTAATCCAGGCTATGTGCCATCCCTTGTGTTACCTCCTGTCCAGCCATGCTCTGAGGCAAGGTCTGAGGACGGGGCCTGGAGAAGCGCTCTCACCCTGTCCACCAAACAGCTGATCAAGGGGCCCAGAGGAGCTCCGACCTGGGGGCTTATGCTGCCCCACGTGGGGAGACACATGGCATGGAGAGACTTGTAACAACAGCCCCCTGCCCAAATTCCCCAGAGGCGACCTGTTTGTTTGAACTGTCCTCCTTGCTGGCCCACAGTGTGGATGCTGCAGTGGCCCACCCTGGAGTGGCCAGGAGATCCGGCTCACCCCTACCCATTTGTTTTCACAAGACTCAATCTCTTCCCATCCTTCCAAGTGCTTAAAGAGGGACAGAAGCTCCCCTGCTTCCATTCCACTTAGTTCCAAGTCATTCCATCATCTTCCCCATTGTCCTCTCAAGGACTTTTCCTGAGAGGGAACTACTTCCTGAGGCTTAAATCCCTGTCATTTTGTCTCTTTCACCTGAAAGAAGGACTTTGACCACTGCAGGAGGGATAGTGCGATTCAGCACACAAAGAGGGACTGTCCATTCTAAACAGGGCCTTTGGGGAGGTATGAATGAATTCTTATTCATGCAATCAGTATCATGTCCAGGAAATTTGGAGTCCCAAACAAAATGGTCATGTGTCCCCCGCCCCAACGTAGAAATATTTGAAGCAGGACTGAAACAAGCAGCGATGTTGCCACTCACAAAAATGCTCAAAAATGTTCATAATGAATAACAATAACAATAAGAAAAACAACAATATAATTTTATTTTTACATAGCACTTCCTTGTCATGGCACTCGGAGTGCTTCACATAGAACTAATGAACACAACTTTTAATCTTCACAACAACCCTGTGAGGTAGGTTAGGATGATAGAATATTGTGACTGGCCCAAGGTCCCCCATTGAGTTTTGGGCTAAGGCGAGACTTGAACCAGCGCCTCCCACTACTTCTGGTCTAGGTACTGTGCACTTGCTGAAATCTCAGTCCTGGTGCTATTTCTCAGTGAGTAGTTTTTAAAAATGGCTACGGGGGGGTAGTGGGCGTGCAGTTTCAAAGGCCAGCTGTTACCTCCCTGTGTGTTGCTTGGTTGTGCTGGTTGGTATCTGGGCTGAGATGGACTTCCTCCAATTCCACCAGGTGGTTTGCCCATGGAAAGGAGGCCCTTGGCCAAGGCTGCTGCAGACAGACCATGTGGGACTATTGCCTCCTAGAGATAATTGTCAATTCCTGGCAAGTGGCAATTTCCTCTGTGCTGCCCAACAGGGCCCTCGTCTCTTTCTGGCTGAAGCTAGAGCCAGCATATTGGCAGTGTTCTGTCTGGCACTGCTGTGGGCAGAGCAATGGGTGCTATCAAACATCCGAGTGCTAGGCCTGGTTCTAAATAGTTGTTCTCTTTTTGCAGAACATTTCCATGAAAACAGAACAGCTGTGCTTTCTTTGATCAGAATTCCGATTGGAATTTCAGTTTACCATCAGAATCACAACCTAAAAACAAACAAACAAACAAATAAAAATTGTGTAGATGCAAAATGACCACCATCCATACCCAAAAATCATGGCAGCATCATCACCACCATTTTGAATATGGGCAACTGAATGCATATGGGTAATATGGTCGCTGCCCATCCTCAAAATGGCAATGATACTGCAATTTTAAGTATGGGTAGTGGCTAGAGATGGAACTATTATCCCCAAAATTAAAATTGGGTATACCTGATTAATTTCCAGTACCTGAATCAACCATTAACACAAGGTAGCAATTGGTACCTGATTGTGACCCGAGGTACCCAGTGTCCTGGAATATTTACCTGTGGTCGCAATTTTTCAGTTTTCCATCCTGATATAATTGGAAAAATAAAAGAATTGGTGCCGTAAATTACCTATTTTTAGGTATCCAGGTACCCAATCGGTATTTTGGTAACCCATTGAGTAACGGGGTGTGAAATTTGTTTTTGTTTTTATGAAAATGAAAACAAAAATCTCATTTTTGTTTGCGTTATTGCAATAACAAAAAACAAAACAATAGTTCCAAGCATTTTGGAATACAAAGGGGGGGGAGATTGGGGGGTGTTGAAAATTTTGGGACATAAATTTCAGGCTACAATTTTGGTTTTAGTCTGCTTTTTCTGAAAATTGGATTCATCATTGTTTGTGCATGCACTTCTGGCTATAACATCTTTGATTCCCATCCACTTTGGATGAAATTTGGAAGATTTTACCCCTCATCCAAATGATCAAACCTTCAAAATTTCAAAAGGACTGGATAAAAGGTCCTGATTTAATAAGTAATTGAACTTATTGTGATTTGAACAGAAGTCATGCAAATATCAGATGTGAAAATTCTGGGAGAAAATCAAAAATTTCAGGACATAACTGGGACTTCGAGCAGCAAAATAAAGAGGAGGGGGAAGCATCCCAGAAATCAAGAGACATCATTGAAACATCCAGGCTGCCAATTGGCATACTAAAAACACATCCACCCATCTTGTACCACTGACAAACATAAGAGAATCCCTGATATAAGCTCATTCTCTGGAGATGCTGCCCAGGCTTCCAACCTACCAGTAACAAATCAATGTAATCAGTGAGGTTTGAGTTTGGGCATTGTGGAGAAAATATAATAGGAATGGGAGAACACGGTTCGCAAGTTCGGAGTTCAGCCCGAACTCAGCCTGTTCGGATGACCGAACTCAAACCCGAATCTGCACGAACTGACCGAACCGAACTCAATTCCTAACGCCGAAATGACCGAACAGTTCGGTCAGTTCGGCTCGCGTTCGGGTGAGTTTGGGTGACTAAAACAACAAAAATGTGGTGTCCCTGGAAGGCCAAACGTGACAGAGAGGGGGAGTCAGCTGAGGAGCAGACTTCCAGGCACCAGGGGTGGAGAGGCTCAGAGTAGCAGACATCCTGCCCAATCACCATCCCTTTTCACCTCAGACCACTGGCTTCGCAGTCTGCGATTGGCCACGGGCTAGGCTGCACGGAGTCAATGGGGCTTGCAGTGAGGCAGGCGCAGCAAGACACAAAACAGATTGCCTCCCCCCTTCCCAACACCTTCTAGCTAGTCACTGTTCCTGAACAGCAGGCGTTTCAGAAGGCTCCCTCTCTCCCACCAGTTTTTGTTCCTCCCTATTCCTATCCATTGCCATCCTCCTCCTATTTCACCCATCCAACTCATTTACCTCCATATTATCATTTATTTAGATTATTTTAGATAGATTTAGGTGTTATTTTTTGGTTTT
>QEPC01011901.1:1117588-1161484 GCA_003113815.1 Sphenodon punctatus | reverse complement strand
CACGTCTGTTTGGGTCGTTTTCCCACCCCCTGGCGTGGTTGCGCTGCTCACCCCCCCTGGTGGTTCACTGTGGTGAACCGGCCGCCCGTAACGTCTGAAAATACCCTATATCGATCAACTCCCCCTCATCTACATTCTTATTTATACTCTAAATAAATTCCAATAGATTAGTGAGGCATGACTTCCCTCTGCTAAATCCATGTTGACTCTTCCCCATTAAACCATGTTTATCAATATGCTCCATAATTCTGTTTTTTAATAATAGTTTCCACAATTGTGCATGGCACAGCTGCCAGACTCATCAGTCTGTAGTTTCCAGAATTGCCTTTGGAACCCTTTTTAAATGTCTGTGTTACGTTTGCTAACCTCCAGTCTTCAGGTACAGTAGCAGATTTTAGCGGTAAGTTACAAATTACCAGTAGTAGGTCTGCAATTATATATTGTAAATTCTTTATTCTTTATTAGTAGGATATTGACTCTCACCTTCATCCCAAGTTAAATACATTTTATAATAAATACATAAAATCATTAAAACTCTTTCCAAGTACCCAAGACCAGCGTATCATAAAATGTAAACACCCCCCCCCAAAAGGGTGATATCCTACAATAACACGATAACATATTACCTTATAAGTAACAAAGAGGCCAACCTTTACTAACCAAGAACCTCCCACAACAAGCTTTGTTTATTTATCAGAACCCTCCTCCAATTGTTTCCTAAGTTTAAAAATACTCCGCACAAAGACTGCAACCTGTGCAGATCTCTCCCTGTTCTTGTCTCCCCCAAAATAAATGATTTTTACCTTTGAATCAGCCACCCAATTGAAACATACCATTTGACCCAATTGCGCTCTTGGCACCCTATATAATAAACAATCAAAAAGAACATGGCATAGATCTTCCATGTCCTGGCCACACGGGCATAGACGTTCCTGCCAGGGGGTGCCCAAATAGTGGCCCCATAACACTGCTGAGTCAAATAACTGTAAACAAAACAAGGTAAATGCCCTTCTCAAATGGAGGTTGGACAGAGAGCACACATACTCTGGGCCATCAATCTTTGGGATGAGCAATTTATACCACGGGGCGGATTTTGCCTGGGCGGCGACTGCTCTACCTGATTGATAGGCCATATCCCGAGACCTCCTTTTGACCAGGGACTTAACTATAGATTTGGGCAATTGGCACAACATAAAAGGGGAAAAACCCAGATAAAAAATCTTTTTCTTAACCTCCCTCCACCAACAGTCGAGGTAATGGCCTCTTACTTTTTCAGCAAGACACCTGCCTGCCAGGATTGACTCCCCCTGTAGACATAACTTATGCCAAAATAAAATAATGGTAAAGTCAAGCTTATTTTGCCAGGGCCACCAGCCCAGCTCCAGATTAACTAGCACCATAAGCGTTGACTTTGGCACCCCCAATAAAGATCTCAATACGGTGTTAATTACTGGCTTAACCACCCCTGCAACATCAGACTTTACCTCCCACACCTGGGCTCCATATAACAGTTTAGAAATATATTTGGCATTAAAAATTGTAAGTGCTATGCCCACACTACCACCACCATTGGCAAAAATTTTTTTTACAAGGGAGTATACTTCTCGATTGATCAAAGATTTCAATAAAAAAGCATGCGACCTCCAAGAGCCAGAATAAGAGAAAGTGACCCCCAAATATTTATAACTGGACACTTGTTCCAATCTATTGGGTCCCATAAACCATGACCCTGGCTGAAAACGGGAGGCAAAACCAAAATTTTGGTTTTAGAAAAGTTCACTTTTAACGCAAGATTTACACATTGTTCCCAAAAATCCTGCAATAGTCGAATTAACCCCCGTCTTGAAGTGGATAACAAGACAGTGGGTATTTTCAGATGTTACGAGATCACGCTCAACCACAGTGAACCACGGTCAATTTTGCTCCGGGACCAAAGCGCCCTGAACGTCTGTTCGGTGGCCGCCAGATGTTCACCACGGTCAATACCCACATGGGGTCAATTTCAACCATGCTTCCGGGGCTCCCACCGGACAATTTCCGGATGCGTGGTCAAAGAGATTCCCGGCGGGAACCACCAAAAAGTAACATCTGGATGGCAATCACCGGCCGGAACCAAAGAAAATGATCCCCAGCCGGGGACAAAGCATGCAGCGTCACTGCCAGGCAGCCAGCAACAACACAGCCACCGGAGGGAGATTTAAAGGGAAACCAGCAGCAGGGCAGCGTGGTGGGACGGAGCGAGGAGGGAGGAGATGGAAGAGAGCGGTGGGAGAGAAGGTGAGGGTGGAGGAGGCAGTGGCAGTGGCAGTGGTGGAGGGGGCACAGGCGGGGAAGGGGTCAGGTGCACATGTACATGCAGGTGAGATAAACTGTGGCTGCACTACATTGCCTCCCGTGCCCATTATTGGGGGACAGGGGTGGGGTGGTGGGGTACCGGACCCCCTCCCATGTTGGGGCCGGTCCAGGGAACCCCCGGGGATGGGTGGTGCACCTCACACCTCAGTCTCCAGACTGATATGCCTCACCAGGGCGTCCCAGATGTGCTTGGCATAACGGTACTCCTGGGGGTTCTCGACGTTCATGTACAGGGGCACTGGGCCGGGGGGCCGGTTGGGCTCTGGGTATTCCAGGGCTGCCCCCTCGGTGTCGCACACGTTGTGGAGCACACAGCAGGCGCTGATCACCAGGGCCAAGGTCTCCACAGTGTAGTCTAGCTGCCCAGCGAGGCTCCTCCAGCTCTGCTTGAGGGCCCCGAAGGCTCGCTCCACCATGGTCCTGCTGGAGCACAGGCGGGTATTGTAGAGCACCTCCTCAAGGTTGCGTGCGACAGGGCAGACCTTAATTAGCCATCGGGTGAGGTGGTAGGCAGGGTCACCCAGGATACAGGGGGGCATTGGGTCCTCCTCAATCCAGGTCATCCCCATGTCAGCAAAGTCCCCCCAGAACATCCGGGCAAAGAAGGGGGAGATGGTCATGATCCGTGCATCATGACTGCGGCTAGAGTTGCCCATGAAGATGTCGATGAACTGGCCCCGGTGATCCACAACCACCTGCAGCTGCAGGGAGTGATAGTCGTGCCTGTTCACATACTCTGCAGTTTCCCCTGCGGAGGGGCAGAGGATCTCTATGTGGGTGCCGTCCACAGCTCCCATGCAGTTGGGGAAGCCTCCAGCCATGAATCCTGCCATCGGCCCCCTGGTCCACCAGCTGGATCGTTCTGTCCAGGAGCATGACCTCCACAGCCTCGCACACATCCCGGAGGATACAGGCAACGGTGCTCAGACCTACCCTGAAGTGCTGGGAGACAGACCAGCAGGAGTCCAGCGTAGCTAAGGCCCAGACCCCTATAGCCACCCGCTGGACCATGGGGATGGGGGTCCTCATGGGGGTGTGCTGTCGCTCAAGCCAGGGTGCAAGGAGCTCAGCGAGCTGGAGCAGAGTGAGCTTGTCCATCCTAAAGTGGGCCCTCCAAGCTTCCTCATCCCACTGGGCCAGCGCCCTGGCCCACCAACCCTGTGCCCGCTCAGTGACCCAGATCTGCCTGTCAATGGGCATAGCAAGCAGGGATGCCTGACGCATTGTCTCCCTCCCCCATTGGAGGCGCCCGGCTGCCTTGCAGAGTGCTGCGGGGTGGGTTCGGCCGCGGCTCACTGCCTGCCGGTCTGCCCCGGAGAGCCTCTGCGCCCTGAGCCAGGCAAGGGCTCTCCTGTGCCCATGGTGGGCCCTGCAGGCCCTTGCAGCTCTCCAGGCCAGGGAAACCCGCAGGCGGGTGCCCAGGTGTAGCTCCGCGGTAAGGAGGTGCAGCTGCTCGGTGTGATCATGGTACCACTCAGCCACGAGCGCGAGCTGCATCCAGTAGGCGGTTGCCCAGTCCCGCTCCATGGTGGTGGGGGCCCCAGGGTTTGGGGGATGGTTATGTCAGCCCAGTGATGGCCTGGGTGGCCTGGGGCCGTGCCCCCAGCCGGGCAGGCCTCCCAATGCGATGCCGGTGTCCATGTGCATGCGGTTGGGTGCACCTGCTGTCCTGGCATGGGGCATTGCACCTGCACAGGTGCGCGAGGCTGAGCGCTTCCTGTGCATCTGCATGCCTTCAGCCATCAACACCCCCCCACTCCCTGTTTGCAACACTGTGTTCTTGGCGGCCTGAATAGCTGTCCTGTGTGTGCGCTTGTTTTCTGCAGCGGTGCTGGGTCTGCACCCCATGCCTAGCTCTGTTGCACTACAATGTTGTGGCCTGTGGCTGCCTGTTCTGTCCTTGAGACCCCTCAGAGGCGCCCCCTGGCCCTGGAGGGTATGTGTGCCCCCCTGTCCATGGTGTTAGTCTCCCTGTCTAGCTGGACCATGGCTGGTTGTGCAGCCACTGGGCTCCCGCTTCCTGGCTCCTATGGGGCCCCGCATAGCTGGATCTTCTGCCAGACTATTTCCCTGTGTGACCTGTGGCATACCCCGGCCATGCAGCTGCTCCTGAGCTGCCCGGACAGACATTTGGGTGCTTATGCGAGCCTGAGCTCTGGTCTTCGTTACTTTGGCTATGAGGTGAGCGCTCGTGATTGCCGGCTGCATGCGGAGACTCTGGGGCTAGTTCCCTTCCCCGATGGGCACATCCCAGAGATGAGGTGCTCTCATGTGGCCTGGTCCGTGACTGAGACCGTGTCTGCACTGTCTGTGTGCAGCCTGGCCACCTACATGACCTGCCTTGAGGAGGGGGGCCCTGCCTTGGCCGTGTCCTACTTTGGCTGTGTTCATGGGGCCCGTGGGTACCAGTGCTCCTGTGGGGTGGTTTACCACTGGCTGTTGGAGCTGGGACAGCTTCCGTGGCCCCCTGCTGCTGACTTCTGCATGTCTGAGCCTACCGCGGTGGAGCTATTGGGGCTGATGGGCATGTGGTCCCGATCAGATGTGCAGTTGGGGCTGTCCATGCAGGATCCCTTCGAGGCCTACTACCTGATCGCCCACCACATGTCCTTGTTGGGGTACCGCCGGGGCATGATCCATTGGCCCCACCTGGTTCATCGGGCAGGGAACCTGGCCCCTGGGACCATTGTGGCCCCCAGCAGCTGGCTGTAAGTCCTGGTGTGCTCCCGGCCCCATGATTGCCTGCCCCCGTGTGGGCTCCCACCCCTGCCCGGGGGCCGGTCTCTGCTGGCTGCTCCCTCCTTGATGTCTCTGCTGTGCTGCTGTGCTGCCTGCTTCCCGAGGTGCTGCTTCCCCTGCCTGTGGATCCGGGTCCCCTCCGGCCCCCACCCCCCATCTGCCTCCACCCCTGGTGTTCCCCTCCATGGTTGCTCTCCCCGGTGCCTGGCTCCAGCGATCTGCATGGCTTCACCAACTCACCTGTGTCCAGTGGACTGGCCCCACCCACCAGCACTGCCACCTGCAGCCCCCCTTGGGTGCCTGTGTGACCTCAGGGTTCTGAGGCCCCCGGACTGCCCCTCCCGCCTTCCTCTGGGAGTGTGTGTGCATCCTTGGACCTGCTGCACTGCACCGAGTCTCCTGCCTGCCCTCCATTGGCCCCTCTCTAGGGTGTGGGGTCTGCGTGTGCCTCCTGGACTGTTCTCAGCCCACTCGCTGTGCCGTGTGGGCTCCCGCTGTACTTTGGTCCCAAGCTCCTGCGGCCCCCCATTCTGGGACTGCCTGTGTTGCTGTGGGGGTGCCTGTGCAGACTGTTCTGATGTGGGGGTTGTGGTTGCCATTGCCTGTGTCCTGCCCTGCCCCTTTGCAGTTACCCCCCCTCTTCCCTGTTCTGCGTCCCCCCCCCATGCCCGGTGTGCCTTGTGTGTTGTCCGGGCGCCCGTGTCCCCCCTCCCTTCCTTTCCCTTCTGTGTGTGTGTGTGTGTATGTGTGTGTGTGTGTGTGTGTGTGTGTGTGTGTGTGTGTATGTGTGTGTGTGTGTGCCCGGGCGTGTGCTTGTGCTGTGTGTTCCACTGTGCCCCCGCTGTCTCGTCTGTGTGCCTGTTGTGTGTGGTACCTGTCCGGCTCTTCTCCCTCTCCCCCCTCCCTTCCTGTTTCCCTTGTGTGGGCATTCCCTTGTGTGCCTTTTGGCTTTGTTTACCCTCAGACAGCCATGTCTGTATCCCGCCCCTGCCCGGTGGATTCTAGGTGTTTTGACCATGCCCAGGAATCGGTGTCACATCTGTTGTGCTGCTCTGGCCCGTGATCTGCCAGCCCAATTCCCTGCCATGGTCCCAGTCCTGTCACGTCTGTTCAGGGCTTTTATTGACCCTGGGGGGTGGTTGTTCAGTTCACCCCCTCCGGGAATCCACTGTGGTGAACCGGGCACCCGTAACATCTGAAATCACCCAGTGTCTTCCACATACATTAACATTGCAGTTTTCTTATTTAGAATCTTCGGTGCCATGTAACATCCATGATCCCTTAGGGCTATTATTAACGGGTTCACATAAATATTAAAAAGGAGAGGGGCAAGCAGGCAACCCTGTCTCACTGCCCTGGTGGTGGGAATTCTATCTGAAAGAGCGCCCAAATTATTAATTCTTACTCTAAGAGAGGTATCTGAATATAAAGAACGAATAAGTCCCAGAAGTCTTTTGTCAATGCCCAAACTATCCAGTTCTGTACAAAGTCGTGTTCTATCAACAAGGTCGAAAGCCGAGGAGAGATCTATGAAGGCCGCATAGAGTTTCTGGCGCTGTTGCCAATATTTCCCCACTAAGTGGTTGAGAACAAAAATATGGTCCGTTGTTCCGTGGTTTGCCATAAAACCCACCTGTTCCTCAGTAATAATCCCCCCTACAGTAATCCAATCCAACAACTGATGCAATAAAAGTCTTGTGTACAATTTGGAGATAACGCACAAAAGGCTAATGGGACGATAATTCTGTGCCTTATTCCTGATGCCCCGCTTAAAAATAGGAACCACCAGACTCAGTTTCCATTCATCTGGAACCCTACAGGCAGCATTAATATGAGTAAAAAGTTGAGCCACCGCACCTGCCCACCACTCTGAATCGGCCTTAAAAACCTCTCCCACTATAAAATTGGGACCTGGAGCCTTTCCAGATTTTAATAATGAAATTAATTTCAAGACCTCTTCCCAAGTAACTGGAGGCCAGATAGGTAAGGAATCCCTATTTGCTGGTAACTCCAAAGAAACTTGGCCTTCTAAGTTAAAGAGGTTAAAAAAGTGTGCGGTCCATTCATCAACTGGGACCTTCAGTTCCTGACAAATATCATTACCAGACCCCTTTAAATCAATCAGGTTCCAGAATGCTCGATGATCCCTCCTTTTAACAGCATCCAACAGATGTAACCATTGAGCATGCCTATACATCTTTTTCTTATTCCCCAAGTTTTTTATAGCTAGCAAGTTGCATTCTGTAGGGTATCACCTTCCCATCCCCCATCAAGCCTTTAACATTCATAGCCAAACTATGCAGGGAATTTTTTTGCCTGGGTGCACTCCTCATCCCACCATCCACCCCTGTTTCTTGGCTGTCCAGCTTGCTTGTTTTTAGGACAATAGGTAGGATGAGGTTGAAGAGTAGAGACCAAAGTATCCCAGCTCTCAAAGGCCCTCCCAACATTGGGTGCCTTTTCCAGATGGATTAGGAGCTGCTTAATTTCCAGGGAGTTCATCAGGAACCTCAGGTCCCTTTCCAGGACCATCTAATCCTACACTGACCAGTTTCTAGAACCACTAGATCATTTGTGGGCAGAGAGCCTTCAGTTGGTGATACATAACGTAACTGTAGTTGTAGAGGGAAGTGATCACTATCAGTTACAGAGCCCACCTCAAAATGTATGACATAATCCAGCAAGTCATAAGTAATGGCAATGTAGTCTACCACACTGCCACCCCTAGAGGAGGTATAGGTAAAACACCCTGGAGTATCATTGGGGGTAGAGCCATTAAGTATTTTTACCTTGAGCAAGGTGACCATCTCATAGAAGCGCAAGCCTTCAGGATTTACCTTTACATCCTTGGAGCATCTCTCAGTATTAAGGTCCCCTTCCGAAGAGAATGACTCCTCTTGAAGAAATACTGACTGCATAAATTCCAAATCCCTTCCAATTCTAGCATTAAAGTCCCCCATAATAATAACCCCATCGGTGGGGCAGCTTCCCCAATGAGTCATAATAACATCAGTCAAGTCCCCCCAAAAGCAAGGATCGTTACCGTTAGGAGGATTATAACCATTAACTAGCAGAATAGGGAATGGCAAGAAGGTGCCCCATAAACGAAGAACTAGAAGATTAGGATTTGAGGTCGTTACTGTAGAAATGCGTAGTTTTAAGGAATGGGCAACAAAAGTTGCCAGCCCTCCACAGAAACAGCCTCTGCTAGCTTTCCGTATCGCGGGTGCCACCCAGGCATCAAATCCCTCTAGCTCAGGCTGTGCTTGCTGTTGAGATACCCATGTTTCCTGCAAGCAGATTATCTTATGGGAACTAAGAAAAGTAGAAAAGGTGGAATCAGCAAGTTTTGCAGCCCAGCCAGCAATGTTCCATGAAAGTATAGCAGACCCATTCCGTTCCTTAAGAGCCCTATTTCATGTGGTCTGTCCTACTTGCGCCAAAGATTTTAACAACTCATCTCCCACCTCTATAACTGTAGAATTTGCTACTGGAGTAAGCTGTGCGGAGGGAAGCACATCCCTATGTGACACCATTGTGGGCTCCAGATCAGACATACTGTCCTGGGACAGCAATTCCTCTTCAATATATATCACCTTGCCTTAGTTCATCTCTCCAGCTATCCCCAATTCTCCCAGATCAGGGTTCATAGCAGCACATAACCCTAATAAATGTTTTAAGTTATCCATTAACTGGGTCTGATCTCCTGTTGACAGGGATTGGAAGGAGTGCTTCCACCTTTCCTCTAATCTTCCCTTAACTTCATTCCCTACTTCATTACTCCCCAGCAGGGAAACCAACAATCTATTGTGATCCAGGGAGAATAAGGGAACACCAGTAGCTGGAGAACAAGGGGCTAGGATGGAATTCTGAACTTTACCCTGAGTTGGGCCATCCTTCCTACCATCCAGAGGCGGTAGGGAACCTGCACCTACCAAATCCTCCTGCACAATAAGGGGGTCTGAAATAATATGCCCACTTCAACTTCCATATCTTCCCTAACTGGCGAGAGCTTAGATGAATCCTGCATATTAGGACCAGGAGCCATTAGATTATCCTTCAAACCCTTCAGGTCATTACCTACTAACAAAGGAGGACAGAAGAGGTCAATCAAAGTGGGAGGGTCCATGATCTGAGAAATGAAGTAGTTAGATACAAAAATCCCCCATGAAGCCAGTAGATGCTTAGCTATTAAAATCTTAGAAACAATGTCTGTGTTCCCAAAGTAGATCACTAATCGCATACCCTGGTCCATGGGGGGTAGAACAAAATACCTTATTATGTCCTGTAATCTAAAACTAATATGTAAAAGAGCAGATAGATTTCTCCTTATATAAAATGTTGATGCCCAGCTTGGCCAAAACACATTCCTTTGGGGGTAAATTTTTAGAAGCACTGCATTAGGATCCGGTATCATCCGTCTTGGATGAACCACTAATGAGCTTCTAGAGGCACATGCCTCCCCTTTAAGATGTATGGACGCCTCCCTCCAGGGCAGTAAAGTTCCCCCACTAACCAGGTCTGCTGCCAATGGTTGGGAGTGCTAGGATGGAGGGGCAAAAGCATATGCATGTGACACCAGCAATTTCAAATCCCCAGCCACCTTCTTCAGACATTGAAACCCCTCAGATACAATCGTTTTAATCTCTACAAGTCCCTTAAATAGACTCTCGGTCATTTTACCAATTAAGACACACTGTTCACTCACTAATCACATGGGATCCATAGTACTAGAAAGGTTCACACTCGAGGAAGATAAATTAAAGTCAGTAAGATCCCCTAAGGCTGTTGATACCAGAGGAGAGAAATCAAAGTTTTCACCCAGTACCTCAAACCTATTAGTGGTCTTAAGGGGGGTGACTTGCTGGCAGAAGCCCTTGGTGGCAGGCAGGACTGTAACACCAACTTCCTGCAACTTCAATTGTTTCAGTACCGGGCTCCCAACCTCCGGTGACAGCATCTGCTGGCGCAACCTTTTTTTTGGAATGAACCATAGTAAAAGAGGAACTGGCCATAATCCCTGCTTCTTCCAGGAGGGTAGTGCCTGTGCCGGCCCATGCCTAAGGCCACGCGCACAAAGGTGCGTCCTTGCGCGCGCAGCCCTTAGGTGCGCAGGCCCAGCTCTGCCTCTGGCATCGGCTGTCTTTGAAGGGTTCGGCCGCTCCATGTCCTGGGAATAACTCTGCCCCTGCAGGCACTCAGGCCCTGCACTTTCACCTGTGCTCCACACACTCTCCCATCTGCTAGGCACCACACGCTGCCTCTGGCGTTGACTGTCTTTGAAGGGTTCGGCTGCTCCACGTCCTGGGGATAACTCCGCCCCTTCAGGCACTCCAGCCCTACACTTTCACCTGTGCTCCACACACTCTCCCTTCACTAGATTACTGAGTCCTGCTGTCATTTTTTATTTGATATCCTTCAGAAGTCTGAAGTGTATACCATCTGGTCAAGGTGATTTGTTTGTCAGTTTGCTCTAGAACCACTTCCATAGTCATGTTGATCTGTGACAGTTCTTTGAATTCATCACCTACAAAGAATGGTATCTCCCGAACATCCTCTGCGGTGAATTCATTTATCTTTTCTGAAAATGGTTTTATCCTCCCTGAGTCCCCCTTTTACTTCCTGGACATCTAATGGGCCAACTGGCTCTTTAGCAGGCCTGTTGCTTCTGATGTACTTTTAAAAGTTTTTATTATTAATTTTTGCCTCTTTAGAGAGTCTCTCATCAACTTCTCTCTTGAATTATAGACTGATAGACGTTTCAGATTTGCAGACAGATGTCTATTGATTTTGAATGTATTTAGTGACATAATTCATGCTGCTTTTCTTATTTTTATACCATGAATATTATTTTGGAATTACCATATTTTACTGTACTTTGAATTAGCAAGAAATACATTAATTATATTGTGTGACTTTTCCATGTTAGTTTCTGAGCTAAGGCTGAAACAAGATTTTGAAAAAAACAGGAATTCCCATCAAAATCACAGTTCCCAATACTGTCTCTTGGTTGAACTGAGAACCTCTCACTACTCATCAGTGTCTCAGTCGACATTTCGTTTCCCAATTTACTGATACTGGGTTTACCAGAATCCCGTTTGCTGCTTCACCATTTACTCCTTAGCTGTCAATTTCCAATTTCGAAGAGGTAAAATCAATGCAATACCACATTTCTTCTACCTCCTCTGCACCCAATTTTCCCTTGTTTTTCCTTGTCGTTCATTGGCTGGTATACAGATGCCTTTACAAATCTGCAATCCAGCTACAGGTTGGTCAAAGTAAAGAGAACAACATACCACAATTCTGATTGGCGATATTTGAATGATGGCACTGCTTTTTTCAACTGTGCTTGGGGAGGCAGGGCTGAAGTTAAGGGCTAGGCTATTGTGATTGGCTCTGATATGCAGTAAACAACTAACAGACAGAAACCTGGATGCAAAACAGTACTCTCGGAATGCGGTAAGTGGTAAATTGTTGGCATCTGGTACATAGTAAAGAAACGGAAAGTTGATAAATCAGGACAGCATCTCGCAGTATTTTGGGAATGAAGAAATTGTATCAGTATTAGTAAATGGTTGGGAAATAGATGCTGGTTCCTGAGGTGGCAAAATTACACACAAGTAGGAATTTCATTGCTTGTTTCAACCCTATTGCTGAGCTCCTTGTAGGGATGTGCGAACAGAACGCCGTTTGGCCGTTCGGTTCAGGAACCAAGTTCAGGTTCAGTCATTCGGTCCAGGAACCGGGTTCGGGTTCGGCCGTTCAGTTTGATGGAGTTGGGTTTGGCCGAATATTCGAGGAGGTGGTATTGGTATCGCGTGGTCCCATGATCACGTCGGAAACCGGAAACCAGAAATTTGAGTGCGTGCGGAGCTTGTGTGGAGAGAGAGCATGTGCGTGTGAGTTGTGACTGGCTGATTGTGTGGTTTACTCTTTTGTTTTCTGTGGTTTGGCTGTGTTGGTTTGGCTGGTTGATTGTGAGTTGGTGGGTGTTTGACTGTGTTTGTTGACTGTTGGGAAGGATGTTGGCAGATAGAAAGATGCGTCTTAGGAAGGTGAAGGTGGAGGAGTTGGAGGAGGAAGAGGCTGGCGCTGGACCTTCTGAGGTGGTGGAGGTCGGTTCCTCATCAGAGGAGCAAGAGGGTACAGGAAGTGCCACTGCTGCCAGGTTTGTAAACTTTATTTTTGTTTGTAAACTTTATTTTGTTTGTCTAGCACCCCAAAGAGGGCAGGATTTGCACGTGCCAGCCAGGGTCTTTCTAGTTGCCATCCCTAGCACCTCAAGGAGGGCAGGATTTGCACGTGCAAGCTAGGGTCTCCGGTTGCCATCCCTAGCACCCCAAGAAGGGCAGGATTTGCACGTGCCAGCAAGAGTCTCTCCAGTTGCCAATGCCATTCCTAGCACCCCAAGGAGGGCGGACTAGAGGCATCGTCATAAATAAATGCATGATATTAGGTGTTGTTATGTGTTCCTGTTTCAGAGAGGGTGATGATGATGATGATGGCGCCACTGGTGCCAGGCACAGGACACCATTTAGGCAGAGGTCACCGCTGCCAGAAAGCAGGTGCATGAGGTCAGATGTCTGGCGGTGGTATGACAGCCTGAAAGGCAGATACGCTGTATGCAAGGTAAGGCAAGGGAGCTGGAACAACAGGGAATGGATTGCCCTATGGCCTGTTAGGAAGGAAGTCCCCTGCAGAGAGAGATTGGCCACCCACCCACTTGTGGAGACAGCATGAAGGCAGGTCTTGACAGACCATTGGTCTGACACAGTATGGCACGTCTTATGTTCCTAACTTTATGTTCTTTAGAGCTGTGGCAGAAAAATCAAAAGGGGCAGCCAGGGGATGACATTGGGGCTCATCACCCACATTGAAAATGTGCATCAGCAGAAGGTGGCCCAGCAGGACTTCGGCATGGAGGAGCAGCACTGGAAGAAGGGAGGAAGGTGCTACAGAAGTGCTGCCGCCGTCAGCACAGCCCTTCCCCCTCCTCCAGTGCCACAGAGGACTCTCCAGTCCCCTGGGAGGAGTCTGAAGTGGCAAGGGCTTTTTGGACCGAATTTGAGAGGCCGACCCAGAACTGAAACTCGAAGAATGCACAGCACACAAAGATTTTTTTTTAATTATTATTATCATTATTATTATTATTATTATTAATACTTCTAATTTTTAATCTAATATTATATATATATAATATAACTCTAACTATAGTATTAAAATTCTAAAATCTATGTAACTAAATATTATACCTACAAAGGCCTCATCCTACAAACACACTCCATGGCACTGAGACAGCGTTGGTGGCCTTGGTCGACGACCTCCGCCGGGAGATGGATGCAGGATGTTCAACATTTCTCATGCTGCTAGATCTCTCGGCTGCTTTTGACACCGTGGACCATGAGCTGCTGCTGAGAAGGCTGCGTGACCTGGGGAGTCTGGACTGGACTGTTCTTGAATGGTTCTGCTCTTTCCTCTCGGGGAGAAGCCAGCGGGTGGTGCTGGGAGCTGAGTCATCTTGCCCCTGCACCTTATCCTGTGGCGTTCCACAGGGTTCTATTCTGTCTCCATTATTGTTTAATGTACACATGCAGCCCTTGAGGGAGGTTGTGAGAGAGTTCGGGGTGAGATGTCACCAATATGCTGATGATACTCAATTGTACCTCTCTTTTTCAGCTGACCTAGACCCTGCCATCTTGTTGCTATCCCAGTGTTTGGAGGCCGTGGCGGAGTGGATGTGACAGAGCAGACTGAAGCTCACTCTGATAAGACGGAGGTGATGGTGGTGGGGAGAGCGAGGGAGGTGTCGCCCCCCCTGGTTGGGGGGGTTTGCCTTCCCATAGTTTGGCAGGTTCGGAGTCTGGGGGTGATTTTGAACGCGGACCTCCGCCTGGCGCGGCAGTTGGAGGCAGTGGTGAAAGCCGCCTTCCGCCAGTTATATCTGGTGCGACGGCTGCGTCCATCCGTCTCCGGCTTGGACCTGGCCTCCCTCATCTATGTCACCTTGAGGCTGGACTACTGCAATGCGCTCTACGTGGGGCTGCCCTTGTTCCTGGTTCGGAGGCTGCAGCTAGTGCAGAATGTGGCGGCCCGCCTCCTGTCAGGGGGTATTTTCAGACGTGACGAGATCACAGTGAACCACGCTGAATACCTACATGTGGTCACTGTGCCCTGCACGTCTGTTCGGTGGCTGCCAGATGTTCGCCACACTGAATACCCATATGGGGTCAATTTCAACCACGCTTCCTGGACTACTGGTGCTAAAATCAGATGAAGCATGGTGAAAGTGATTCCAGGCAGGCATCAAAAAAAGTAACATCTGGTCAGCTATCACGACCCAGAATCCCCGGTGGGATTCCGGACCGTAGTGAACTCGGCCAGACGCTGCGGCAGCATTGGCCTCGCTGCCCGCACGTCTCCCCCGAGGGCGGGTGGCGAGGCAGCGTGGAGGGGGCGGGGCCGTTCAGCCGCACGTTGAGCCGCGCAGCCCCGCCCCCTCCCTGATTCCCCACTGGGATCCCCGGAACATCTGTTTGCCGTGCCTGGGTGATCCTGGAGGGGAATCTCTGGGTTCTTTTCGGGACGGGGCAAAGCCGCCATGTCATGTCTGAAAACACCCAGGGATGGGCCATTGGGAGCATATAACGCCTGTTCTCCAGACTCTGCACTGGTTGCCGATAGCATGCCGAGCCAGGTTCAAGGTATTGGTGTTAATATACAAGGCCCTTCACGGTCTGGGCCCCTCATACCTCAGGAACCGCCTCGCCCTCTGTGCCCCAGAGGGGCTCCTTTGGTCCAGCGGGGGTACCTTCTTAGAGGTCCCCGTGTTAAGCGGGGGGCTACAATGGAGAGCGCATTCTCGGTGGCCGTGCCGCACCTCTGGAATTCCCTCCCAGAGGAAACTCACCTGGCCCAAAGCCTTCTGACATTTTGGTGAATCTGTAAGACCTGGCTGTTCACCCAGGCCTATGGGGAGGGGGGGGGTGGGGGAGGGGATGTTTTATCTTTCCCCACTCTTATTTATTTATTTATTTATTTATTTAGTATCCCAGCCTGTTTTATTGTAGTGTTTTTATGGATTGTTTTATTATATTGTTTAATTTTTTAATTGTTTTATAACTAACTTGTTAGCCACCCCGAGCTGTTCACAGGAGGGGCGGGATACAAATTGAATAAATCCCTACACACTAACACTATCTCTATCTATCTCTATAAATATACCAAGCTAACTCCTATCTATCTATCTAAATCTAACTATATCTACACTAAATCTAACTACTATTAACTATTCTAAAACCTATGGAACTAAATGGAATATCTAATAACTACAAAGGCCTAGTCCTACAAACACACTATAAAACTGAATGACTACACACTATCTCTACTTATCTCTATAACTAAGCTAACTCCTACATCTATCTATCTATCTATCTATCTATCTATCTATCTATCTCTATATACAATATTATACAGGGATTTCGGGGGGAAACACAGACTGCTTACAACAAACAACACAGGGAGGGGTACAAAATTGAAATGAAACCTATATCAATCTAATCCTACTCTAAATAAATCCAAAAACAGGGGAAGGGAATAGGAGGGGAGGATTCATTGGAGGGTAGGGAGAAAGAACACAGGGATGGGTAAAAAAATAAAAATAACACTTAAATCTATAGAATCTAATCTAAATAAATGATACTATGGAGGTAAATGTGTGGGATGGGTGAAATAGGAGGAGGATGGCAATGGATTGAGAAAACAAACTGCTGGGAGAGGGAGCCTTCTGAAAACGCCTGCTGGCAGGAACAGTGGCTAGCTCAGAAGGTGTTGGAAGGGGGGAGGGCAATGAGTTTTGTTACTTGCTATGCCCGCATTACCGCAAGCCCCATTGGCTCTGTGCAGCCTAGCCCCCCCATCCCCCATGTCCAATCACAGACTGCGAAGCCAGTGGTCTGAGGAGAAAAGGGATGGTGATTGGGCAGGCTGGCTGCTACTCCAAGCCTCTCCACCCCAGGTACCTGGAAGTCTGCTCCTTAGCTGCCTCCCCCTCTCTGTCGCGTTTTTGCCTTCCAGTCATGTTTTTGCCACCCGAACTCATCTGAACTCTATGTGAACACGACCCAACTGTTTGGTCCTTTCAGAGTTTGTATTGAGTTTGGGTTTGGCTGTTTGGGTTCGGTCGTCCAAACAAACCGAGTTTGACCCGAACTCTGAACTTCCAAACCGCGTTCGCACATCCCTAGCTCCTTGTACAACCAGATTGTTTCGCTTTATGTTATCAATAAAATTGTCAGATTCACTTGGTGTTATCATTGCCACTTGACAATGTTTTTTCTAACTTTTATTTTTTTATCTCTAGTCACTTTGCCCTTGTGTGGAAATATGTCATTTATCGTTAAAACATTTATAACAATGAAATACTGATCCTCAGTATGAGTCAATGTAATTGTTGAGATTCATTCCTGAATGGTCGAGCTTTGAAGACATCCACTTTTCTTAGTATTCTACTACTTCTAACTGAGCTCAGATGAGGAAATAAAAAAGGCTTCTTTGTAGTCTTACATTTGCTTGTGCTAAAACTATATATTTACATTTGCTAAAACTATATATTTACACAAGAGGGTCTGTGTCTTTAAACATTCAGAGTGCATTGCAAAGACAAATTTATAGACATTTACTGCATGTCTACTATCAGTTGCCTGGCACTTAATAAGGACTTTTAAAAGCAAAATGAAACTCCATAATTTAAATTGATTGTTCGTTCCCCCCACCCCCGTGTCCCAAAGTTCTTGTAGCTGTATAATTTTAATAGGTCAATAAAAATCTTTCAACAAGTTGGGTCAGGAGTGTGTGAAGTTTGTCAAACTGAAACTAAATAGAATGTACTTCCTAATGTGTCTGCTGCATAATAATACAGAACTGGTGTCTCTTCATTATGTGTTGACATGGAAAAACAGAAAATTGGTGTTCTCTTTGCAATTTCCTCTTGCCTAACAAAAAAAAATAAAATGGAATTCTAGATTTATTTGCTAACTGTGTATGGCTTGCAGATTAATATACCTTAGTAGATTTTAGTTTGTATTATAGCAATTTTTATTATTATTATTATTATTATTATTATTATTATTATTATTACTATATGTAGCACCAACATTGTACATAACACTTTACAATTCTTATGAATGGAGGCAGGTCCCTGTCCAGTGGACTTACAATCTAGGACCACATTCAGACCTGATGGCAGCATGGCAGGGAAACAGTCGCAAGCCAAAACTGCGGCGGGGGGAGGATGGGGATGCCAGAAGTACCACTGGTGTGAACAAGGTTCTGCTGCAATTTACTCATGGTTGAAAGGGCTCAAAATCCAGCCCTGTCATTTGTAAGTAAAATTGTGGCAGAATTTGATTCACACCGATGGTACTTCTGGCATTCCCCTCCCCCGGCTGCATCTTTGGCTTACAACAGTTTCCCTGCTACACCACCATCAGGTGTGAACGTGGCCTTAGATGGACATATCTGAGGGGAACACAGGGAGAGATAGACACATACATTCCCATTTTACAGATGGAGAACTGAGGCCAAGAGGTTATTACTTGCCCAAGACCACTCAGTGAGTTCGTGGCTAGGTTAGGATTCAAATCCTGGCTTCCCAAGTCCAAGTCGAGCATCTTATCTCTTACCTCACTGCAGGATCCTATCAGAATCAGACCCTGGAATTGGAGTAAGTCCTTGCAAGGGTGAAGCCAAAGTAAGTGAACTGTACTTTAGGTTGTTACTGGCCCTTTAAGGGCTCTGCCCAAGTAAGTCTAAGTAAGTCAGCTGAGGGCTGAACCTGGGAGGGCTTCCACTGGAGGAAGAGAAATTTTAGGGGTGGGACTTGGGGCAAAAAAACGGTTACCGGTTTTACCAGTTACCGGTTTACAAAAACCTGGTTTACAGGATTAAAACTGGTATACCGGTAGTGTTTTTTCCCCCATTGATTTCAATGGGGAACTGTCCCCATTGAAATCAATGGGAAAAAAACCCATACCTCCCGCCTCCCCCTCCAAGGCTGCACGGGTGGAAAGGGGGACACCACCCGCCCACCCTGCCCAGCCTGGATTTATTTTTTTTATTTGACAGTGACCCGGATCCCACACCAGTAGGGTCTAGGTGATCCCTGGGGTGGGGGTGGTTTAACACCCCCCCACCCCAGGGATTGCCCTACCCCTTACTTGTCCTCCATGTGGCGGTGCCGGAAGTTCCCCGGAAGGCCTAGTGAAGGGCTGAAGGGAAGCCAGCAACTAGTGCTGAAGCCACCTGGACCGGCGCCGTGCCGCTGCTGCCACCACCCAGAGGACAAGTAAGGCGATCTGGGTGGGGGGTAGGGCGATCCCTGGGGTGGGCGGTGTGTTAAACCGCCCCCCACCCCAGGGATCACCCTGGCTGCTGCTTGTGTGGGCTCTGGGTCACTTCTGCCGGTGCGGTGGCAGCCCAGAACCCACACTAGCAGTCGGACTTCAGGTAAAAAAAATTTAAAAAAATCCAGGCTGGGCAGGGTGTCCCCCCTTCCACCCGCGCAGCCTGGATGGGGGAGGGAATGTGAGTGGGGGGGTTTGGTTTTGTTTACATTGCGACCATTCTTTTCAATGGCTGTAAAAAAATATGGCACCGGGAACTAGTACCGGTACCCCAGATTACCGGGTTAATCCGAAACCGCCAGTGCAGAAAAATACCGGCAGTTTCGGATACCGGGGGAACCTAAATTCCCACCCCCTAAGAGAAAACATAAGGAAGGAGCTGGGAGAAGAACAGAAGCTGAGAATAAGCCTAGCTATACTGGGTAGAAGAAGCCAGACTGCACCAAAGCTTACCTGGAGCCAGAGCATTGAATTTCCAGTGGGGTCAAATTGTATAGAAATCAGGAGAAGCTTGGCTGCTGTGTGAACTGTTGGGGACACAGACTTACTGGGAGACGTCCTGCCAGGAGGATTAGGCTGACTCTGAGGGAAGCTTTCGGAGGCCAGACTCTAAAAAAGTTCTGTGTTGTTTTGTTTTGAACCTGGAAGGTAGTCTAGAAACTTACACACTGAATATACTAGGCAGGGATGTGCAAAGAGAACCAAGTTTGGAAATTCGGTTCAGTTCGGTTCGAAAATCGAGTTCAGTTCGAAAGTTCGGTTCGGTCGACTGAACTATTTGAGTTCGGTCGAATTCTGAACTTCCCAACCGAGTTCGTGCATTCAAAACCGGGTTTTTTTGCCTTTTGAACTTGTTTGGATTCGACCAAACAGTTTGGTCAAATTCAAGTTTGTTTCGGTCCAAACTCCAAACTTCTGAATTACATTCACACATCCCTAATACAAGGGTGTGGCAGTGGCCTGAGTTACATCCCACATGAGTTTGGTTTGAGGAGGATTATCCTCTCAGAGGACTAAACCCACCGCTGCTATATTCAGCACTTGCAGTCCAATACTATCCTTTGTTTGCTTCAAAATGTTGCTATCTATGAATGCATGCACTAGAATGTTCACAGAAATTGAACACACAACATCTGCAAATCCAGCCAATATGGATTCAGTTTTTAAAATTATATATATAATTTGATATAATTTGATATAATTATATATCTCTTGGATATATATATATATATATATATATATATATATATATATATACAAGAGACCGATAAAACAAATTTGTGACTTGGGTCAGATATGATTGTGCATTCACTAAGAGGAGAAGTGAGAGTAGGCCTCAGTTCTGTTGCTGCCATGCGACTTTGGTGTCTGAGTGTTACAAGCTCTCTCCCAGCTTGTTCTTTGCATTGGTCGGTGCCTCAGTTTCCCCCCCAAACAGGCATGAAGCTCACAACCCTTATTGTCAAGGCCACGTTATTCCTCCATTCCCAGTCTCCTGTTTTCTGCCAGGCTCCACGTGTGCCTCACCAAGCAGTAGCATCAGGCTTATAAACTTTTGACACAATACAACAATAAAAATCCTCTTAACCCTCAGAAGATTGAAAAATGCACTGTATTAATCCGGTATTGGGGTAAAATAGACCCCAATTAAGTCACAATTGGAAAAAAAATGTGATTTATTTGAAAATGACTCGTTTTACATAAACTTTTAAAATTTTATCAAGAGTTATTGTTTGCGGTACAGAAAAAATACTAACACAAAAGGTACTTGGGGTCAGTAACCCAACATTCCCAGAATTACAGTACTGGGTGTTGAACTGACTGGGTGTTGAGCTGAATGTTTGGACTGAATATGACCACCCAGTAACTTAGATGTGTAAGACTTTCATTTTCCCATTCATTACAATTGGGGGTCAAATTTACCCCTAATACCATTTTAGTGAAATTCTCAATTTTTTTAAAAAAATTACAGCTAGGGGGATGAACGAACACAGGAGAATTGACCCCATTATTGTTGAGGAATACATGGAGTATGAAGTAGTACGAGTTTACTAAAAACGTTTTATGAATTTTTGCACCTCTTTGGGCCCAATTTACTCCCAAATCCAGCTAAGGGTTAAATGTAGAATATTCCAGATATCCTTTGTACCAACGTTTGCCTCTCCAGACTCAAAGAAACAAGGCCTCCAAGAGCCACTACGGGCCCTGGGACAAAGGTTCTCTTCGGGCTCCCCAACTCATCCAGATCCTACCCCAAATGTTATAGAATAAGTTAGTTAACTGCCTCAACCTGGGCCCCCTGAATTATGTCCCCCCTATCCCCCTCTCTCATCAGGCCTGGGAAGAATCTCCACCCAACTTCCTCCAGGAATTGCCTCTTCCAATGAACTTTTGGTTCTCCCCTTTAGTCAGCTGACGTCCAAAGCCACAAGTGACCACCCTCAGCCTCTTCCCATTTCGTAGAGCTGTGGAGGTTTTAGTTGATTAGGAGTGGGGAAGCGGAGCCTATTAATCCTTTTAGGTCCAGCTCACCCTGCTACATACAGGAACAAATTTCCTCAGTCAGACCTATTATCTGTGATTTAGTTTAATCATAGGAATAAAAGTTACCAAAAACTGAGGGACTTAAAGTAACCAAGCAATTGTAGACTTACCGCCCAGTGCTACCCCCCCCCCACGCACTACGTAAAGATGGTGCGTGTGCAACCTGTATGCAACCCCCAGCAACAACGTTCGGGAGGGCAGAGTGCCGCGCTGCCTTAAGGTGGCGAATGTTCAGCCTCTGCCTAAGAAGCCATCACTGGATGTTCATTTCCCCACCAGCTATCGGCCTGGCTCTAAGTGAGTTCATGGTAAATGGCTTACAGCTGGTCCAGGAACTGGCTGCGAATAAAGCAAAGAGGGCTGTGATAACTGCCAGTGTAATTGCACATAAAATGGGAAATAGCCTGCAGTTTACTGCTGAGCCTTTGGCCCTTTTCACACAGACACTCTAACACTGATAAAATGGGTGTTACATTTTATTACACATGTTGCAGGGCACCCATAGAGCACACCTGCAGCCCTGCAACATGTATAATACAATATAACACCCATTTTATCAGTGTTAGAGTGTCTGTGTGAAAAGGACCCTTGTCTTACTACCACCGCGTTACTGAATAAGGAAAGCAAGAATTACCCAGGATTCTCTCTCTAAAGGGACTTATAGCAAAGATTTTCCAGAGACAAACGTCACACCAAGCCAGTTAATACCATATTTAATGAAAGAGATCACAAAAGGAAAAATGCTTATACTATTGGAATAGTTGCAAGACTGGAAAACAGCTTATAAGATCGCTGAATCCAATAGCTGTATTCAGCAATGGTCTCTTCCACTCTTGTGGAGCAAAGACCATTTCGAGGCTACACAGACTTAATATCACCTGTGATAAAGTCTTGCCCAGGTTGTTTGTCTTTCTGCAGTTCCTGGTTTCCCTCTCTAGCTTTTAGACCTTCTAACTCTTCATAGTAGTTGGCTGTAGGGATGCGCAAATGCAGTTCGGATGTTTGGAGTTTGGCCCAAACTCAGACAGTTTGGATGCCCGAACCGGATGGCCGAACCAAATGCGGAAACCCCCGAACACTTCGGCCATGTTCAGGCGGGTTCAGGTGGGAAAACCTGGCTGGCAGGCCCTTTGAGGGGGGGGGCAGCTGAGGAGCAGACTTCCTGGCCCCAGGGCTGGAGAGAAGCTTAGACTAGCAGCCAGTCTGCCCAATCCCCATCCCCTTTCTCAGACCACTGGCCTAACAGTCTGTGATTGGCCACGGGCTAGGCTGCACAGAGCCAATGGGGCTTGTGGTAAGGTGGGCGCAGCAAGTAACAAAAGTCATTGCCCTCCCCCTTTCCAATTCCTTCTGAGCTAGTCACTGATCCCATCAGCAGGCATTTGCAGAAGTCTCCCTCTCCCAGCAGTTTGTGTTCCTCCCAATCCATTGCCATCCTCCTCCTATTTCACCCATTTCCACACATTTACCTCCATAGTTGAATTTATTTAGATTAGATTAGATAGATTTAGGTGTTATTTTTATTTTTTACCCCTTCCTGTGTTGTTTCTCCCTCCCTCCATTGAATCCTTCCCTCCTCCCTGTATATACTCCATCCCTGATTCCTTTCCCCTGTTTTTGGATTTATTTAGACTAGCATTGGATTGATTTAGGTTTCATTTCAGTTTTGTACCCCTCCCTGTGTTGTTTGTTGTGAGCTGTCTTTGCCCCCCCTCCCCCATCCCTGTGGGTGGGTAGATAGATAGATAGATAGATAGATAGATAGTGTGTAGTGATCCATTTTAATATTTTATAGTGTGTTTGTAGGACTAGGCCTTTGTAGATATTAGATAATATTCAATTTAGTTCCATAGGTTTTAGAATAGTTCATAGAGTTAGTGTAGTAGATATATATTATATTCCACATTTGAATAAATAAATAAATAAAAATATAAAATCTTCCTCTCCATTCTTTGGGTGGGAGAAATGGAGAAGGAAAGCAGGAGAGACTGGTCTGCTGCCCGTAAGGTGGGCAATGGGGCACATGGCAGGGGAGGCAGGGGCCGTGCCAGCAGAGTGGCAGCAGGCATCAGCAGCAGCCCGAGCCCATCACCATGCCCCAAAGTGCACAGGTCTGATTTTGGCAGTCAGGCTTCAGAGACTCCCAGCAATGGCAGTCGCCGGGGTGTGGTTTGGCAGCGCCTCCTGCCAGCGTCCTCCACTGCCACGCAGGGCACTGAAAGGCCAGTATTCCAGGAGGCTGCAGCTGTCTCTGCTGCAGGTGCAGCTGCTTCAGGGTCAGATGTTCATCATGGGTCACCAATGTCCCCGACCCCCATTATTGAGGTGATCCCCAGCAGTCCAGGGCTGGTGGAACCCACCCCGGCTGCTAGAGGCAGGGCCTGATCCCTGGGCAATGGCAGCAGGGAGAAGAGCAGTAGCAGCAGCAGCTATACGGAGCACAGGGAGAGTGTGCCAGCTGCATGGTGGCAGTTGATCAGCCTCAGGGTCCCAATACTCCACTTCGTGGGACATCACTCTGCTTAGGGACAGCGAGGCAGACACTAATCCTGTGGAGGAGATGTCTGGTGCTGAGGCAATGTCTGTGCCTCCGAGAGCTGTGTTGCCACCATGTTCTGCCCCTCCCAGCAGTGTTGTCAGCTGTGCGTCACCTGGTGAGGGCCAGAAGGCAGGAGGGGGCAAAAATCCTCCGTCCTGGGTGCATTTTAAGCTGGTGCGGGCGAATGATCCAAGGGAGGTGCAGTGCACTTTGTGCCAGAAGGTGGTGAAGCATGGGCAGGTGCTCACCAACCTTGGTACAAGTGCCATGGCGGTGCACCTGAAGGGATGCCACAGCCCTGTGCTGCTAAGCAGGCAGGCAGGGGCAAAGGACACCAGCAGGTTCCTGACTACAGTGGCCAGTCATCTGCCTCCATCAACGGGCAAGCATCCTACTCGAATAGCTACCTCTAGCAGCAGGAGCGGTATTGCTGTCGGGGGGAGCAGCAGCAGCAGCGTCAGTGCACCATGGAGGAGCTGGGGTGGAGGCAGCTGCCAAATCCATCGGCAGCTGCAGGACGTGGAGGGTGGCATGGCTTTCAACTTCAGATGCCTCGTGCATGTTGGGGGAAAGCCACACGCATTTTGGGGGAAATTATCGCACTGAATGGGCAGCCCTTTTCGGTGGTCGGGGACATAGGGTTTAGGCGCCTGATTGGCTTCCTGGCCCCCCAGTTTAAGCTGCCCTCACACACCACCCTGAGTCAGCAGGTGGTGTCAGCCTTCTACTGGGCTTTAAAGGAGCGGGTGAGGGAGGAACTGGCAGGGGCTGGGGGTACCACCATCCACTTCACCACAGACCTGTGGTTGAGCAGGAATGTGCAGCACGTCTACCTGACAGTGATGGCACACTGGTGGCAGGACCCGGAGGCAGAATTTGGCAGTGGTAGGAGGGATCCCAAAGCAGGGTATAGGTGGACCCTTCTTCAAGCGGAAGTCATGGACAGCCACCGCACCACTCGGAACATCGAGTCAGCCCTGACCGCAATGGTGAGGGAGTGGGTCATGGCAGGTGCACCCTTCACCAAGGGGTGTGTGGTGATGGATGACACAGCCAACATACTGAGGGGAGTCCACGAGGGGGGCTTCACCAGCATCCCTTGTGCCACACACATCCTTCACCTGGTGGCCAGGAACACTTTGAGCTTGGGGGAGAAGGGGATTGGGGCAGGCACCCTTAGCTCCCTGATTGAGTGGGGGAGGAAGCTGGCCGGTTTCTTTAACCAGAGCATGAAGGGCAGCGACCTCCTCCGGGGGAAGCAGGCCGAGCAAGGCTCCCAAGTGCACCAGCTGGTGCAGGATGTATCCACCTGGTGGAATTGGACTTTCCTGATGCTCGAGTGGCTTCTCGAGCAGAAAGCCACCTTGCATCATGTGCAATTGGCGATGGACAGTGGGGCACCTCCAAGGTACGATGGGGTGGAATGAGAGATCCTGGCTCACACGGTCTTCATGCTGAGACTGTTCTTGGCCATGACGGAGACCATCAGATCCTCCATGGCCACCATCAGCCAGGTGACCCCTCTGGTCCAGAGTCTCCTCAGGAGGCTGGAGGAGATTCTCCAGGGGTGAGAATGTGGCCCTCAGGGCAGGGAGCTGGAGGATGAGGCGGTTGACCTGGTGCGGCAGCTGAAGGCAGGGCTGAAGACGAGGTTCGATGAGCTCCTGCAGTGGGAGGAATATGTTTTGGCAACCATGCTGAACGCCAGGGTCAAAGGCAGCGTGGCATGCCAGACAGCTCTCTATGGACACTGGAAGGGTGAGCTGGTGGAGAAGGTCCAGAAGGCAGAGCGGGCTCTTGAGAGTGTGCAGCAGCAGCAGGAGGACACCCCTGGGGATGGTGGGAGTGGGATCAGCCACCTCTTTCAGCAGGCGGGGTCTATCCCTGTCCCCAGGCCTAGCAGTAGCAGCACCAGCAGCAGGCTGAGCAGCAGCAGCACCCCTATTGCCAGCAGCAGCTCGTATGTGCAGGGCACTCTGGCGAGCATGGACACTTGCACAGCAGGGTATGCAGCGTGGCTGCGGGCAGTTGTGGAGGTGGTGCCCAGGAAGAGTTACATGAGAGAGGACGACAGCGCCTCAGCAGCAATGGAGAGCTACCTGGAAGAGGAGTCAGGCATCAAACCCAGGAGCAATCCCTTGGCCTAGTGGGCTGGCAAGCCCAATGTGTGACTGGCCTTTTCCAAAGTGGCTAAGGGTCTCTTTTCCTGCACACCAACGAGTGTCCCCAGCGAGCGGGTGTTGTCCATGGTGGGGAACATTTGCTCTCCACACCGCCTGAGACTGGGGGCCAAGTTGGCGGAGCAGTTGATTTTTATTAAGGTGAACCTTCCGCTGCTGGGATTCCCTGAGTTGCCCCGGACATGGATTAATGGAAGGGGTAGGAATATTGGTATCGGATAAATCTGATACACCTGGGAATCAGGTGTATTGGATTAATCTGATAATCCAATATTCACCAGTACCAGCATACCAGATTTTTAACATTGGCTGCTTTACTGTTTTTTTTACAATGTGGCCATTGAAGTAAATGGCCGCAATGTAAAAAAACCGGTAAAGCGGCCAATGTTAAAAATCAGGTATGCCGATACCAGTAAATCCAATACCGGGGAGATCCGATACCGGTAAATCCGGTATCCAGTATTCTCCCTGGTGTCCCATCCCTAAATGGTGCAGTGGCACAAGCCATCCCATGCCAGAGGCAGTCTTGGGACGGGACTCCCCCTCAATCTGGGCTGCTGCTGCTGAGTTGCTCTCCCTACCTCATTATGCCCGGTACCCTGCCTCTCTCTCTCACTAGACAGCCTCGGTCAGCCTATCTGACCGACCTCATGACACTGGATGATATTGGGGGGCTGTAAGCCTGCCAGCAGGCCTCTAGCCTGATGATCTCGGCACACCTATCTGACTGGATCTCTCTCTCTTGTGCTGGACAGTCTTCACCAGACTATCTGAGTGCCCTGCCAATGTCCCAGCCTGCCTTCCCTACTGCGTCTCATGCCACGCTGCCTGCCCTCCCACCCACCCACTGAGGTGGCCAAGATCAAACATTGTCTGAGTCTGCCTTCTGCTTATGCCATGCTTCCTATCTTCCCACCTGCCTGTCCAGGTGGCCAAGATCAAACTCTACCTCAGTCTGCCTTCTGCACATCCCACGCTGCCCAACTGTCTGCCCGCCCACCCAGGTGGCCAAGATCAAACCCTGTCTCAGCCAGCATTCCCATGCTCATGCCACACTGCCTGCTTGCCCGCCCGCTCAGTTGGCCAAGATCAACCCCTGCCTCAGTCTGCCTTCTGCTCATGCCACACTGCCTGTCTGCCCTCCCTCCCAGGTGGCCAATATCAAACCCTGCCTCAGCCAGCCTTCTGATGCTCATGCCATGCTGCCTGTCTGCCCATCTGGCCAGGAGGCCAAGATCGCACCCTGCCTCAGTCTGCCTTCTGCTCATGCCACGCTGCCTGTCTGCCTGCCCACCTGTGCACCAAACAACCCAGGTGGCCAAGATCAAACCCTGCCTCAGTCTGCCTTCTGCACATCCCACACTGCCCATCTGCCTGCCTGCCCACCCAGGTGGCCAAGATCAAGCCCTGCCTCAGCCAGCGTTCCCATGATCATTCCACACTGCCTGTTTGCCCGCCCGCTCAGTTGGCCAAGATCAACCCCTGCCTCAGTCTGCCTTCTGCTCATGCCACGCTGCCTGTCTGCCTGCCCGCCAAGGTGACCAAGATCAAACCCTGCCTCAGCCAGTCTTCCCATGTTCATGCCATGCTGTCTGTCTGCCCACCCGCCCAGGTGGCCAATATCATACCCTGCCTAAATCCAAATATGCCCAGGCAATCCTGCTGCTGTTGTCTGATGTTGTATGGGAGCTCTTGCTTGGCAAATCCTACCATCCTGGAACCATGGGTGCTGCACACAGGCAAATCCTGTTGCTGTGATCCCTGCTGATCCACAGGCTCTGTGCCCAGTCAATCCAATGACTGCTGCTGCTGACAATGCTTCCTCTGCTGTCTATTCCATGGGTTCTGTGCCCCATAAATCTAATGTCTGCTGCTGCTCCCAATGCTGACTCTGCTTTCTGTGCCATAGGTTCTGCTACCAGGCAATCCATTGTCTGCTGCTGCTGCCAATGCTGCCTCTGCTGTCTGTGCCATGGGTTTTGTGCCCTGGCAATCCAATGTCTGGTGCTGCTGCCTCTGCTGTCTGTGCCATAGATTCTGCTACCTGGCAATCCAATGTTTGATGATGCTGCCTCTGGTGTATGTGCCATAGGTTCTGTGCTGTGTCAATCCAATGTCTGCTGTTGCCAATGCTGCCTCTGCTGTCTGTGTCATGGGTTCTGCTACTGAGCAATCCAATGTCTGCTGCTGCTGCCAATGCTGCCTCTGCTGTCTGTGCCATGGGTTCTGTGCCCCAAAAATCCAATGTCCGCTTCTGCTGCCTCTGCTGTGCCATGGGTACTGTGTCCCGCCAATCCAATGTCTGCTACAGGGTGGCCATGTGATTCACCACTGGGGAAGGCTTGACGAATTGGCAAAATAGCTTGTTCAGATCCGGAGAGTAGGATGCAAGCCTGGAATGCCCGGTTGAGTAGTGGTGCCAGCCACCAAGCCCTGGCTGGGCCTCTCCCGCTCCTCCACTAATGCCTGGGAACCTGCAACACCCAGAGAAGTAGTGGTGCCAGTCACTCCAGCTCCAGAACCCACCAGCAGGGTTCTGGGGCTTATGTTCCAAGCAGGGAAGGCTGTCATTCCACTTGTCTGCAAGTGCCCCACCATTGCCAGCCAGCCTGCCTGCCTGCAATGCCCGGTCGAGCAGCAGTGCCAGCCACCGAGCCCTGGCCAGGCCTCTGCCGCTGCTCCACCGATGCCTGGCAGCCTGCAATGCCCGGTGGAGTAGGGGTGCCAGCCACCAAGCCCTGGACAGACCTCTGCTGCTGCTCCTGGCACTCAGTGCACTGGGGACATGGCTTCAGAATAACTAGCCAGAAGCACTGGGGAGCCTGGGTTCCTCAGGGCTCACACCGGGCAAGGACATGTCAGTTGCAAAGGCCAGCCCAGTGTGCTTCCCCCTCCCTCATGGTCCATGGCAGAGGGAGTGCATGGTGGTTTGCTGCTGGGGTTGCCATGCTGGGAGCCAACTGATTGAATCCCTCCCCAAACACTCCATCTGAGTGGGTGCTTTGCAGAAGTGCCACTCAGCATTGCCAGCTTGCAATTCCAGGCCGAGTAGGGGTGCCAGCCACCATGCCACTGCTCCACCAATGCCAGCCAGCCTGCAATGCCTGGCCAAGCCGGGGGTGCCATCCATCAAGCCCTGGCTGGGTCTCTGCTGCTGCTCCATCGATGCCTGGCAGCCTGCAATGCTTGGCCATGATGGTGACTAGAACTGGAGAACCCAGCATAGAGCAAGAAGAACTGGAAGCCTGCCAGCCTGCAATGCCCAGCTGTCACCAAACCCTGGCCGGGTCTTTGCCACTGCTCTTCTGATGCCAGCCTGCAATGCCTGGCCAGGACTCTTCTGCCACTCCGCTGATGCCAGCCTGCAATGCCCTGTCCCCATATGGGTGCCAGCCACCAAGCCCCAAGCCTTCCTGGCCTCTGCTGCTGCCACTGGGTCTCAGATGGCCAGGCCTGGTGCCACGGGCCTGCCTGCCCAGGAAACCCAGGGTGCCAAGCATCAAGCCTTCTCGGTCTCTGCTGCTTCTGCTGGTGGTTCTCTGATGGCCTGCCATGCCACAACAGGCACCCCTGAGGGTCCCTGGAGTGTCCCAAGCCTCCTGGCAGGGCCAAGCTTTCTGAATGTTCAGGGGGGTCCGAACTCCACTGGATTGAACTCACGGACCCAAACTAAGTTTTTAGTCTGAATGGCTGAACGTCAGAACATCCAAACTCTGTCCTGTCCACACATCCCTACCAACCTGCAATGCCCAGCCAAGTAGGGGTGCCAACCACCAAGCTCTAGACGAGCCTCTGTTGCTGCTCCACTGATGCCTGGCAGCCTGCAATGCCCGGCCGAGTAGGGGTGCCAGCCACCAAACCCTGACCGGGTCTCTGCCACTGCTCCGCTGATGCCTGGCAGCCTGAAATGCCCGGCCAAGTAGGGGTGCCAGGTCGGCCACCAAGCCACAAGCAGTCCTGGCCTCTGCTGCTGCTGCTGCTGCTGTGTCTCTAATGGCCTGCCATGCCCCCACGGGAACCCCTGGAACACCCCAAGCCTCCAGATGGCTGAATTTTCTGAACATTCAGGGTGGGGTCTGAACTCCACAGGACTGAACCCATGAAACCAAACAAAGTTTTCAGGCCAAACAGCCGAACATCGAACCCCATTCTCTTTGCACAATCCTAGTTGGCTGGTAGTTCTCCAGGATAGCTCCTTTTCTTTCTTCCAATTTAACTGAAGCCACAGAATAGAAGAAATGAAGCAATACCCCTGACGACCCAAAACCCTTTTTACATAAAACATCATAAAACCATAATGCAAATGGTTCTGGCTAATATAAATGCAAATGGTTCTGGCTTTTATGTGTAACTAACCTGCTTCAGGCTGGTCAGGGTCTAGCAGGAAGTTAATCATCATAGCCTGTTTCTTTCTTGGAGAACAGCCAAATGACTTCAAGTAAGACATTTCAGGGCTCTGATTTCCAGAAATCAGAGTTTCTGGAACCTTCCAGAAGGGGTAATATCTGGGCATGTGCAGTCCTAGGGACATAACAAAGAATGTATCCTGCCCTTCATTGTCAGTCTAGGCCTCTTAAGGAGATACTACCCATTTGGTGTATGGGTTACACCAGTACCACACTCATCTCTGGAATGAAGGATGAGTTTGGAGAGAACCATAACATGCATGCATTAGTTTTGGGAATCCCCTGGCCTGAACCTCATCCTTAGATTTCCGCGTTGCCAGTGGGGACCAAAGCCACCCATTTTGTGCATCTGCAGCCAACCCACTATGAGTGTGCGCACTGCGCAGGGCTATAACCATCTCCATTAGGCAACATTTCTGTGAGAAATGTTGAAGGGCAAGCATGGTCTATGGTTCCACCAAGTTTGGGAACCCGTTGATATTTGAATAGTCATCATACTAGCGGTCATCTGAGTTCACCACTCAGGGAAATGAATGTGGTAGTTCTTACTTCTCAAGACTCGTCCCTTGTCCAAGGTTGCTTCCAGTTTGAATGGAACTCACTGCATTGGTTACTCTGTGTTTATGTTTTGGAGATTTCCTCCACAACCAACTAGATACTCCTTTTATTTATTTACTATAATTAAATGAAAGCTGGGGTTTGGGAAATCAAGGCCCTTGTTTCAGAGAACTGCTGGAATTCTGAACCAGCTGTTTATGATCCCGGCCTGAATTGCCTATAATCGCTGATCACTTACCTAAACATCAGTTCTTCTAAGAAGTGGGCAGCCATGTAAGACAAACAAAAGAAAAGTTTGAAATCAATGAGTATGGCAATATCTGCAGAGCCTATGCAACCCTACTAGTAGGTAATCCAATTTATAAAATAATAACGAAATGAGTCAATGCTAATATTTCATTTTTTTTATTTCCCAAGTGGTTTGTTCAGGACACTTGTTCATACAGAAGTGTTTTGTACAGAATCCCTATTATTATCATCCCATGTGAAGGTAAAGCTAGCTAGCCTACTAACCAGAAGTCTATCCATCTCAAAGCCTTTGCTATTGAACATATAGAGTTCTTTCCAAAATTGCAAATAGCTCTTGTATTTATGAAATGTCTGCTGGCAAATGTCCAGCTTATTTCCATGTCTGCTCCTCACCAAGGCTCACTTACATAGAAGACTCTAATGCATGTTATCGCTACGTGCTGCAATAATGCTTGAAGAACTTGCAAATCAGCAGATTTTTTCCCCCCTTCTAACATTATTAAAGTGAGGAAAAAAGAGTTAACCTTTATTGGGTAAACAGAAAACCACTTACATGCTTTGCTGTGCTATTCCAGGAAAAAAGCCAATTTTAAAAATGTGCATCTTCTCTTTGTGCGATTGCTGTTCTGCCTATTTTCTCGTAGGCTGTCTCTCTTCCTCACTGTACTGTACCTTTTTTCCATCTGTGCTCTGCATACATTACTCTTCTAGTAACTGCTTTCTACCCTAAGAATGTTTGACTGAAAAAGTGGCTCGCCTTGAGCTTTCTGTTACTGCATTTAAAATAAAAAGTTTTTTTTTTAAAAAAGGAATGGGGAGGAGGGAAGACAGGTACCGTCGTGAAAGACATGGAGCAAAATGGACAGCTTGAAAAGCAATGATGAACTGGATGGGAAGGGAAAAAGAAAAAGAACAAAACCAACCCTGGGTAACATTTGAACCAAAATCCCATTTATAGCCTGATCATAACCTCACACATACCATCCACAAGGGTGTGTGTGCAACCTATGTGCAACCCCTGTAGATGCAATGTGGGGTGCGTGCATCATGTACTCAACCTGAGTGCCAAGTACAGACATTGTGCACCACTCATGCACACATGGGTTTAGAATCGGGCCTTCTGAAATCTATGGGTGCAATCTTCTGTGACGAAAGTCAATGCGAGTTTTTCCATTAACTTCAATGGGTGCAGGATTGTGGGCAAAGGCTCTTAAGTATCACCATACGGGTTCAGATAAACGGTCGATCTAGCCCACCCCATCCTGTCTCCTACAGTAGCCAACTTTGGATGCATTAGAGAAGTTCACAACCAGTCATACTAGAGCAACCTTTTTCTGCTGTTCATTCTCAGCCCCTAGCTAATTGAGGTCTTGTCCCCTGACTTGACTTTCTCATTAAAAGTTAGAGCCTTTTAGTTTCAATAGTGACCACGCCATTTTGGAAAGAACAATTCAGGCTCCTAAACCCCTTAAGCACCACACTTATTTTTGAAATATTTTTTACCCAGTCTACAGGAAAAGAAAAAGAAGCTGTTAGCACCAGAAAAATAAGTGCTTCTCCAGGTCCAAAGGGCAGCTGTGCTTAGTGCTTTTAACATGCAAGAAAGAGAATGCGCCTCGGAGGAATGATGAAGGTTAACTTTGATTCCGGAATCCCACTATGCTCAAGGCAAACGAATTGCCAGCATGTTAGAGATGTACAGCAGATTAAAAAAAAATCTAATTGCAAGGGATGTGATGACTGCTGTGAATCCATAATGCATTCATCCCAGAGCACAACTGTGCATCTATTTAAGACTTTTAGTTGTGGAGATAAAGAGAGGAGCATTTTTTCTTCTTCCCAATTTCATAACAGATAAAAAGTGAAAAGGGGGCTAACAGCTGTGCAGTAGCAGAGCAAGGCTTCCCCCCTTCCTGTCGGAGCGCCGTAGGAAGCATTTAAAGCTACTGAGGCTTGTTAAATGATAACAAATCTCTCACTCACTGATTTGATACCAAGAGGACCAGCTTTCCTATGTGCAAGCTGGATTTCTGAGTCATAATGCATGCGAACACATGAAAAAATTATTCGGGCTTTTCAACCTGCAGTTACCCTGTATGAGATTCTAATTATGGATAGGAACGTACAAGCATATTCCTGGTCCTCTAAACTTGAGTGATCTGATGTATTTTTGTGACAGAATTGATGTACATTTTGGCAAAACCCCGGTGGCTCCTTCAGTGTTTAATCAACAAAATAAGGGTTCACCTGTAAACTAATCATGGATTTCGATAAAAATCTTGGATCAGCCAATCCCAGACCCAAACCTTTTGGACGAGTGGATCACTGTCAGTCCTCAAAATTTCATGTTGATCATCATATTCCACTGAAGATGGCCCTGGCCTTGATTATGCCAGGATGCAGTTGCACAAGATGGGTCCAAGCCTTCTTTGCATTTATTTATTTATTTCCAAATCTTTTACCCCGCCCCTCCTTCTCCGGGCAGCTTGGGGCGGCTTACAGCATAAATAAATAAAACTTGTAAAAATAAATAAATAAACAAAACAAACAAACGTGGGCATTTTAATCATAAATAAATAAAACCAAATTTATATGGTTGACGCCTTAAAGACTGGTAGCATCTGGATCAGAAATGTATGGCAAGAGCCAATCATTTGGTCTGCTACTGTTTTACAGTCTGTGATAAATTATATGCATGTACATATTCAAAGTTTGCAGATGGCTTACAGTTAACTCACAGACCACATATGCAAAGCTTACAGATGTCAGTCTGGTTTTCCCTAGCTCCTTACCCCCATAGGTTGTTCGCCGATGCTTCTCATTATACTGTCTTATCCTTCAAAATCCCCCTCCTCCCCTTTCAATCGAACACAACTGCAACTTCACAAATATCTCCCTGCATCTCCTTGAGTTCTCCTCCCCTTGTTTCCCCTTCCTTGTCCATCCTAGACTTCAACCCCTCCAAAGAAGATTGACTCTCAGTGGTGTAGTAGCTGCAGCAGACCTGGACTCATGTCCCAATTATGGACCTCCTTAAGGGTAAAGGTGTGGGGTCCTTCAAAGTGGGGACCTTCCCAAAGCTCCCAGTCAGTGAGGTCAGCAGATTCCCACTGCCCACTCTGAAGACATCCTTCTTGGTGGGACCACTTTGCAAGTGACATGAGCACCACTAAGGAATTTTCAGAGTGTGTGTGGGCAGAGTCTTGCCCCCGCTCTTTCCCCTGACCACTCTGGAAACTTCCTAGCGGTGATCAGGGCCTCATGCCCACAGTCCAGGGCCTGCACTCAACTGAGCCCCCTCACTTTGTGGTAGCTACGCTCCTGCTGACTCTAATCATAACAGCTTGCATCAGGTGCATTGCTAGCTCCAGATAAAGAACAATAGAAGCTTCGATGTAAGAGTCAACACACAGATATGTTTATACATTTTGTAACTCAAACATGCCAGACATTACTTTCAGGAAGGACAATTGTGGACAGCATTTAAAAATGTTTGGCCTGAAATGTGTGATTTTCCAACTGCAGGAAACAAACTCAGATGAAATACCATCGTAGCTGCAGTTTTACATAATACCGAATGTCCATGGCGCTTGCCAAGGCACAGATTAGAAAACGGGGCATTCAATCTCTAATGAAGCTTGCTTTACAAGCAAAAGCTGAAAGTCACTGTATACGCAGCTTATGCTTGCTCAGGAGTTATCCTTCTAAAAATGCCATCCGTTCCACATCATGATAAACCCAGTGTGCAAGTGCAACATTTAGCGATCTTTAGCCTTCTGGCTTAGCGGTTCCCAACCAGCATGCCAGGGTGTCCTAGAGTGCTTCTGCAGGTAGCAAAGCATGGGCTGAAAATTTAGATAATGATAGTTGCTCAGTGAACCATGGCCCTTCCAGGCCTCAGTCATCCTAATGGATATGAAATATAATATTTATTTAAATATTATGGGGGACATGGATAATTTCCTTGTCCAGTTAATACCCACATCCCTTTGTCTTTGGTTACGTGCAAGAAGATTTTCCCAGGTTATATTCTATTTAAGTGAACAGCTGCATAGCAGTGGCAGGACTAGGTTTTGTGGGGCATTAAAGTTTCAAACAGGTCCTTATGTTTTATCAGCCAGACAGGGCCAGTCTTACCACAGGACAACCTGTGGCAACTGCCCTAGGCTCCACTCTGTTCTCTAGTCTCCACTTCTGGGGGGTGGGGTGGGGGCACAGTGTTCACCATTTCCACTAGGGCATGGTACATTGCCCTCACCCTCTCCCAGTGGGACTCTAAATATGACCACCTCCAGGGCCCTGTGGAGGGTGCCACCAAAGGGGTACAGCCACCACAAATTCTAATGTCAGCTCTATCTGAAGAGCATGTTTCTGTGGACATTACCTCTTTCTGGCACACAGATAGCAATGCCCAAGCTACTAGAGCTGAAATTATTATTATTATTATTATTATTATTATTATTATTATCAAGCATTTATATAGTGCCAGCAATGTACCTGGCACTTTACAAAGTAATGGAATAGACACAGTCCCTGCCCAAGGACCAGGGCCGGCCTTACTGTGGGGCGGTTAGGGGCAGCCGCCCAAGGCCCCGCGCTTGGGGGGGCATGGGTTTAGGTTTTAAAAAAAAATCGGGTTGGGCAGGGGGGGCATCAGGAGTGTGGGAAAGGCAAAGGCCCCACCTCTCCCACACTCCATGCCCCCCCCTCCTCTGCCTGGCACAGTCTCGGCCAGGGGAAATGAGGGAGAGAGAGTCAGAGGCCCCACCTCTCACTCATTTCCCCTGGCTGAGAGATTGACAGGTACTGAGGGGGGGTGCACCCGAGTGATGGAGAGGTGGGGCCTCTGCTTCTTCCCTCACTTCCGCCAGAAGTGAGTGAGAAGAAGGTAGAGGCCCTGCCTCTCCCTCATGCTGCTGGCCCCCTCTGATGCCTTCCTGATTGTTTCAGCTATGAGGAATGAGGGAGAGACAGGGCTTCTGCCTCTCTCCCTCATTCCCCCTGGCTGATAGACTGTGCCAGGCAGTGGGGGGGAGGGGTCCAAGCCCGGTGTGGGGTCCAGGCCGGAGGTGGCGGCGGCGGCACAGGCAGCAGATCATGTAAGTGATCCGATCGGAATCCGTATGGCCGCTCAAGCTTAGAGATGGGCGGAGAGGAGTGCCATCCCACCCATCCCTGAGCCCAGGCCCGGGTAGAGTGCTGCCCCTGGGTTGGGGAGTGTCCCCTGAGCCAGGGAGCACCCCTAGCTGCCGTTGGAAGGTATAAGGCCCCAAATTTTTCCCCGCCCTGGGCCCCACTTATGGTAAGACTGGCCCTGCCAAGGGCTTACAATCTGAGAGACAGAGGGGTGGGGGGAGAGGAAGGAGCGAAAATAGAGGGAGAGACAAGGAGTGTAACATTCATGAAGATGCGAGGTCCCAGGTGCACGTGCTTGACTTGGCTACATCAAGAATATTGACTGGTTGGTCCATGTGGTGAGGATATCAATACACAGACCTCAGATAACAGATTGTACAGGATGGAGGGTATCAGCATGAGTTAGGAGAGAGGAGCAAGGAACCAGGGAGGGCAGAGAAGAAGAGGTGGATCTTGAGGAGGGCTCTGAAGGTACGTAGGGAGGGGGCGAGGTGGATGTGCGCAGGGAGGGAGTTCGAGGCATGGGGGGCAGCTAGGGAGAAGGGCTGAAGGTGGTTAAGGGAACAGTGGAAGTGTGGGAGGATGAGAGAGGGGACAGAGGAGGAGCGGAGTTCACGGACTGGAGTATGGAGGGAAATTAGCGTAGAGAGGTAGGGGGGAGCACGGTGAGCAAGGTTGTGAAGAGCTTTATAGGTGAAGACTAGGAGCTTGTGCAGGAAGCGGAGCAGGAGCTTAACTAGGAGCTTGTGCAGGAGCTTCATTCTTCCCACTCCTGCTCCTTCACTTTTGGGGCTGGCTGCAAGGGGAAGAGATACTGAGCAGGGCTAAACTCATATCTTATTGGCAGGGTGGTAATCTCTGCCCTTTCTTCTTCTTGAGAGCTGAGCCACAATGCAGACAGTCAAGGTTCAGCAACAAAAGGATAAGAAAGGGAAGAGCTGTTCATTTCTTAGGCCCCTGTGATAATGACATTGAAGAGACCCACCCCTCTGCAAGAGTGAGTATGAGGAGACTGTGACATAGTAGTATGGGTGTGTTTGGTGTACAATGATCATCATGGCATAGCAAAGAGAGTACATATGCATATGTGTGGAAGCTTGAAGGGTGGTAATCATGACATAGCAGTATGCATGTTTATGTGTGTGGTGGTGGTGGTGGTGGAAGCATTAGGGATGTGCGAACAGAACTGAGTTCAGAAATTCGGTTCGGTTAGGTTCAAAAATCGAGTTCAGTTCAGAAGTTCGGTTCGGTCAACCGAACTAGTCGAGTTTGGTCAAATTCCGAACTTCCAAAGCGAATTCGTACATTCAAAACCGGTGTTTTAAGCTGGTTTTGGACTTCCGAACTGGTTCAGATTCGACTGAACATTTCAGTCGAATTCGAGTTCGGTTCAGAAGTTCGGTTCAGTCGACTGAACTAGTCGAGTTCGGTCCAAACTCCAAACTTCCGAACTGCATTTGCACATCCCTAATTAAGAACAACTTCAGGATCCCTTTGTCTACAGATCCCTTTGCAGTCTTGCATGCCACCTATGCTTAAAGCTGCCTCTGCCATGTGGTGATAACTAAGCATGGGCATTCTGTGAAAACATTGCTGTAACATATCTGAGCCCAAACAGGGTTAAGAGCCTCTGATGAGAGTTGAACCCAAACTTTTCCCCCAGTTCTGATTCTGTCAGAACCAGGCGTTTCATCTGGTCTGATCAGAAATCAGAACTAATGATGAGACCAATCGTTGGTTCCAAACTCCAATTGGACCGGATGAAAGAAATGGGGCTGCCCATACCCAAACTGGTGGCACTGGCATCATGCGCAAACCAGTTATTTCATGCTTGCACAGATCACCATTATTTCTTTTCTGGCTGAAATTCTGATCAGAAACATTTCTGATGCAAATTCTGTTTACAAAAGGGGCAACTGTTCCATTTTCGTGGAAACGCTCCACAAAAACGGAACAATTTTTTTGAACCACTTCTCTCTCTAATTTATGTTACTTACTATCATGTTATTTTCTGCCTTGTACATGTCTGAAGATTCTATCCTACTATTCTCTTCATATTTAGAAAGCCACCTTTGCAAGCATAAGAGCAAGGACCCATATTCACTATTGTTTTCCCCACTGGAGGCAACGAGCAATACAGTGAACACAGATCCTTTCATAAGAGCTAGAAATTTAATGGAAAGCCTGCCTTATATTAAGCAAAAGTTGGAGTAGAATCATGGAGCTGGAAGAGACCTCGAGAGTCATTATTTTCAGACCCCTGCTTGGATACAAGATCACCACAGTTACAACATCCACAACAGATGGCTGTCCAGCCCTTTTTTGAAATCCTTTAGCAACAGAGAGTACATCTCCTACGACGTGCCATTATGCAGCAGTTTCATAAACTCAACTATTGGTACCAAGAAAAAAACCCAATGAGGACAATATAAAAGGCAGACAGAGAGACCAGATTAGCCAAGGAGACACAAATGCAGGAAATAGCCTCCAGCAGCCAGACAATTGACCAAAAAAAACCCCACTGATACCAGTTCTGAGAAACCATCCTGGAGCAGGGCGGATGTTTGAGAGTTTGACAGAGACTGAATGCAGCCTGATTGTAAATTTATTTTGTGTCCTGTATGACACTTTCTATCACACTGTGCTAGCACCATGTCAAGATATCGGCCATTTCACAACTAACCTGTTGGCATTTCACAATCAAAGAGCCTCTACATCCCACAGAAATGTGCATGTTTAGGTCATGTCGCAAAAAGTTACTATATATTTTGTTGTGTTCTCTTCCATACTTTATTAACTGTGTCTTGTTCATCCCACAAGCAAAGCTAAATTTTCAAAATGAAGCCCTTCTCCCACCTTACCCAGCAAGCCAAGCTCCTCTTAAAACCTGTGACACCACTGAGCTGCTGGGTGCTCAGCACCTTGATAATCTGACCCTTTTGGGTGTGGGGGGGTCTGAACCCTTCTGATAATCTGGGTTTGCAGAGCACGTGATGTCACCGTTTGCCCCAGACAGTTTTGCAATGTCAGACCCGTACGGATTTGTGACAGGCTCTAGGGATGAGTATTCAAATCAAATTATGGATTCGGATCCATTACAGATTCAGATCTGTAATTTTTGGATCTGTTACAGTTCGAATTCAGATTCCAGTGAAGTCAATGGGAAACTGGTCCAAGTCCATGGCTATTTTGTGCTCACTCCACTGGGAGCCGTTTTTCATATCTGCAAAATGGCCACCACCCTTAACCAAAATGGCGGTGACGTTTGGCCACTGCCCTTTTGGTTAAGGGCAATGGCCATTTTGCGCATGTGTGATGTGGAGCAGGGAACTCGACAGTATGCCATGGTAAGGTTGGCTGATGGGGGGCCTCCCTCACAGCAGCAGTCAGCTGATCTACTTCCACTTAGAGCTAAAATAGGTAGCAGATTTTCTACCCCCGGGTGTAACAGGGCAGGTAGTAAGGGATGCCTGGCCCTTTCAAAGTTGGGACTGAGCGGTCTTTTAAAAGGTGCAGATAGGGCAGGTGAGTGAGAGTGAGGACCACACCTAAGTGCTTGGGCTGTGAGCAGAGAATCAGGTTCCATGGGCTGAAGAGAAGCACAGAAAACCAAGAGCCAGCAGCAGCGAAAGAGCACCATGGCAGAGCAGCGAGCTGCAAGACTGCACTTTCTGATATTTTGAAATGCACCTGACTTGCCTCCTGGAAAAACACTGGGAGGCAAATCAGGAGCAGCTTTTGCCATGTGGAAAAGTTAACCCACGCGGCTTTGGCGGCAGTCATGCAGGGGATGCCAACCTGGATTTTTCCGGCTTGGCATCCCCTCTATGTTCGCCTCAAAATGTGCACAGGTTAAACTTTCCCATGTGACAAAATCCAGGAGCAGTGCGGTGGTTCTGGAAGGAACCTGGAGGATCGCCTGAGGACAGGGCTCAAGCTGGGGTTAAGCAGGAAGAGTTCTCTCAAAGAAGGGCACTGAAGATGTCTGGACCATAGGAGAAACTAAGGTACCTGAGACTGGGGAGAAGGGAGAAACTGCCTGATGGGGACACCCAGGAGCTTGGGTGGGAGAGTGAAGAAACTCCCCACTGCACCAAGGTTGAGACCCTACATGTTTACAACAGGTTATACCCACATTTTCAAGTGCTGCATCAGGTACTCAATGAGCTACTCAATTATCGATTGAGTTTCCGATTACCAAATGGTATATCAGGACGGAAAATGAAAAAATCAGGACAGAAAACAAAAAAAGGGGGGATCATAAGTCAACATTCTGGGACCAGAAGTCGACATTCTGGGAAATCGGATACCTGAATCAGGTCGCAATCAGGTACCAATTGGTACTTGATGCTGGTGGGTCAATTCAGGTACTGTAAATTTGATGAGCATAACGTTTTTTGCAGGTAAGGTACTCATTTAAGCTCTACTTCAGCTCAAGATACCACAATCGGTATCCCCGGTGCAAGCTGAAATGCCCTTCAACTGGAGAAAATTGGCCAGAAACTAAAGACATTAACTCATTCAGGGACAGTTGAGTCTGCTAGAGGATTAAACATGACAGTTCCTACTAGACTAGCTCCTCTCCACACCGCTGGTGCACCAGATTTAAAGGAGAGTAAACGTCTAAAGTAGGGATGTGCGAACAGAACTGAGTTCAGAAATTCGGTTCGGTTCAAAAATTGAGTTCAGTTCGAAAGTTCGGTTCGGTTGACCAAACTATTTGAGTTCATTCGAATTCCAAACTTTCAAACCGAGTTCATACATTCAAAATGGGGGGGAGGGGTTTGGCCTTCTGAACTGGTTTGGATTCGACTGAACAGTTCGATCTAATTAGAGTTCTGTTTGAAAGTTCGGTTCGGTCGATTGAACTATTCAAGTTCAGTCTGAACTCCGAACTTCCAAACCGCGTTCGCACATCCCTAGTGTAAAGGGAAAATGTCTGGAGCCATGTACAAATTGAACTCCTAGTTATTACATTATCTACTTCATTCAAGGATTCATCTTTGATTGAAAATTTGGTACTTTTATATTTTTTAAAACTGTAAAGCCACATTATTCATTTAACCCCCACTAGTTAATGATGATGCCTGGGAGCTTAATTAATACATATGAGTATTAAAATTGTGTTGTAAAGTAATGGAAAATAAAGCAATGGTCCCCACCCTCCCATGTGCGCACAAATTAAAGACACCTGTTCTTGTCTAAAGCATACTTGCTACCGTATGTCATTCAGAAGTGGCACTTTATGTGTTTCAAAGAAGGTCGAAGCCCAATTCAAACCTTCTTATACACATCTCCTGTTTAGTGTTTAATCCGCCACCTACACACCTATGCTGCCACAATTGCTTTATTATTAAAAAATAACTTTTAGCTCAGTGAGAAGCACTTTAATTATATTCTTAGAAATCAGCTATCTTTATTAGGAGAAGGTCTTTATTTTTAAGAAGTGGCTCCCATAAAGAGACGAAAATTGCTATCCATGTATGAATATACACTAATCATTAGCAATTTACCAAACCACCCCCTGACAGAAGCACAGTACTCTGAAAGATTAGGTTTTTTTAAAAAAATCACCTGCCTGGACAAGAAGTATGCCTCAAAAGGGAAATCTCACCAGAAGTGATGGGCAACACTTGAGATGCGCAGAAGTTCAGATTAGATAAGCACCCAAAAATAGTGAAGTTTCTTTGAGACTGTAAAATTGGGTTGAAAATATTTTGGGGAAAGGCTTTCATAAAAGATTTCTAGTGCTCCCATTCAGGTCAAAAATAGCATGAGGAAAAAATTTCAAATAGTACTTTAACGTGACCAATGAAATCTAGAAGGAAAGAGGCAATAATGAAAAATAATTATTGTGGTGGATGGTTCTGCAAACTTCATGGAACCTTGCTTCAAATCCATTTGAGTAAGGTTTGAATCTAAGAAAGAGTTTACACTGGATTTAAAATTTATTTTATACATCCTTTCCGCTTGTGGTACTGTGTAAGCTATAACTCAACACAAGACTCAGTTTTTAAATATGTATAATAGAGGCTTTCACTTTGTCAATGCATCCAAGAATGAGACAGAGACATGTTTGGGTTTTAAACGGCTGCACTCTTTAATCAAATTAGAATTGGGCAGGTGCGGAAATTGCTTTAGGCAATTTGGGTCCAGTACCACTTATTAAACTTACAACATTCAAAACAGGTAGGGATAGGTCTGGATGCGCCCTCTAGGGATGTGCAAATGCAGTTCGGAAGTTTGGAGTTCGGCCTGAACTCGGTCTGTTCGGATGACTGAACCCGAACCTGAACCCGAACCCAAACCTACTGAACTGAACTTGAGTCCAAATTCCAAAACACCCGAACAGTTCGGTCGGTTTGGATCGAGTTCAGGAGGCAAAAACGTGTCACTGGAAGGCAAAACATGACAGGGAGGGGGAGTCAGCTGAGGAGCAGACTTCCAGGCACCAGGGGTGGAGAGGCTTGGAGTAGCAGCCAGCATGCCCAATCACCATCCCCTTTCTCCTCAGACCACTAGCTTTGCAGTCTGTGATTGGCCACAGGCTAGGCTTCACGGAGCTAATGGGGCTTGCAGTGAGGCGGGCACAGCAAGTAACAAAACTCATTGCCCTCCCCCCTTCCCAACACCTTCTGAGCTAGTCACTGTCAGCGGGCATTTCAGAAGGCTCCCTCTCCCAGCAGTTCCCAGATCCCCAATCCATTGCCATCCTCCTCCGATTTCACCCATCCAACCCATTTACCTCCATATCATCATTTGCTTAGATTATATTGGATAGATTTAGGTGGGTTGTTTTTTTTTACCCCTCTCTGTGTTCCCTGGCCCCCAGGCCTATATGCTGTCTATGCCAAGGGTTCTGTACCCCAGGTTGCGGCCAAGCTCAAAGCCTGCCTCAGCCCACCTTTGTGCCTCTCATGCCAAGGTGCCTGTCTGCCCGCCCAGGTTGCTGCCAAGAGAGAGAGAGAGAGAGAGAGAGAGAGAGAGAGAGAGAGAAATGAGAAAGTCTCCCCACTGGTAGAAGGAGAGACAGACACGATCCCACCCATGCTGTCACCGCCACTATATGGCCAGAGTGAGAGAGAGAGAGTGAGTGAGAGAGAGAGAGGCTCCCCACTAGAACGAGAGAGATGGGGTGGAGGGGAGGACAGCTCAAGATGCCACCTGCCAGAACCAGGAAGAACTCCCATCTGTGCCCGATGACCACATGCAGCAGCAGCAAACCTACCAGAATGAGATGGAATATAACAAAACATGAAACATATTATTTATTTATTTAATTTATTTATTTATATTTATTGGCCGCCCCCTCATGCCTACGGCATCCCAGGGCATCTCACAACAAATAAAACAATACTAAAATACATAAAACATAATCAATTATAAACAATTGAAACTACCCAATCCCACCCCAAAAATCCCCCCCCTCCCTACCCTACCCTCCCACCCTCCCCTCCAAAGGCCTGGGCGAACAGCCAGGTCTTACAGGCTTCGCAAAAAGCCATCAGATCTGGGGCAAGGCGAGCTTCCTCCAGGAGGGAGTTCCAAAGCCGCGGCCGGGCCACCGAGAATGCCCTCTCCATCGTGGCCCCCCGTTTAACATGGGGGACCTCCAGGAAGGCTCCCCTGGCAGACTGCAGGGGCTGTCCTGCGGCACGGAAGGTGAGGCGGTCCCCACGTTATGAGGGTCCCAGACCGTATAGGGCTTTATAAACCAACTCCAGCACCTTGAACCTGACTTGGTACGCTATAGGCAGCCAGTGCAGAGCGTGGAGCACAGGTGTAATATG
>QEPC01011901.1:1092972-1103536 GCA_003113815.1 Sphenodon punctatus | reverse complement strand
TGGGCACGGTGAGGGTGGGGTGTGTGGTTACGGGCAGGGAGTTACTCCCCCTGCAAGTGGGCAGAAGGCTGCACACACATTGTACTGATCACCCCTGTGATGAGACGGCCCTGTTCCCTTGGGAACTATTAGGGCCACATGTCAACCTGAGGGGACTTTTTCTTCAGGGTAATTGTGTTCCGCCTTCTTTGCAGGAGTCCTGTTTTGTGGGGTGTGAGTGGGGTAACCAGGTCCGTGGGTTCAACCCTTCCCCAATCCCTGTGCCGACCCTCACACTGTCAAGCAACCCTCTGTCTTTGTCATAAGTACGGATAATTTATCCTCTGGGATGTGAGAAATTGAGTGAACATTATCAAGTTTGATGTCGAGGTAGGTCATAATGGTAGCTGGCCCCTCAGTTTTTTTCTGGGGCAAGAGGAATACCTAAGTCCCTTGCCATTTCCTGAAAAGTCACCATCAGTCCAGCACATTCCGGTGACCTAGCCCTGCCTATGAACAGGAAATCGTCCAAATATTTAGTGACATTCCCTCCCTGTGCCTGCTGCTTGAAAACCCATTCAATCAGGTAGCTGAAACCATCAAAGACTGAACATGAAATAAAGCAGCCCATGGGCTGGAAACCCAGCAGGTGATAACTATCAGGGTGCACCAACAGGAGGAGAAATGCGGATTTAATATTGCACTTAGCAAGAAGGGCTCCTGGGCTACAATTCTTAACTTTTTCTACTGCCACATCGAATGGGACATACTGGATGGATCATGTGAGTTCCCTTGGAATGGCATTGTTCATGGACCCTCCCCTGGGGTAAGAAAGGTGGTGAATTAATCAGTATTCCCTGGGGCCTTCTTGGGAACCACCCCCAATGGGGAGACCACCAATGATGCCAGTGGGGACTCAGAAAATGGGCCGGCCACCCTCCCCTCATGGATCTCCTTCTCAATCTTATCCTTAAATACCTGTTCCCTACTGGCAACTGACCTCAGGTTGGGAGCTATCCGAGGTTGGTGGACCTGGCCGGCTGGAATGTGGACCCCTTCTTTGAACCCCTCCACTATATACTGTACTTCCCCGTGGGCAAGGTGTCCTCGAGTTGGTCAATTTGAATTGGGGTTGGGGCCCTTGGAAGTGGGGGCACCTGTGGCACCTCCCTGGTTCCCCCTACCCACTCCTCCCTGAGGGCTCTTTCCTCTCCCCCCTGCTGTTTGGCCTGATAGCAGGAGGCTATGGCATGGTAGCCACCGCAGTGGGTGCAGGTGTGCCAAAACTTACAGGTCTGTCGAGTGCACTGCCCTGTCCTGCTGAACTCCCAGCAAAGGGGGGAGCCATTACCAGGCCCCCTCCATCCTTCCTGACAAAATGGGTCATTCGTCGGGGCAAACCCGCCCTGCACCAGAACATGGCCACTATCAGATCTGGGGGCGCTAGCCACATCAGTCATATTGTTTAGCCACAAGTCCTGGCATGGGCATCCCAGCGCAAGCCGGGTGTAAATGCTTCCCTGTGGCGAACGGCTCCGGGGTGTGTGTGTGTGTGTGTGTGTGTGTGTGGCCCCGTAAGCCCTCCTGACAATGTTTGCATATTTGAGCATGTCAGACGCCTGCTCTGGGTATGCTTGTAGCATTACCCCCATATAAATCGAGCAGGCCACCATCCAATTTGCCCAATTACGATCAGCTTTGGGATGGAGAAAACGGTTTCTCTTTTTTGTCCTTCTGTTCAGCAGGATCCACAATGGGGTCACTAAACAAGAGTGCAAAGAGATCTATATATTCTCCCTTCCAATTTTTTCCCCAGGTGGCTGGCAACAACTGCTCCCCTATTGGCGCTGATTCCGTGGCGTATCCCCCGCCAAGCGGTGGGGGAGGCCTGTCTACTGACATGGGAAGGGGTTTCATTGCCACCTGGGGCTGAGCCCACACCTGACATGCTTGTTGATCTGGGACTGCCCAGGGCCGCACCCACATACGCAGCGCCCTTGCAGCTGGGGCAGTCACAACCACAGGTGCCCGGCAGGGGACTGGAAGACACTGCGCCTGAGCTAGCCCCACCCAACAAGGAGGAGGGGGGGATACCAGTGTCACTTGCACCCAAGCCACATTCCACCATAGTAGCTGGGTAGTCCCCACCCCTCCTTCTGGGGAAGGGGCCATCCAATCCCCCACAGGCGGGAGCACCCTCAACCCAGCTCCCATGGTTCCCCATCTAGCATTACCAGCACCTCATAGGGGTACTGGATCATTGCCCGGCTGGCTCCAGCTGGTGCCATCCGCAGGGGCTCATTGGGTCTCCCCACCCTCCGGGGGATATGAGCCCTCCACCTTGGCCCCCTTGTACCCCAGATCACCTTGTTATTCTTCATAGGGGCCAGCCTCAGGGGGTTCCATCTCTGGTCCCCGTTGATGGCCCTTAGCTCCCGTTCCAGCGCCTCGATTCATGCCCACGCCTCGATTCATGACCTCGATTCATGGTCCAGTCCCCGGACTCTTTCAGCTGGCCTGCCAGATCACAGCGAGGTCTCCATGCTGGTGGGGCTTCTTCCCTGTGAGGAGACATTTCCCCCCCCCCCGCGCCTGGGTGGGGGAGGGGGCCTGGCTGGTGGCACTGAGGCTGAGTCCCTACCCCACCCCAGGCTCCCCTTGCTCAGGGGATGGGATGTGGGCTTGTCTCCCTTCCCCTGTGTTGGGGCAGGGATGCTGATGGAGTCACCACCCCGGGACAGGCCCTGGAAGGTGTTCGCACGCTGTACTCATGGGGCCTGTGAGGGCGGCCTCTGTCCAATATAGTGCCAGGGTCCCCACCATCCTACTTCCCCTACTTGCGCAGTGGGGGCATGGGTTGGGTGGCCTGGGGGGGGTGAAGGAATGGTAACCCTGGTTCATCCCCGCAACGCTGATCACACTAGCTCATATCCCAAGGNGGGGGCATGGGCTGGGTGGCCTGTGGGGTGGGGGGTGAAGGAAGGGTAGCCCAGGTCCACATTGATCACGTCCAGGGGCTTATATTCTGAGGCCCATGATTCCTGCTGGACTGGGAGGGGAAGGCCAGACTCTGAGGCCGCCAGCATGTGACCCAGGGCCTCACACACCACCAGGCATTCCTGGATCGACCCCTGCCTAGATGGGTCCCTTTCGGGTGCTTCTTGCCCTTCCTTGGAGGGGCGGGGTTGCTCCCTAATGAGAGGTGGGACCCTGGTAACTCCTCAACTGCCAGGGGTGCCTGTCGGGGCCCCCATTTTGGGGCCTTGTTTCCCCCCCCTTTCTTCTTCCCCATGACTCACCAGGATAGTGATGATTATTTGGTGGAGCTGCTATTATTCCTCACCTCCAGACAGGCTTGTCCCAGCAGCACTCAAACTGGGCTCTGCTGACTCTAAGGTGCCTGCCTAGAACTAAGGCTGAACTCAGCATGAGGAGTCAAGATTCCTCCCCTGCTGGGAGGCAAACATTCTCCAGCCGCTTTTTTTGCACCTCAAGGGGTTGGGGCGAGAGGTTGCTAGGCAACCCATGCTGGGCTCTGCCTCCAGAAACTGTGTGCATGACCTGCAGAGCACATCCTCCTCATGCTCTGTCTTGTGTCTCCTTCTTTGGGGGGGCGGGGGCGTGACAAGGGGCCCTCCTACTGCTAGTGTTGGCTGGCAGAGGGGCATTTTTCATGAGGCCTTCCTGATTGTAAATGCTGCTGGGCAGACTTATTAAAACCCCTCAAAGCAAAGAAGTCAATAAATTCAGCTAACAGAACAACATCCACAGAAGATTATCTTTGACTTCCCAAAGCAGCATCCTAATCCTGGTCTAGATTAACTGTCTCTTTCAGCAGTTATGAGGTTCTAACTTCATAGCCCGTTCATTGTTAAGTCTTTCCTGTACCAGTTTAATACCAGCTGACTATCCTCCCCCATTAAAGTCAATGAAAGGGATGGAAAGACTGGCCCCAAGTTATGAATACCTCCCTAAAAGAAACAGGTTTTATGTAAACGTCTGCATTATATCAATATGGCTAAATTGGTGTTTTTTTAGTTTAAACTGGACCTAATCCAATCAAGTTAGGCATGCAGACCCCTACACAAAATCAAACAATTCAGCCCAGTTGGTGGTTCCTCCACAATAGAGGCCCAAGGCAGAATTCTAGCTCTGCTGAAGTCAATGGCCTTTGACTTGAGTGAAGACACAATTTCATCCCTCGTTTCATCTCCCCTGCAGTTATCCCCTCCATTTGTCATATCCTCAATTTATCACTTTCCACTGCAACTGTTCCTGCTGCCTTCAAACATGCTGTGGTCACACCACTCCACAAAAAACTTTCACTGGACCCTACTTGCCCTGTTAACTGCTGTCCCATCTCTCTCCACCCCTTTGCATCCAGAATCCAGTCCCAAATCTCAACCTGTCTGTCTGACATCGCTGCCTGGATGTCTCACCACCACTTGAAACTTAACATGGCCAGTCAGCTCTTATCTTATTATTATTATTATTATTAATAAACATTTATAAAGCGCCAGTAACAACCTGGCGCTGTACAGAACATATAATCAGCTGCGGTCCCTACCTGTGGCTTACAATCTAAAAGACAAGGAGGGGGAGACAAGGAGAGGGGACAGCGGGAGAGACATGGGAGAAGACAAACAAACATTCAGGCAGATGCGAAGTCTCAGGTGCGTGTACTTGGCTTGGTTACAAGGTGGTCGGTAGCAGCAGTCAGCAGAGGAGGGCTTTCCTCCTAAACCCACTTCTCCCCTCCCACCTCTCTCCATCTCTGTACAGAACACTGTGATCCTCCCAGTCCCCCTCAGCCCACAACCTTGGGGTCATCTTTGACTTCTCTCTCTCCTTCTTGCTCACATCCAAAACACTGCCATAACTTCTTTCTCTATAATATTGCCAAAATCCATCCCTTCCTGTCTGAACACACGACTAAAACCTTAATCGAGTCTCTCATCACATCCTGCTTAGACTACTGCAGCTTGCTTCTCACAGGTCTCCTACTGAGTCACTTATCTCTACCCAGTCTATTCAAAATTCAGCTGCAAGACTCACCTTCCTTGCATGCTGTTACAACCATGTAACCCCTCTCCTCAAGTCACTACATTGCCTCCCCATCCGCTTCCACATACAGTTCAAGCTTCTCCTACTCACCTACAAGTATTTTCACTCTACAGCTCCTCATACCTCTCCTTTCTTATCTCCCCTTACACCCCAACTCATGACCTCAGTTCATCAGGCAAGATGCTGTTATCTGTGCCCTTCTCCATTGTCAACTCCTGACTCCATGCTTTCCACCTTGCTGCACCGTATGCTTGGAACAAACTTCCTGAGACGGTGCATTAGGCCGCCTTCCTGTCCATATTCACTGTCCTGCCTAAAGGCCCACTTCTTCAAGATGGCTTTTACATCATGAAACCAGTCCCTATCCATATCATAGCCTTGTTGATTTCAACCATGTTAACTGAAATAAACTTACTGAATCCCTGCATGAGGGGTGTTACATTTATCTACTCACTCTGACTCAAGAGGATGCTTTCAGGGCTGTGGCTTCCTTTATTGCTTTAGCGTCCAAAAGAAGGGACAGGAGCCGGGAAAGACGGAGGCTGCTCCTATCCAATCTGGAACATGCTACTATTTCTTGAAGACGTTATCACTATCTTTTATAATGATGATAATAATATCAATAATATTAATAATGAATACATATTAATATAATGTATTTTGCAGGGAAGAGCTTAGAGCTGCTATATTGGCCACTAAATCAGTTGGGATTAGATTACTTGACTGCATTGCGTCAATCCTAGGTTCTGGATCCCTAAATTTATATAGAGATATCGGCATACTAGCCATTGAATTGATTACGATGTGGCCCTCGTAGTGACTCATATATTTCCATGTATGCAACTCATGTTTTTGATTTTAGCTGTGATTCTCATTATCGATGTATATGTCAATGGGACCAGCCATTTTTATCCTCAACCTCTTTTAGATCTGATGGGTTTTTATATATCGTAGTGTTTTATTTTTTGTTTTGATTGTATTTTATTTTAATTGCATGCATGGCCAGGGCGAGAGCCAGTGCCAAATAAATAAATAAATAAAGAATATCTGCATCTTGTAGTCCATTATTCATAGGAAGACTCTTATTTGTAGTTGTCTGTGTCTCTGTGTCTTGACTAGATTGTAAGCTCCATGGAGCAGAGACTGTCTTTATGTTGTGTGTATCTGTACAGAACTGCGGTACAACTAGTAGTGCTATAGAAATGATACATAGTAGTAGTAGAAGAAGAAGATCTACAATAGAAACTGAGCGTTATGTTTTCTTGGACAAGATTGCCTAGCACCTCTATTCACACTATTATAAATAAATAAGGGCGGTATAAATAAAGCTGTGACAGAAGACAAAATGAGCAATGGGCTCTTAAAATTCAGTCAAAGCTACCCACTTAAGAGGGAAAATGCAATTTTCTCCTTTTCCAGGGAAAACAACCTTAAGTTGGGATGGGGGGGGGAGAAGAGCCCAGTACATTTACCTTTTGATTCGCTCAAACCATACTCCTAAGTAACCAAGATGGTATAGAAAATCTTGAGGCCATCAACATCAATACTAGTCTTTCCTAAGCAAGATCTCTATCTGCCACATCTAGACCCTTGGCAATGAGTTCCCTCAACTGCCAAGCAGCAGAATCTCCTGGTCACAAGGGTCTGGTGGCCACAACAGAATCCTAACTCACTGGGTCACAAAATCTCTTTGAAAGCAATAGAATTTCGCTTCCATTTCTACACTTTAACAGACTTTGGAATCAGTTGCTAGATGTGGTTCATCCCGATGGCCTTCGTGAATACCAAACTCACCAGTTTTGTTTTGTTTTTTAAAAAAGATAAGATTGAAGCTGGCACCACAACATAAAGGGAACTTCCTGACTATAACAGTCATTTATTTTGGACCATAATCTTTGTCATCCAATATCCATTAATATCACTAACTGTAAGTCAATTCCTCAGGTTGAAAAAGAATAGCAATAACCTGGAAATTAAATCACAATCAGATATTCTGCGAAAGTGATTCCAAAATAGGATGTATTAATCAAAACCACATAATTAACTGTAAATGCTATAGAACCAATTACTGTAAATTCTAAGGACACAATTATTTTAAAAAGGTAGTAAAAAGTGAAGGGAAAAGCAAATTGAATTTGGCCACAATTTATTCCTTGTGAGCTCAGAATATTAAAATTATTTTTTTCTAATATGCATTTTTGGCAAGCTAATTTTTCAATAACTATTTGTGCTGAAAAGAGAGAGATACTGGATACATACAAAATGCTAAGGAGATATAATGTTAATTATAGGACCGCAAGTTCAGAATTATTTTGTTTATTACATTTACAGAGTTAAGACATGTGAACGTTAGCCATACACATTTTAGCTGCCCTAAATAAGAGGAGCTTATCATACTAAAGATTCAATAGTCAGTTCAGCATAGAGTAGACTGTCAGCAGGGTAGAAGCCATGTAATCATGAGTTTAAAACCATTCCGTAGGCCACCTCTCTGGGTTTTCTAAGTATTATTCCAGAGTCTCTGGTCTCTGGGGGAAGCCCCAGGTCATCCAGAACTAGTCATGGCTAACCCAAAGAATTGTGGCTTTGGGGGTCAGTACGGATAGCTGGCCGCTGGGACTTCTTTGCTCCCTTTCCAGTGTGTTGCCCCACTCCAGTGAAACACTCTGGTGTCACAACACTCCAACAAGGCAGGGTTACATCAGAAGTGGGCATGTCAGATGCTTTGTGCTGCACTCTGCCTGACACGGCCCCACCCTGTGCAGAGCATCATGGCCACCAAATTTCCCCCTGAAAGAAGGTGGAAACCCCAGCATTTCCTGGTATTTTGTTGCTCACAAAGTAACTTTCCCAGGAGTTACCAGTTGAGATTCTCCAACGAGAGCCACCTATGGCTGAAACTCTACCTTGTTTTTTTCTTGATTCTCATTGAGAACTAATGATTCTCATTGAGAATCAAGCTTCTCGATGAAAACTGAGGAAAAAAACAACCAGTAACGAGACTCAAGAAAAGCCCCGATCGTGACAATTTCTCCTTGAGATTTTTATTCTCGATTAAAAAAACAAAAAAGGAGGACTGTGCATGCACTAAATGGCCACCACAGCTGTTCTGCACATGTGAAGTCCTTTTCCAAAATGGCACCAGCAGCATCAATGCCATTTTGGAAAAGGGCAGCCATTCTGTGCATTCACAAGGCCCATTTTGCACATGTGCAGAATGGCTGTCCCTTTTGGAAAAGCCCATGCATGTTCAGAATGGCCCAGTGGCCATTTTACGCATGCACAGGTGTTGGTTTTTTTTAGAGAGAATCTTGTGAGAATCTCGGAATGTTAGTGAGTACCTGGCAAGGTCGAACTAATGTTTCTCGATTCTCATGAGATTCTTTTAAGAATAAAATTTATTCTCATTTCAGTCTTGCTGCTGTCCTGAGGCTGAGTGTGCTGGATTCAGAGGGCTGTTGGGTGCTGGTTCTGCCTGGGGACAGGTTGGTTCTGGTGTTCTAGGGACATCAGTCACTGCCACAATTGTGCCTACATACCCATACCAAGAAAACTGAAATCTTGGCCCCCTGACTTCCTTAGCCCACCTGCAGCAGCGTATGCATGGCCAAGAAGCAATATTCCTCATTTAACAATGTGCCATTTCATTAGGTTACGGTGGAGTGCTGTGTGACAGGTGAAACCAGGGACTGCTACCACTCCGGTCACTACCAGATCCAAGGCAGTTGGGCCCCAGTGTGAAATGGTGACATGGCCCTTAGGGATTGGCGAACGTGGTTCAGAAGTTCAGAATTCGGACAGAACTCGGTCTGTTCGGTCGACCGAACCGAACTTCCGAACCAAACTCGACCGAACCAAAATTCCGAACTCCGTTCTGTTCGCCCATCCCTAGTGGCAACACACACCAAAAAACCTGGTTTTGAATGGCTGAACTTGGTTCGGAAGTTCGGAATTCTACCGAACTTGGTCCGTTCGGTCGACTGAACCAAACTTCCGAAGCGAACTCAAATTTCGAACCGAACCAAACCGAATTTACGAACTTGAATTTTAACCAAACCAAACCGAATTTCCGAACTCCACTCTGTTCACCCATCCCTAATGGCCCCCATCCAGACATCAGAATGTTTGACAGACAGACACACACTGACTCACCCCTTTCAAAAAGGGAAGTGCTATCCTAATTCATTTGTGATGTTGAATTAAACATATCACCTTCAGGAGCCAGAGTTCCCTGCATTGCAGGCCCTGCAGCCCTGTACATTTTGCATAGGTTGGTCTTTATAGTGTATTTATGGGCCCCATTTGTTTGAAGCTATTACCTGAACTGCTGTGTGACTGTCATGCATTTAAAACTGTGTGGGCCACTGGGCCCACATTTTATGGAAGAGTGAGTCTCTTTGTTCCTCTTCCCAATTTTGGTTCTTTGCTGCCCTCATAGTCGCATCCAGCGGAACTGTTCCAGGTGGTGCGGGGGCTGGTCAGTCCAGCCTCCCTCCGCCTGGATGGGGACTTGTCCCAAGCCTGCTGTGAGGAGTTTGCCATCTACTTTGCAGACAAGATCACTCAGATCCAGAGTAACTTCAACACCGGGTTGGATGCAGTAGGTGATGAGCATGAGGTTATGGAGGCACTGTCTGGTTGATCTTTTTGGGAGGAGTTTCAGGAAGTGACGCTGGCCGATGCAGTGGATGTCCTGGGGTCTGTTCGAGCCACCAGTTGTGAATTAGATCCGTGCCCGTCCTGGTTGGTGAAAGCCTCCAGGGAGACATTGGATCAGTTCTGGCGAGGGTGGTTAACGCGTCCCTCTGGCAGGGGAGGTTGTTGCCCAGTCTCAAAGAGGCTGTGGTGCGCCCCCTGCTGAAGAAGCCTTCTTTGGATGTGGACCCACTTGCCAGGTACCGTCCTATCTCTAATCCTCCCTTTTTAGGGAAGGTTATTGAACGGGCAGTGGCTCTGCAGTTCCAGGCGCATCTGGACAGTATCGGTTTCTTTGACCCTTTACAGTCTGGGTTCTGCCCCGGCTATGGTACTGAGACGGTGTTGGTGGCTTTGGTGGACAATCCCCACTGGGAGATGGATGCAGGATGTTCTACATTCTTGATCCTGCTAGTTCTCTCAGCTACTTTTTATACCGTGGGCCATGGGCTGCTGCTGAGATGGCTGTGAGACCTGGGGGGTCTGGATGGGACTGTCTTTGGGTGGTTCCGCTCATTCCTCTCGGGGAGAAGCTAGTGGGTTGTGCTGGGAGCTGAAACATTGAGCTCCCGGGCTTTGACCTGTGGCGTTCCGCAGGGTTTGATCCTGTCTCCGCTTTTGTTTAATGTGTATATGCAGCCCCTAGGGGAGATCGTGAGAGGGTTCGGGGTGCGATGTCACCAATATGCTGATGATACTCAGCTGTACCTCTCATTTTCAACTAACCCAGGCCCTGCCGTCTCATTGCTTTCCCAATGTTTGGAGGCCGTGGTGGATTGGATGCGGCAGAGCAGACTGAAGCTCAATCCCGATAAAACGGAGGTGA
>QEPC01011901.1:1034028-1059512 GCA_003113815.1 Sphenodon punctatus | reverse complement strand
TAACCACCCTTGGTGGTCATTTATGCATGTTTCAGGGCTGCATAGGGCACCAATACAGCCCTGCAACATGCATAAATAACCACCAAGGGTGGTTAAAGGGTGGTTAGTGTCATGTCTGTTTTCACCCTATGCTGATGACTCTTGTCAAAGGAACTCTGAAGGTAACCTTGTTTCTGGCTACCTTGTTAACCTTGTTGCTCCCTACCTTGCTCGAGTGCACCACAGTGTGGCCCACTTGAGCAAAGGGGGGGATGATTGAAGCAGTTAAACATGACTGGCATGCTCCAAATTTCCCTTCTGTGGCTCAACAATATTGCCAGACCTGCCCCATTAGTCAGGCTCACATTGTGGGCAAACCTGTGAAGACAAAGACGGCAGCACCCCCCCCACCACCACCACCACCACCATAAGGGCCGTTTTCAAATATTCAGATTGATTTTATTCAGTTACCGAAATGTTTATTATATGAATATGTGTTAGTGTTTGTTTGTATGTTTTCTGGATGGGTAGAAGCTTACCCATGTGCAAAATCTGACACTATTACAGTCAGTAAGAAACTTTTGAAAGAATTTATCCCTCGATTCGGGATTCTTTTGTCTATCAACAGTGACAGAGGAACTCATTTCACGGGCCAAGTTATGAAGGAAATTTGCAAGGCCCTGAAGATTCAGCAGAACTTTCATCGCTCATATCACCCTCAGTCTGCAGGGGTAGTGGAAAGACATAATGGTATTTTGAAAAACAAGATAACTAAAATTTGCCATGAAACAAGTTTCAAATGACCAGACGCTTTGCCCTTAGCCCTCATGAGCATGAGATCATCATGCAACAGAAGGACTGGCCTATCACCACATGAGATTTTAATGGGAAGGCCCATGAGGCTCCCTCGTTCCCTACCTGTATCAGCCCATGTAATTAACACTTATTTGGTTGATTAAACTGTTTTAACCTATTAATTAGTCATGCACTAATGAAGTGTGTCGAGACTTTTCATTCACAGGTCCAAGAAGCCCTTCCCCAGGAACCTTGTGCAGCGTGTCACGACTTACAGTCAGGAGACTGGGTCCACATCAAGGTTCACCAGAGGAAGACAGCCTTGGAACCTCGCTGTAAAGGCCCTTTACATGTACCTTTTACCACCAACACTGCTGTAAAGTGCCAGGGCCATCCATCCTGGGTTCATGCCTCACATTGTAAAAAGACCTCTGCACCTGTAGAAATAAGGTCAGAGGAGCAGGGTGAAAGTGCTGGTAACCTCTCCCCTGCACAAGAAGAGGATTTGCCACTCCAGAGTGAAGAGGATGTACCACCATGACACCCCTACCACCTTAGAGGGAAGAGAAAAGACCCTTCCAAACAGCTGGTTCCCTAAATGGGTTTGGTTCATTGCATTATGTTATCTACATAATTCTGTTCTGGCCTGCCCAAGACACAGAAGGAACTTTGACTGTTAACATGCCAGTAAAAACACCTGACACCAAGAGCAAACTACCCTATGAAAAAACATTCTTATTAACCATTGAACAACTTCATAGGGATCTGAATAAGTCTAATTGTTGGAGGTGTGCTCACACTCCTGTACATGCCCATGGAGGTATCCCTATGTATGCCTACCTGCTTAATAGTACTGATCTTGAAGCCCCATACATGTCTGAGTTACCTCCACACTCCTTGCTTCTCAACGTGTCCCAAATTTGCTTGCAATGTAATATTTTGCAATGGATATTTTGTAGGTAATTCCACTTGTAATGTCCCCATTGTCAAAAATGGAGCAGTACAGAACAGTGTCTTCCTTTCTAATTATACCCCTGTACATTATAACATAACAGGTTATTACCATCAAGCTTTCATGTATACCCATACCTGTTCTTGTGGGGTCACAGCCCTGGTAGGACACTACTTTGTTTGTGGTAACAAAGCTTACAAACACCTCTCTGCACATTTTAGTGGCTCATGTTTCATTGCAGCTCTAGCTCCCGCCATAAGATTCATGTCCACCCTTCCTGAGGGCAAACTCCGGAATCGAAGGGAAATCACTGAAGCCCAAAGGTTTTGGGGTATCACTCTTCACAGACTTGGAGTTGCATACTCTGTTACAGAATTAAAGGGAGGTGCTGGGGTACTGGAGAAAGTAGCCAATGCAATAACCCAAGGCTTTGAGACCATAGCCACCAAAATGGGTAGCATTAGGAAAATAGTTTTGCAGAACTGAATAGCTTTGGATTTCATTTTGGCCAGCAAGGGAGGGGTATGTGCCCTAATAGGAAAAGAGTGTTTTACACACCATATATGTGTATACATACCAGATCATTCTAATTCCATTTTAGAACAAGCCGCACATATTAGAGAAGCAGCTGCTAAACTCCATGAAACAGACCAATGGAGTCTTTCGTCTTGGTTAGGAGGATGGGGATCAAAGATCTTTTATAATGTCTTAATTGTATTTGGAGCAATTATTGGCTTATTTGTTTGCATACAGTTATTAATGCTGCTTATAAAATGCTGCTTGCACCACTCTGCTAAACAAATAACACATGGCTTAAACCTGGAGCAAAGGAAAGAAATTTATAAGATGTATGCAGAGATACAGAATGTTCAGGAAATGGAACAAGCAGAGATTCATGGGTTAATGGCTATAAGGGTTTGAACAAAGGTTGTGCCTGATAGGCACAAAAGGAGGGAATTATGGAAGCTGTTATTGTCTTTATGGAAGCTCATAAGCTGAGACCTGAAAACTTGGGACAGAAAAGACAGAGATGAGATGAGTTCTTACAATGCTCCATGTACTCATTACAGCTAATTGCAATAGATAAAGATTGCCCTTTACACATAGCTGCAAGTTTGTTTTCACTTTCTGTACGTTTGTTTTTACTAGGCTTGAATATGTTCTTCTCTAATATAAACTGTCTGTGGAGCACTTCTGTGTCTAACACAGCTCCAAACTGGTTTTCTAACTGATAAGAAATGCCTCTTTGCCTGTAACCTAAAAAGTCTATAAAAGGGTTTTTAGGGATGGGCGAATGCTGTTTGGAAGTTTGGAGTTCGAACCGAACTCGACCAGTTCAGTCAACCGAACCAAACTTCTGAACTGAACTCGATTTTGAAACCAAACCGAATTTCTGAACTCGGTTCTGTTCGCCCATCCCTATAAGTTAATATTCCATTTAGTTCAATGGGGTTTGAATTTTCGAACTCTATTCCGAAGTTCGGAGTTCGGATCGAACTCAAATAGTTCGGTCAACCAAACCGAACTTCCGAACCAAACTCGATTTTCAAACCGAACCGAATTTTTTAACTCGGTTCTGTTCGCCCATCCCTAAAGGTTTTATAACTCTGATTAGCAAGGGACTCTAGATCTATAGGGGAAACCCTTTAGAGCTGGGACCCTCCAAACAGCTGTTAGTAAAAGAAATAAAGTTTATCTGATAGATTCCTTCCATACACAGAGTGTGTCCTGATTTCTTCGACATATAGTACTCCTGGATTACTCCTTGGAAACAAGGTGGCATTACTGTTTCTCATTAAATCAGCAGGTCCAAAAAACACTCTTCAGGAACTTCCATGCCTTAACAGACAGTGGGCCTATCTTTAGCTGATATCTTGTCTCTGGCATTATTCAGACCAGAGTGACACTTCATAGGGCTGTGAGAACGCAGTTCGCACGTTCGGGGTTTGGTCCAAACTCAGCCAGTTCAGACGGCCGAACCAACGCCTGAATCGAATGCAGCCCCCCCCCCCCACAGAATAGTTCGGCTGTGTTCGGATGAGTTCGGGCACATTCAGGTGGGAAAAACCTGGCTGTCAGACCCAAGGGGGGGGGGGGGGTTCAGCTGAATAGTGGTGGAAAGACTTGGACTAGAACCAGCCTGCCAAATCACCATCCCTATTTTCCTCAGACCACTGGCTTGGCAGTCTCCGATTGGCCACGGGCTAGGCTGTACAGAGCCAATGGGGCTTGTGGTAAGGCAGGTGCAGCAAGTAACCAAAGTAATTGTCCTCCCCCCCCTTCCATATCATTCTGAACTAGCAACTGATCCTGTCATCAGGCGTTTTCAGAACTCTCCTTCTCTCAGAAGCTTGTGTTCCTCCCAATTCACTGCCACCCTCCTCCTATTTCACCCATTTCCACACATTTACCTGCATAGGTTCATTTATTTAGATTAGATTAGATAGATTTTGGTTTTATACCCAGCATCAAGAAGCAGCCATTCCAGGCCCAGGACCCACCATCAGGGTTCTGGGGCCTATGTTACAGGCAGGGAGGGCTGTCATTCCACTTCATCCAGAATCTGCCACTCTAATCCCAAGACCCACCACAGTCAGCGTTCTGGGGCTGTCATTCCGCTCACAGGGAGCCATCATTCCACCGCATCAAGAAACAGCCAGCCACTCCAGCCCCAGGACCCACCATCAGGGTTTTGCGACCTACATTATAGTCAAGGGTAGCCAATTTAGGGGTGGGAATTCTGAATCCACTGAGATCCAATATTGCCGGTATTTAGTTGTACTGGATTTAAATCCAAAATCTGGTAATCCTGGCCGTACCAGATTTTTTGCATAGGTCTCAGATCTCAGAATTTTAAAAATGACTTTGTGGCAGTTGGGCACTGTTTTTTTGTTTTGCACTTGTTGAATCCCTCCTTGCTCCCTCCCTGTGGTGCAAACTGTTACATTTGGTGCTTTTTTTTACCCTGCCTTGGATTGGTTGCCTTTTTTGAAATAAAAAAATGCATCCAATCCTGAAGGTTTCCTAAGATTTTTTAGAGGGGGTAGGGATGTGTCTGTGACTGGGGGTGGAGACTTGGCTGGCTGAAGTGGCCACTGGTCAATAGTAATGTAGGATTTTTTTTTCCTTCGTGTACCTTCTGGCCCTTGGGCTTGGGAAGCCATTCTACAGCAGGTTTGATATCTGAAAGGACTGCCACAGACTGCTGGAGGTGTGTGCGGGTATGTGATTGTTGGTAAGTTATGAGTTACTTTGGGGTTTTATGGGATTAGGACCCCCTGGTGCCCCTTAGGGAAGGTAAAAAAATGTATTGGGGACCTAGTCTCTTGGGATCCCATCCGGGGGTGGGGGGGCTTCATGCCATGTGGCCAGGCCACTGTAGTCCCAAGACCCACCACAGTCAGGGTTCTGGGGCTGGCATTCCGCTCACAGGGAGTCGTCATTCCACCGCATCAAGAAACAGCCAGTCACTCCAGTCCCAGGACCCACCATCAGGGTTCTAGGGCCTACGTTACAGTCAAGGGTAGCCTTTAGGGGTGGGAACAAGGATGCAGGGTGGCGGAGGCTTTTGAAGCCCTGCCAATGGGGGAGGAGGAAATGTGACTGTGTCAGTGTGCCAGGTCTATCTTGTGTTGTGTGTGCCATCTGATCTTTATGGGTGGGGGTGCCCCAGTTGCCAGGCCATGTTGGAAGATGCAGGCTGAGACTTTTGAACCCTGCCAATGGGGGAGGGGGAAATGTGGCTGTGCCAGGGTTATGGTGTGGTTGTTGTGTGACCCATCTTGTGCCATCTGCTGTTTGGGGGTGAGGGGTGCCCCAGTTGCCAGGCCAAGTTGGAGGAGCATGCATGCTTGCTTCTTGCTGAGGCTGGAACAGGTCTAATTTCTTTTCTTTTCTTTTCTTTTCAAAATCCAAGCCACTGGAGCACCTTGGTGACATAACTGTGGCAATGTGTCGAATGTGACACACAAGTAGCCAGCTGTGTAATAAGCAGTGCACCGTCAACTTGCAGCGACACCCTTCATCCCACACTCCACTAACCCCATACTCCACTAGCCCCACCCCCTTCATCCCACCCCCACCTCTACTCCCACACCCTTCACCCCCACCTCCACCACCACACTACTTCACCCACCCACTCCACTAGCCCCACACTCCACTAGCCCCACACTCCATTAGTCACCCCCACACACCACCCCTTAGCTAGTTCCCACCACCCCTTAGCCAGTTCCCACCACCACTAGGTACTAGTAGGTAGGTACTAGTACCACCCCACACAGACACACACACTCACACACATCACACCACAACCTCTGTTGTCGGTGGTCCTTTCTTCATTTCCACAACTTAATTATGAGTGGTCGTGGTGGTATGAAGAAACAGACTATGAGTGGGAGTGCTGGAAGAGGCCGGCCTCTTCCTAGGCAGTCTACTCAGTCTGGCACGGAGGAGACACCCGAGGTAGGGCCACCTTTGGCCTCTTCCTCTGACCCACAAGCTTCAAGTGTGCCCAAGCTTACAGGCTCTGGACGTCACTTGAATACCCCAAAGAGGCTGGGATGGGGGGAGGGTGATTCCTCCTCCCTGGCGCTGACTAGCAGTAAGAAGAGGGCTCCTTCTTCCTCTGCTAGTGCAGTGGTCCATCCACTGGCTACCTCCACTGCTGCTGCTGTGGCTGCTCCTAGCACACAGATCTCCTTTGCACAAGCACTTTCTCTCATGCAGACACCTTCTTCCCCACCTTCTCCCCTTGCTGATATGCATTGTAGCATACCCGCACCAGCTCAGGCCCTGCCCACCACATCCACACATGCTGCACCAGTTACCACCACCCCTTCCGCAAGTGTTATATCGAGCACTACCTTTGAGAGGTCTACCACCAGTCATGCTGCTCCTGCCCTCCCAGGAACCAGGATGAAGAAGATCACATCCTGGGTGTGGTCTCATTTCATATCTGGGAGGACGATGCCTCAAAGGTAGTGTGTGTGCACTACAATGCCAAGGTCAGTCATGGTGGCACAGATTACAAGAGATATGGCACCTCTGGCCTTCACAGTCACTTGAGACGGCACCAAGGGAACATTTGTGATCCTACAGAGTGCCGTTCCAAGTGACAGCATGGGGAGGTAACAGTTGCAGAGGGTGTGGATGATAGTTCCAAGGAGGAGGAACCCTCTTCCACTCACGCTGCAACTGCCACCACTGAGCCATCTGGTGATGGTTCCACAACCACCCCCCAGTCCCTGCAGAGGAGGACTAGCCACTCCACCCGGCCGCTCCACCCGGCCCACCCCTTCCCGGTCCTTGTCCCAGCCCACTGTAACTGCACTCTGGGAAATGAAGATGCCATTCATATCCAGCCACCCCCGGGCTGCGGCCATCACCAAGGCAATCGGGGAAGTGATTGCCCTGGATGATAGGCCGTTCAACCTTGTTGAGGGTGTCGATTCAAATGACTGCTTTGTTTGCTTGAGGCCCATCACAGAGTCCCTTGTCACAGAACCTTCCGCTTGAAGGTTATCCCATCACTGTATGGGAGGGTGAGGTCCCGGCTCCTTGCTGAGTTCTCCTGTGCGGAGGGGGCAGTGGTACATTTTACCACGGACCTGTGGACTAGCCAGAGTGCGGTCCACACCTATTTGTCATTGACCGCACATTGGTGGCAGATGTCACCAGTTGCTGTCACCAGTGCAGCAGTGGGAAGCAGCAGCAGCAGCACTGGGGGAGCGGTGTCAACTGGAAATCATTGTTGGGCATTGTTACATGCCCAGGTGCTTGTTTGACAGTTAGCACATGGCTGATAAAGTCTTCAAAGTGGTGAATCGCATGCTGGATGGGTGGGTCTGATGCCAAGGTTCAAACATTGAGATCAGTTACTTTGTTACCAATAATGCCCAGAACATGATTTCAGTCATTACTCATGGTGACTACACTCATGTTTGCTGCGGTGTGCACCTCCTGAACCTTGTGGTTCAGGGTGACTTAAGTGGAACCAAGGGCTTTGAGGCACTCCTTGAAAATGCCAGGAAGATTGCTGGTTTCTTCCATCTGTCAGTTTCAGTCAGCCAGGCGCTGTGAGAGAAGCAGGAGGAGTTGGGCTCCCCGCTTCACCGGCTGGTACAGGATGTGGCCACAAGGTGGAACTCCACCTTCTTGATGCTGCAACATCTCCTGGAGCAGAAGGAGGTGGTGCATGTCCTTTGCTTGTCGTGGAGCATTGGAGCAACACCACTGACCGGGGAGGACTGGTCAGTAGTGGAGCTGCTGACGCAGGTTTTGGAGCCATTTTACAAGGCTACTGTGGAGGTTAGCGCGGACGTCTCCACTCTGAGCCATGTGATGCTGCTCTCCATGCTCTTGCTTTGATGGATGCGAGTCGTGCTCTCTCGAACTGACCTGCGTGGGCCTGTGAGGGCACTGGCAAAGAATTTGGTAGACGAGCTGAATAGGCATTTTGACACCTTGAAAGCGAGTTGGTCACATTTCCTAGCTGTGCTACTCGACTCACGGGTCAAGAAAAGCATGGCCGCATTCGTCGAATCCTTCAAGAGCAACAGGGACAACTTTGCTCTTGAAGGATTCTGTCAATGAGGTGCGACAGTATTGCCCAGTGCAGGAGACCCCACTGCAAGGGGCAACTACTTCTACAGGGGTTGCAAATGGGGGCCAATCCACCTTGTGTATATATATATATATATATAATATTTATTTAGCGTGGCCAGAGGTCATTGCTTTGGTAACATGACAAACATGACAGAACTAACACATCACAACCCCAAAAGGGGACATAATCGAAGCATAAGACATAATAACATATTAAAACAATACTGTTTAACAGCATAATCCTAAAATAAATATTAAAATGAACCATACAGAATAGGCAATGCAATTGCTAACTTTAGAACCCAGGCTAACACATATAAATTCCTTGCTATCCTTTTACTAAATCCAAATCCAAATCCAAATTAGGATAGCAAGGTCAAAGAAGAAAACAGTCCGTAATGAAGTTACATACGGATGGCAATCCCTCTAAACACCTTCAAGGTCAAGATGGATAGGTCTGAAGTTCAGAAAATTTCCCCTGATGTGACACACTTGTATAAGAAAGGAGGAAACCTTTCCTATGATCTGAGGGTCAGAGCTATCCAGCAAAAAGGAAAGAATAAACAGTTCAGAAATTCCCGGGTATTTACTTAAGAGAGAGCCCAATAATTCTCCCCGTGGGGAGTCATATAAGCGGCAGATCAACATTATGTGACCGACTGTCTCAACTGCCATACGATCAAATGGGCATAATCTATCCTTGAATGATATACCCTGGAAACAACCCTCCCACACCTGGGAGGGAAAAGCATTCATTCAAGCACTAGCAATAAGCTGTTTACCTCTGGGAGAGATTGTTATTCCCAAATAATTGGCCATTTGTCCTATGTTAGGTGCCCAGGAAAGAAAGGCCGCCATGTGGGGAGATGCCCTAATCCTAATGATTTCCTGCTGCCTTTCAATGTCCCTTGATCTCGTGATAACTTCCTCGCAGAGTGAGGCAGGCGTTTTATGCATGAGGTACTCTCTAGAGAGACCCATCTAGTATAATTTGGTCTCTATCCCTGAGAACCAGGGGTTTTTTAAAACATCAATTCCAATACCCCTAAGCAGCTCTGAGCATTGATTTCCCACTATTTTGCAGAAGAATTTCAGTGTGTGCTCCATAGCTAAATGCTGCCAACTTAGTTGTCCTGCCTCTATCCTAATAGCCTCATATGAAGTTCCTTTTGGGATGCGTAAAAGATTTTGCAGGAACCTAGCTTGCTGGGGATTTAATTTATGAGATAAAGAGGGGGCCCAAAGTTCGGCCCCATACATTATCTGAGCTCTGACCTTAGTGTTATGGACCTGAATGGCAGAGAACTGCACTCCTGCCGGATCTCGTAAAGAAGCCGAGGATAGATTTAGATTGTCCTCTGGAAGCAATAATAGCTCTCTGTACATGTTCACCCCAGTTCCCAGACTGATGAAATAACAACCCCAAATATCGAAAGCTGGTAACCTGCTGCACCTGATTGCCTTCTATCGCCCATTTATGAGTCTTCTTTTTGTTTGTGAACACCTTGACCTTAGATTTCTGATAGTTTATGGTGAGTTTATTTACTTTGTAGAAGGATGCGAAACTAGCCATCTGTCTCATGAACCCAATTTGGGTCTGGGACAGAAGGGCGACATCATCTGCATAAAATAGGCAGCCCACGGATCTAGTCGCAGGTTTAGGGGGGGGAAATTCTGGTACGGCCATTTGTGAAATGATGTCATTGATGTAAAAATTGAATAAGGCCGGGACAAGGACACAACCGTGTTTTACACCAATAGTTGTTCCAATAGGGTCCGTGACATGACCCTGGTGATTTATTTTAACTAAAATGGAAGATCGAGAATATAACAAATAAATCAGACCAAGAAGTCTCTTATCTATAGATGTCCTGCCTAGTTTCCCCCAAAGAATTGTGCGATCTATAGAATCGAAGGCCGCCCTAAGATCCAGGAATGCGACAAAGAAGGAGATGTTCTGCGCTCTGTACTTACAGACAAGATGGTGGAGTACAGCACACTGTTCTATTGTCGGCTGGCCCCTCTGAAAGACAGCCTGTTCCAGTGCAAGGATATTGCAATCTTCCATCCATTCACAAAGCTTGCTGAGTAAAAGCTTGGCATAAATTTTGCCAACTATGCTCAGCAGGCTGATGGGCCTATAATTTGCTGGATTGTGAGCAGGGCCCTTTTTGTAAATGGGAACGAGAATGGCTCTTCTCCAGGCGTCTGGGATAATACCTGAATTATTGATAGCTGTAAACAATGCAGCTAAAACAGGGTACCACCAGTCCCTGTGAGTTTTAATAAACTCAACATGTATGAGATCAGGGCCAGGTGCTTTCCCATTCTTAAACGAAGCCACTAAGGCCTCTATCTCGAATTCCAGGCTAGGGCCTCTAAGCTGACAGGAGGGCACAGCAAGGAGTGATCGCCTCCAGCTGGATTATATAGCTGGTGAAAATATTTCACCCATGTCTGAGGGGAAATTGAGTGCTGAGGCATCCTTAATTCTCTTTTGGTTGATGAGTTAACCAGGAGCCAGAATTTTTTGGTGTCTTTCCAATCTGCAGCCTCTTGCAAGTTGGCCCATTGTGCTTCCATAAATAGTTTCTTTTTGTTTTTTATCAATTTCCTGTATTCCGATTTAAAGAAGAAATATTCAGGGGGTGGAATAGAGAGCCCCTCTGTCCTGTACCTCAAATACATAACATGTAATTTAGACTTAGCCAATCGGCACTCCCTATCAAACCAGGATTTGCTGCTACTGCAGCTTTGGCTAAAGGAGGCCTTATTAAGGGTCCGGACCTACTGAAAGCATGTCAAGCTGAACTGATTGTATAAATCCACTTTCCTTGAGTCACTAACAGGGTCAAGGAGAAGCTCCTGGGGATGACTACAGAGGGGCCCCTTTTATCAATGGTAACAGAGCACCATCCAAGGCGTCGTCCCACTTGGGGGGCCTTATAGGACTCTAGTGCCGCAGTATCCAGTGTCCCTGCCTCTAAACTCCTTGGGATAGAATCAGTGAGGACCAAGGAGAGGGATAATGGCAAGTGGTCACCGGCCGTGCCACTGCCCACAGCAAAATCCTTAATGTAAGGGAGAACTCTAGCTGCTACTAGAATATAGTTGACTGTGCTGGAGCCCGAATGGCCCATGTATGTATATTCCCCCAAACAATCACTAAAGCCCACACCATTTAGAATATAGAGATTGTGGCTGTGGGCTAATGTAGCAAGCCTAATCCCTGATGTATTGATCCGTTTATCTTTAAATGTCCTGGAGCATAATATAGCCAGGGGGTCTGGTGGGAGCATATCACAACACTGGTCAAGAGTGTAGTCGTCTGACCCTATTCTTGCATTGAAATCACCAGTAATGGTTAGCAAACCTTCAGGGTGCTGGTCACAAAGATCCTCCAAAAATACATCCAACCGTGTCCACATATCCTTGCGGTACGCGCCGGCGTTGCAAGGGGGGATATACACAGTCACTAAAATCAGTTTGAACAGAGGGCATTGAACAATTATACCTAAGGCCAAAGCCGGGGATACCACAACATCCACTACTCTAGTGGCCAAATTATGCCTGATCGGGCAGCCCAAGCCTCCACAAGAGTGACGTCTGAAATTATTGGGAATAGCAGGGAGGTCATAAGCCTTATAGGCCTCCAAAGATATCTGAGTTTTGGCCCAGGTTTCCTGTATCAGGATTATGTGGAAGTTCTCAACATAGGAGGTAAACCCAGGGTCGTTTAGATGTCTAACCCAGCCTGCAGTGTTCCAGGAGCAAATTAATAGCAGACCTGGGGCTGGGGGACATACCAGTCAAATGTTTCTGGATAGGATAGAGTCTGCCCCACATCCTAGGGAATCCCTCTTCTGAGGGTCAGCTGGAGACCTGAAATAGAGCAAGGGGCCCAAAGCAGTATGTCTAAAGGCTCCTGGGAGGGCAGGGGAGATACAGTGAGAGATTTAGGGAATTCCCGTGGGGCAACAGACCCCTTTGCCATATTATCCAGCTGGGCAGATGCTGGAGCACTATCTTTAGAATTAGGCAAAATAGTACAGCATGCAGAAGAGCAAATATCGGCAGGATGGGCAAGAGACCTAAGCCTTGACGAAATAAGGTCCACAGGTGGAGCCATAAAGGTTCTCTTTGGGGCTTTAATAAAGTAAGGATTGGTCGAATTTAAAACAGGAGTGAATCCTTCAAACTGAGGAGGTACCTGGGGATTAGTTAGTAAGGATTGGGGACAAGCTACATTCAAAGTTTCCAAGTTTGCTGGGACTAATTGTGGAGGCCTGTGGAGAGCCTCGTTAGAGCTTGAGGTTGAACTCGTGTCCTCAGCAGGAGTACTACCCACAACAGTGGTATCTACTGACAAGATCTCTGAAAGTAATCCTCTCCCTCTCTCTACCCTGTGCAAGTTTTTGAAGTTTGGCCTGAATTGGGGATTCTTGAGGGAGAGGTTGCATTGTGTTCCTCCTTGGTAGTTCTGCATTAGTTGCAGATTTAGGGGGAATGAGGGGGTATATAACCAGCTCTTTAAATACCTCCCCCACATGGACACCCCAAGTGCAAAAAAGATAAGCCTGAGATAACACTCTTGAGGCAATGTAAGGCATCCTAAAATAAACAACAAGTCTTTGCAAATGGCCATGGGAAGGGAGAATCTGATATGAGCTGATAGCCCCCAAGGGGATCAGATTCCAGACCTTAATATGCTGGAGATGATGGACTATAGCCATTTTAGAGTTCCAGAGGGGAAAGACCCCATTGGGTAAAGGCTGGACTCTAAAAGCAACTGCTCCCACTACCAAGACCAACTTAGAGGAATTGGAAATTGTAGCATGATTGCCCAGTTCTTTAGTTCCAGTATGGGCAGAGCTATTGGTAAGTTCCCAATTATTCCCTTCCTGACACTTCTGGACAGGAGACAGACCCTGTGCAAGAGGGCAAGATAGAACCTGTTGATGAAAAAGCCCCCTGAATTTGAGGTCTAAAATCTGCTAAAGAATTTACTATGCTTGCTAGCTTCCCTTGCTGACCTTGAAGCAGGGCAGCAATCTCCTCCAACTTCTCGAGCAGTATTTGAGTCATTACCCCTATCAAAGAACACTGTTTTCCAAGTAACTCACGATAGGTAGAGTCTGATGGAGCTTTGGAGCTGTCGTCTGAAGCTGTTAGATCTGCCTTTTGAGAGAGATACGGGTCCAGGCAAGCAAATTCTGGGTCAGAAAGCCCCAAGCCCTCAGTCAGTTCCTTGAGATCGGGAAGAATGGTTGACCCCACAGGCAGAGTGGAGTCAGGGGCAGGAGGCCTAATTCCACCTGTGGGAGTCTGTATCTTTGACTGCAGGAAGTAATAGCTGTCCAAACTCTGCAGAGTGGGTTGAGCGTTAGCCGGAGCAGGTGCTGCCGCTGGTTTCCTCCGTTTCTTGATGGCTCCCTTCCCCACCATTTTGGCACTTGTTCCCAACCCAAGATTCAAACAAAACATCCACTAGAGGAGAAATAGAAATCAGGTGCCCTGCAGCCGGCCCGCGCCTAAGGCCGTGCACACAGGTCATCCAGCCGACAGCTGGCTATGGATGCAAGACTTGTCAGTCACATTGATTGAGCTCGCAGGACCAGGGGGTTGGGCACTGGCACTGCGGTCTCCACAACGGGATGGCCAATGGGTGACACCCTTTGGCTGTCGCCCTTCGGTGGACTAGGCAGAGCACAACAACATCCTCCTGCTCCCAGCTGTGCCTTCCCCAATCCACCTTGCTGTTTACTGGACTGGTGGACTGGTGGAGTTGGTGACGGAGGAGGGAGGTGATGGTGGTGAACCGGAGCAACATGATATGGCAGAGATATATGTCTCTCAATATCTTGCCAAGCCCACCTGTCCTGCTGACACTGACCCCTTGGCCTACTGGTCCCAGAAAATGCAGGTGTGGCTCCTGCTTGAAAAGGTAGCATTGCGATACATCTTGTGTCCTCCCACGAGTGTATCATCGGAGAAGATATTCAGTGTGGCGGGAGACATCATCAGCCCACATCGTGCCAAGATGGACCCGAGGACTGTGGAAGAGTTGGTCTTTGTCAAGACTAATCTTCCCCTTCTTGGGTTCATGGAGTGCGATATCCTTGATGTGGGGCCTGATGATGTATGATTGCCCATTCCCTGGATATCATCTCCTGCTACCTTCACTCACCTGCACCTCTGTGCATCCTGACAAGATGCAGGCAATTACATCAGCCTGCAAACCGGTCAGTGGTGGCATTGATGAGCCCGCAGCACCAGTTTTTGGTTTGCGCAGCATAGGCAACCGCAGCATGGCAACTTCCCAGTCCAACCACTCCACCAGGGAAAAGTAGTGGAGATTCTATTAATTTAGTCCCATGTAAATTTATGTCCGATGTCTTCTGGCCAATGATGATTTATTACCTCCTTCGACCCCATTCCACCAGGAAGGGCAAGGAGGTATTTTTTGGTGATATTATACAGAGCTCTTGTAGGAGCTTTTTAAGAACCCTACTGGGGTTCCTCTATGGGAACCCCATCATATTCCTGTGGGCGCGTGCGGCATAGACCAGCGCATGCGCACACACACACAGTCTCACACACACACACACACTCCTTCACCCTCTTGCGCTCCTCCCAAGACTCTGCGTTGGAAACCCCTAGCCTCCCCTGAACCCAGTCTCCTCCTCACACTTTGAAGCCCCTGCTGTTGAGTGGGCCATGGGCATTATATCAAAGCTCTGCACTACAGCTCACCGGCCCCCTCGGGGGTAGAGGTGACGCAGGGCCACTTCATTGTGATGAGCTTTCTCCCACACCACCCAAATCTCTTGGGATGGGGGCTCTGTGTGTGAGCAGGAGGGTGATGATCGGGAGGCTCAGGGTGAGTCACTCACCAGTCACCACCACCCCATCCTCCTTGGAGGAGCACAAGATGGTGAAGGAGGGTGACCCTGATAGGACAGTGTAAGGCCGAGACTGGGGCTCAGGAGAGGCTAGGGGTTTCCAACTCTGACTCTTGGGAGCAGCGTCACACACTGGAGTGGAACGCCCCAGCAGGGCCCTTTCCATTTCCCACAACTGAGTGGAATGGAGGGCTCCAGCAGGGCCCTTTCTGCCCCAGCAGCCCCCCATACACACAGCCCCCAGAAGCCATCCCCTACACACACACACTGGAGTGGAATGCCCCAGTAGGGCTCTTTCTGTTTTCCACACCTCTGTGGAGTGGAGCGCTCCAGCAGGGCCCTTTCCACCCCATCAGCCCCCCATCTCATATGCACACACTTAAAATTTGCCCGTCCCCACTCCCAGGAAGAGGTGCAGTGGGCATTGGGAGGGCGGAATGTCTTCCTGGGGGTGGGGTGACCCCTCCCACACACACGAGTCACCCCAGGTCCCCATCCCATTATACACACACACTGGAGTGGAAAGCCCCAGCAGGACCCATTCCACCCCATCAGCCCCCCATCCACACACTGGAGTGGAGCACACCAGCAGGCCCTTTCCACCCCATAAGCTCCCCATCCCATCATATACACAACCCAGCAGGGCCTTTTCCATTCTGGCAGCCCTGCTCCCATATGCAAAATGTTGCCCGCCCCCACCCCCAGGAAGAGGTGAAGTGGGCACTAGGAGGGCGGAACCTCTTCTTGGGGGCGGGGGTGCCCCCCCAAGAAACCCCAGCCTCGCAGTGGAATTCCAAGCAGGGCAGAAGAGAGAGCTGCAGCAGACAACAGAGACAACAGAGTAGACAACAGTGCGCACAATGGAGTCACCTTTCCCCTGTTCCCCACTAGAACCCATCTTCCCCTTCCTCTTCTCGTGCACCCACAAAAACCTTTCCCCTCCTATTTCTCCTCTGTCCTGTCCTTCTCTTCCCTTTAATCTCTTCTGATTCAGCTTGTTGCAGGACTGGGAGCTAACTCAGTCCTCCCAGCTCTCCAGGCCTGAAGGAAGGCTTGTGTCCTGAAGCCTACACCTTCAGAAGACTACTGGTGGCCACGGAGGGCATGAAAATTGAGGATTCAGAGGTTCAGGATAAAGGTAGGCAATGGCAATGTGATCTATTTTGGGGATCTGGTTGGGGTAAAACACTGCTGCAATGTAAACTCTGACCTGCACTTGCTGGATTGCTGGTTTCAGCCCTGCCTCAGGGCGGGGAGATGGAGAGCCTCCACTGTCTGTCCCCATGGGGCTATGGTCAAATGGGGAGAGAGAGGGCTTATTTGTAGGGATTGATTTTGGATTGTTGTTGTGGTGTTCGTTGTGTGGGCAATGGCATTGGAACTGTTGGTATTGTCAATCGAATATGTGGTTGTCATCTAAGATGGTAGATTTGGGATTTATTGACCTTTCTCAGTCTCTATGCAGTTCTAGTAGCAAACTACAAGCTGCGTGCTTGACTGACATCACGTGCCACTGTGCGAGTGTCTTCCTCTGGCAGTTGCTGTGATGATACTGTGAGATCTGACTTCTGAGTGCTGTGGGGGGAAAAAAGGGAAAAAAAGTAGTAGTGGGCAGTTGGGCACTGATTTTGGGGCTACGGGGGCTGTGGGGGCTAATGGGCACAAAGTGTATTCTGATGGTTAGCAGTAGTTAGGAAACAAGTGAATCTGTTCTTTACATGTTGTCTTTATTACAGGTAATTTCGTTGGGTTTTTTTAACTTTTTTCTCCCATTGATTTCAATGGGAAAACTTCCCCATTTATTTCAATGGGAAAAAAACGGTACCGTTATACCGGTTTTAATCCAATAATCTGGTAATCCAAGAACCAATATCCGGTAAAACCATTATCCGGCATTGTCAACCAAGTCCCACCCCTAGTAGCCATTATTCCACGGCATGCCAATGGTTCTGTGCCCCGGAAATCCAATGTCTGCTTCTTCAGCCTCTGCTGTGCCATGGGTTCTGTGTCCCAGCAATCCAGTGTCCGCTTCTGCTGCTTCTGATGTGCCATGCGTTCTGTGACCTTGCAATCCAATGTCCGCTTCTGCTGCCTTCGCTGTGCCATGGGTTCTGTGTCCCGGCAATTGAATGTCCGCTTCTGCTGCCTCTTCTGTGCTATGGGTTCTTTGCCCCGGCAATCCAATGTCCGCTTCTTCTGCCTCTGCTGTGCCATGGGTTCTGTGCCCCAGCAATCCAATTTCTGCTTCACTGCATCTGCTGTGCCATGGGTTCTGTGCCCTGGCAATCCAATGTCTGCTGCTGCTGCTGCTGCTGCCGCTCCTGTCTCTGCTGTGCCATGGGCTGTGCTACTGGGCATTCCAATGTCTGCTGCTGCTCCACCGATTCCTGGAAGCAGCCTGCAATGCCCGGCCAAGTAGGGGTGCCAGGCCAGCCACCAAGCCCCAAGCCTTCCCAGTCTCTGCTGCTGCTGATGACGCTTGGTCTCAGATGGCCAACCATGGCACCCCCAGGGGCCAAGCGCCGAGCCTGCCTGCCCTGGCAACGCAGGGTGCCAAGCCACAAGCCTTCCTGGTCTCTGCTGCTGCTGCTGCTGCTGTGTCTCCAATGGCCTGCCATGCCCCCACAGGCACCCCTGGAGCACCCCAAGCCTCTACCACAGCCAAACTTTCTGAATGTTTGGGGGGGTCCGAGCCCACAAACCCAAACTAAGTTTTCAGACCGAACTTTTGCATATCTCTAACACTTCAGAATCATCAATGCATTTTCTTTAAAAAAAAAAAACAACAAACAGTTTAGAACAAGATGTTCATGGATGTAAATTTCTTGATAATCCCAAATTTCTTGCTAATCCGAAAACAATAGCTTGAGGGTTTTTATCCTTACTCTTAAAAAATGTTCTTCCAGTCCATGCATCTAATCCTTATCTGAACTATGTCAACCCTGAGGTATCAAGGACAACTTCTGGCAATAAATTCTGCAGGTCAATAATATAGAAAGTGATTATATTCAATTTATAACCCAGCAGAGTATGGGAATAATTCAATTTATTCCTTCCTGTGTGCATTTGTTAAACTGAATTTCATATGCATGGCTTAGTCTCTTGGCCTCCTATCATCTGTTTATTGTAGTCAGAGATCTCATGTTCTTGCTTGTCTGTAGTGTCCAGGGCTGCCTTATAACCAATAACCTATTAAATAATTCTTGTTTAATAATACATCAGATCCCAGTGTTAAGATAACGGATGGGTTCCAAGGCTGAGTGAGAAGGAACCAATGCGCTTCAATTTCAAGAACTTGCCTATCTCTTACTTGTCCCTCCTAGGTGGGCCAAGGGAGCTGTTATGTATAATTCATAGAGCAAATGTGTGATCTCTCAGGTCAAGCTTATACACACCTGTCTGTGATTACACATTTGTCATCACATGTTTAATTCCACACATTTCTGGGCTAATCTAGATGAAAAGACAGCAGTCAAATGCCTCTGGCTTTTCCTGACCTTGCTATGGGCAGAAGCCTATGAATCATCTGCTCAGCTGAAGGGTAGGTTAGCTTGTAATGGTTTTTCTTCTCTACAGGTGCGACCCTCCTTGCTATTCCTAAGAGTGAGAATGCTTGTCTTAATTAGTATGTCATCCTGACAGTTACATCTACAACTTTGCCTCCGCACTCCATGTTGTGCTTTCTAAGTGAACAAAAGGAGCCGCTTGAACTGGCAGGTGGGCTAGTTTGGCATTCAGGTAAGGCGGAGTGCATTCAGGGCAAGAATGTCATATGATTGTTCAAAACAGGGAGGAAGAAGTCAAACTTCCGCTTCTCTCTAATCCTGTCTTGTTTATTACCAGTTTTCTGTTAAACAATTTTTCAGCATAGAGCAGAGGTGGGGAGTCTGGCAGCTCATGGAGACCCCTTTGAACATTAGTACAAACAGAGCAAGTCAGATAGGAATTGAGGGATGGGAAACTGAGGGTTTTTCTCAGGACATGGGAAGGCTCCAGATTAGAGCTGAAGCAAGTACCTGAAAAAACAGGTATAACTGTTGAATTTCTGGTACTCACATCAACCGGTACCCCATGTCCTGAAATACTAATTTTCATACCGAAACACCAACTTCCATTACTGAAACAACGACTTCTGTTGCCATTTTTCTGAGTTCCCATTCCGATTTACAACCCGTAAATTGGTATCAGTAAATAGTTATTTTTCGGGTAATCAGGTACCCAGTTTGGTGCCTGGGTAGCTGATGGTGTACCTGACACAGTACTCAAAATTGCAGGTTTTGCCCCTGGGTACAAAATACCCATTTCAGCTTTAGTCCAGATCATCTACCTGGCCCACCACCATCAGTCGCGTCCAGCAGAGCTTTTACGGGTGGTGAGGGGGCTGGTCTGTCTGGCCTCCCTCTGCCTGGAATCAGAATTATCTGGGGCTCACTGTGACTTGTTTGCAGACTTTTTTGCAGATAAAGTTGTTAAAATTCATCATGGTTTTGACCCTGCATTTTGTACAGTAAATGAGTCTCAGGGAATCGAAGCCCCATCATGTCCTGTTGTATGGGATCAATTCCAGTGTGTATCATTCTCTAATGCGGAGGATGTTCTTGGGGCTGTTCAGGCCACTTATTGTGAACTGTACCCATGCCTTCCCTGGCTGGCCAAGGCCAACCAGTCAACACCTTCCTTAGGGAGGGCAGAGTGCTGAGCTGCCTCAAGGAGGTGGTGGTGTGGCCTCTTCTCAAAAAAACATCATTGTACATTGATACCATGGCCAGCTATTGGCCAGTCTCTAACCTTCCCTTTTTAAGGAAGGTTATTGAGTGGCTAGTGGATCGTCAGCTTCAGGGGCATCTGGACCGGATCAGTTTCCTTGACTCCTCATAGTCTGACTTTCATCCAGGTTACGGCACTGAAACTGCACTTGTGGCCTTGGTCAGTGACCTCTCCCATGAGTTGGACCAGGGCCATTTTCGATCCTGTTGATCCTATTAGACCTCTAGGCTGCTTTTGATACTGTTGACCATGAGTTGTTGGTGACTCAGCTGTGGGACTGAGCTGGAGTGGACGGTACCATTCTTGAATGGTTCCGCTCTTTCCTGGCTAGGAGAACTCAATGTGTGATGCTGGGTGATTGTTCATCTTCTCCCAGAACCTCATGTGTGGAGTCCCGCAAGGTGCCATCTCTACACGTTATCCCCTCTCCTGTTCAACGTGTACATGCAGCCTTTGGGAGAGGTCGTCAGAGGGTTCGGCATACGTTGTCATCAATATGCTGATGACACCCAATTGTACCTCTCTTTTTCAGCTGTCTCAGGCCCAGCAGTCTCAGCACTCACCCAGTGTTTGTNAACAACAAACAGTTTAGAACAAGATGTTCATGGATGTAAATTTCTTGATAATCCCAAATTTCTTGCTAATCCGAAAACAATAGCTTGAGGGTTTTTATCCTTACTCTTAAAAAATGTTCTTCCAGTCCATGCATCTAATCCTTATCTGAACTATGTCAACCCTGAGGTATCAAGGACAACTTCTGGCAATAAATTCTGCAGGTCAATAATATAGAAAGTGATTATAGTCAATTTATAACCCAGCAGAGTATGGGAATAATTCAATTTATTCCTTCCTGTGTGCATTTGTTAAACTGAATTTCATATGCATGGCTTAGTCTCTTGGCCTCCTATCATCTGTTTATTGTAGTCAGAGATCTCATGTTCTTGCTTGTCTGTAGTGTCCAGGGCTGCCTTATAACCAATAACCTATTAAATAATTCTTGTTTAATAATACATCAGATCCCAGTGTTAAGATAACGGATGGGTTCCAAGGCTGAGTGAGAAGGAACCAATGCGCTTCAATTTCAAGAACTTGCCTATCTCTTACTTGTCCCTCCTAGGTGGGCCAAGGGAGCTGTTATGTATAATTCATAGAGCAAATGTGTGATCTCTCAGGTCAAGCTTATACACACCTGTCTGTGATTACACATTTGTCATCACATGTTTAATTCCACACATTTCTGGGCTAATCTAGATGAAAAGACAGCAGTCAAATGCCTCTGGCTTTTCCTGACCTTGCTATGGGCAGAAGCCTATGAATCATCTGCTCAGCTGAAGGGTAGGTTAGCTTGTAATGGTTTTTCTTCTCTACAGGTGCGACCCTCCTTGCTATTCCTAAGAGTGAGAATGCTTGTCTTAATTAGTATGTCATCCTGACAGTTACATCTACAACTTTGCCTCCGCACTCCATGTTCTGCTTTCTAAGTGAACAAAAGGAGCCGCTTGAACTGGCAGGTGGGCTAGTTTGGCATTCAGGGAAGGCGGAGTGCATTCAGGGCAAGAATGTCATATGATTGTTCAAAACAGGGAGGAAGAAGTCAAACTTCCGCTTCTCTCTAATCCTGTCTTGTTTATTACCAGTTTTCTGTTAAACAATTTTTCAGCATAGAGCAGAGGTGGGGAGTCTGGCAGCTCATGGAGACCCCTTTGAACATTAGTACAAACAGAGCAAGTCAGATAGGAATTGAGGGATGGGAAACTGAGGGTTTTTCTCAGGACATGGGAAGGCTCCAGATTAGAGCTGAAGCAAGTACCTGAAAAAACAGGTATAACTGTTGAATTTCTGGTACTCACATCAACCGGTACCCCATGTCCTGAAATACTAATTTTCATACCGAAACACCAACTTCCATTACTGAAACAACGACTTCTGTTGCCATTTTTCTGAGTTCCCATTCCGATTTACAACCCGTAAATTGGTATCAGTAAATAGTTATTTTTCGGGTAATCAGGTACCCAGTTTGGTGCCTGGGTAGCTGATGGTGTACCTGACACAGTACTCAAAATTGCAGGTTTTGCCCCTGGGTACTAAATACCCATTTCAGCTTTAGTCCAGATCATCTACCTGGCCCACCACCATCAGTCGCGTCCAGCAGAGCTTTTACGGGTGGTGAGGGGGCTGGTCTGTCTGGCCTCCCTCTGCCTGGAATCAGAATTATCTGGGGCTCACTGTGACTTGTTTGCAGACTTTTTTGCAGATAAAGTTGTTAAAATTCATCATGGTTTTGACCCTGCATTTTTTACAGTAAATGAGTCTCAGGTAATCGAAGCCCCATCATGTCCTGTTGTATGGGATCAATTCCAGTGTGTATCATTCTCTAATGCGGAGGATGTTCTTGGGGCTGTTCATGCCACTTATTGTGAACTGTACCCATGCCTGCCCTGGCTGGCCAAGGCCAACCAGTCAACACCTTCCTTAGGGAGGGCAGAGTGCTGAGCTGCCTCAAGGAGGTGGTGGTGTGGCCTCTTCTCAAAAAAACATCATTGTACATTGATACCATGGCCAGCTATTGGCCAGTCTCTAACCTTCCCTTTTTAAGGAAGGTTATTGAGTGGCTAGTGGATCGTCAGCTTCAGGGGCATCTGGACCGGATCAGTTTCCTTGACTCCTCATAGTCTGACTTTCATCCAGGTTACGGCACTGAAACTGCACTTGTGGCCTTGGTCAGTGACCTCTCCCATGAGTTGGACCAGGGCCATTTTCGATCCTGTTGATCCTATTAGACCTCTAGGCTGCTTTTGATACTGTTGACCATGAGTTGTTGGTGACTCAGCTGTGGGACTGAGCTGGAGTGGACGGTACCATTCTTGAATGGTTCCGCTCTTTCCTGGCCAGGAGAACTCAATGTGTGATGCTGGGTGATTGTTCATCTTCTCCCAGAACCTCATGTGTGGAGTCCCGCAAGGTGCCATCTTATCCCCTCTCCTGTTCAACGTGTACATGCAGCCTTTGGGAGAGGTCGTCAGAGGGTTCGGCATACGTTGTCATCAATATGCTGATGACACCCAATTGTACCTCTCTTTTTCAGCTGTCTCAGGCCCAGCAGTCTCAGCACTCACCCAGTGTTTGTTAGCTGTGGAGGACTGGATGAGGGTGAGCTGCCAGAAGTTGAATCCTGACAAGATGAAGGTGATGCTTGTGGGGGTTACAAGGGGAGTGGTGGTCCCTGTTATAGATGGGGTCTGCCTTCCATCTGGTACCCCAGGTCCATAGTCTGGGGGTGCTCCTGGACCCACAGCTCTGGCTGGATGTCCAGGTGGCAGCTGTGGTAAAGGGCACATTTTGCCAATTACATCTGGTGCAACAGCAGAAGCTGTATGTCTCAGATGTGGACCTGGCCACTATCATCCATGCTTTTATCACCTCGAGATTAGATTACTGTAACAGACTCTATGTGGGGCTACCCCTGGTGATGGTTCAGAAACTGCACTGTTTCACAAGGCGGCGGCCCACACTTCCTGCTTTTCCCACTACCTGGAGCCACTCCCAAACCCTTTTGCCACGAGTGGGAACCCCACCCCACCACGTGGAGTCTCTGGACCCTGCAAGTAGCCCCTTAAGCTGCCCCTAGATATTTATTTTAAACACTCTGTGTGTAAAATGAGCACCCATTGGGTGCCTTTTGGGCAACAGACACTGATCAACTCTGTTTATGTTAGGGAGGGCACGTGGAGTCGATGGGCGTGCCTGCTTTCATGAGTGCAGGTTTCAATTATACCTGTAACACAAACAAAGTAGGGTTGAAAATGTTTGTTTTTGTTTTCATTATTGTAATAAGGAAAATGAAAATAATAATAACAAAAAGAACTTTTCATTTTTGTTATGTAAAATAATGGAAAAACAATGAAAACACATTTCTGGCTATAACACTTCTGTTTCTTATTCAATTGTGATGAAATTGAGGGATATTGTACCCCCAACATAAGTCACAATGTGTACTAACTATCAAAAAGATTGGATAAAGATAACCGATTTTATAAACAACTGAATTTTGTGATTTTAAGAAAACCTATGTTCACATTTCTGACTCCAACTACTTTGTCTTCCATCCAATATGCATTGAACAGAGGATGATTATGTCCCTCCAAAAGATTACCTGACAAATTTTAGAAATATTTAGTAAAGGATCCTGATGTTATAAGCCATTAACTTGAAATGCATTTCTGGCTGTAACATTTGTATATTTCATCCTGTTTACAAGACATTTGGCAGACAAGTATCCCACCCTTTCCCTGTAATATCTCTGTCAAAATAAAGGATAGTTTGATAAAGGTCCCCAATTTTATAAGCAAATGAAGTTGTCCACTTGAAGACCAATATTTATATAAATAGGAGCACATGCAGTGCCAGTCAGAGGCAGGCACCTGGCATGGCAGGGGGAGGGAGGTGGAGAGGAACCCAACAGACAGACACATTCACTGGCCAATTACTGTATGCTTCCAGCTTTACAGGTGGCTTTGAGGTGGGCATGGGGGTGGCCCTGAGGCAGGCATAGAAGGGACATAACTAGAACTTTGGGGATAGCATCCCAGCAACCAGGAGACATGGTGTACTGGCCAGTTATCATCACAATCACATCCTGCAGCACTGTGACAGAGGACATAAGAGAATCTCTGTTGGCTCTTTCCTAAACAGATGCTTCCAACTTTCCAGTAACAGGTGGGGGAGAGAAATTGGGGTGGTCACAGCAGAGAATGAGGATATTTGTTTGACATTTTTTGCTGGACAAATGGCATCACAAACAGATCTTACACCACAGTCACACTGTGGTAAGAGAATCCCTGGCAGAGGCTCATTCTCTGCATATGCTGTGCAGGCTTATAAAATTGGGGCCCTTTATCACATGTTTCCAATTTTTGGCAGAGCTGATCCTGAAGGTGTGAGATACAGCCTTGCCAAATTTCATGTACGCTGGTTTGACTATAAAGATGTTACATCCAGAAATACATTTATAAGTTAGTTTCTTATACCACCAGGACCCTTTATCCAATCCTTCTGAAAATTGGCATAGGTAGTAAACTTGGCAAGGGATATAATCTTGCCTTGGTTCATCCACATTAGATGGCAAACAAAGAAGTTAAGGCCAGGAATGTATATACAGATTTTTTTGCAAAATAACATAATAAAACTGCTTATAAAATTGAATTCCTTTATCCAACTTTTCTGAAATTTGGCATACATAACGTATTTCATCGAAAGTACAGTCTATCGAAGTTTCATCCCAAAATAATGCAAAACAAAAATGTTACATCCAAAAATGTGTTTTCATTTTAAACCAATGAAAATTGAAAACAAAAGCAAAAACGAAAACAAAATTTCATTATTTGTGAAAATGAAAACAAAAGATTTAAATAATGAAAATGAAAAATGAAAAAAAAAATAACAACATTGGGCCCTGGTGCACATGTCTAAAATAAAGAAATGTCTCA
>QEPC01011901.1:961903-1027895 GCA_003113815.1 Sphenodon punctatus | reverse complement strand
CCTGCCTATTCCATCTCCTGGGCTGCAGAGTGTGGGGGCTTGGGGGGGGGAGTCACATCGGCCCAGGTCATGCCTTTTCCCCATGCTGCTTGCTGCACGTGCTGCACATATATACATCTGAGCACCCACAGTCTGGCCGAGAACTGAGTCAGTGGGCAGCTTACATGGGCCATAGGATTGCACCCACAGTCTCTTAAGCATGGCTTCCAACCCTCTGGTTTCTCCTAACCTTTCCAGCATCCAGGCATCCAACCCTGTCTCTGACTGGCCAGTCTCAGTTCTTACACTTGCAGTCTCATTCACTCTCCCTGGGCCAGGAACTCTCCTCTGGAACCCATTAGAACACTTCTGATTCCGACAATACCCTCCGAGCCTAGTAAACCCAGTGCAACAGGCCTCTTCATAGAAGAGCCCTATGAAGTTAGCCCTACTAACACGTTCATAGTAGAGCCTTATGAAGATGTCCAATTCCTATGGCCACCCCCAGTAAACTGACCTGTCTGCTTTTAAAGGCCCTAGGCATGCTCAAAGAGACCCATTCCAAATTACCATTCTCAGGTACTTAGGCTCTGCACCAAAGGTAACTTCCACTGAGAATGCGCAGGGACTGAGGCCACTTTTAGATGAGCAAGCGGCATAAGAACATAAGAATGTAAGAAGTGCCACACTGGGTCAGACCAATGGTCCATCTAGTCCAGCATCCTGTCTCCAACAGTGGCCAATCACAGTGGCTTGGGAGAAACACCCAACAGGTCACAATGGGGGATCCATTCCCTGTTGTTTCCTCCCAGCTCCCGTCATGTTCCCTGATCCTGTCTGGCTAATGGCTGCTAATGGATCTATCTTCCAGAAACTTGTCCAAAACTCATTTAAACTCAGCTATAGTACTGGCCCTTACCACAGCCTCTGGCAGTAGAATAAGAACATAAGAAATCTAGCACGTTGAATCTGGCAGGATCCAGCACGTTGAAAAATGCACTTTGAGAAAAGTCGCCGGACGTCATTGCAATCATGGGTCGCACATATCGAGGTCTTTCAAATGCACTTTTAAAAATAATGTGTGAGCCGCGATTGCAATGACAGCCAGCTACGTCCGGCTTATCTAAAAGCCCCCCAGGTGACTTTTCTCAAAGCATGTTTTTCAATGTTATAGATCCTGCCGCTCATCCAAAAGCAGCCCCAGTCTCAAGAGGGAAACCCCCAAGACTGACTCCGTTATGCCCCAATCAAGTTGCCTTCCACTTAGGTGGTGTCCTTCCTTCCAATCAGCCCACAGCTTTGGCACTAGCTCTCTTAAAATGCCAGCCCACACCTGGCCATACAGAGCCTTTTCAGTCTGCTCCTTTCCAACTTGGTCCTACATCCTGATAAACATTCTGGTGGAACCCTTTAACCCCCTCTCCTCAATACAGATTGGCTCACCATACATCCCTCACCTCCAGGTTATGCCATAAAAATTATGTTTCCCCAACACATTTTTAATCCTTCTAGTGTAAAACCCTATTACTTACCACAAATCTCTTCATCTGATAATATAGAATATTTGTTGAAAAAACAAGTGACTAGAAACATATTTTCATTGTTCAAAACTGTGTGTGGCCTTGGAGGAGAGTTGTGGTGGGATTGGGGCTGAAGCAGGATGCACAGGAAACAACAATGATAGAGGTGTGTGGATGGGCATCAGGGAAGGAAGATGGGCAAGTAGAACAGACAACAATGGAGGCAACTGAGAGGTGATAGGGATGGGAGGGGGGGGAGGGGGAAATCAAGGGAGAGTACCTAGAGCAGGTAGTAACCATACACCAAACTATTTGACAGGAGAAGCAAACGCATGACTGTGATGTCCCATACAACCAATACCTCTTTGCCACTTTTCGCAACTTTACTAACACCTTCTCTTCTTTGAGACATGACGTTTTATAGACAGTGCCTTTGAGAACTCTATCCTTAGCTCTTAACAGTACAAGGCATCATTCTCTTACACAGATGTTTTGCAAGGTAACATGTGGAATCAAGGACAGCAAGCTCTCGAAGGTGTACAACATACCACTTCAGTATTATAGAAGACTCTAATCATAGGTTCAACCGTCATTTTGTACTCTAAAATAACAGCGAAATGAGTCAGTAGCCAAAAGTGGTGATCTTCATATTATTGATTTTCAGTCCAAACCTAAACCCTGTGCACTGCACAAAAGGGTGAGCATGCAATGTATCACCACATGCAACCTGCATGCAACTCCTATTAAAATTAAGGGGAGGAATTAGGGTAAAAGACATGACAGTGACCCACAGTGGCCTGCTTTGGCTTGGGACCCACCAGCAAATGTGTTCACGTGCTGCCAGATGTTGGTCTGGGACTGCCTCAGGGTGGCTGGTGATTACCCCCAGGCTGTATTCTTGGGAAATCTCTGAAAACGCAGCCCGGGCCACCCATGCATCCAATGTTGGCTAGTACGGGTGTTCAGCTCTGCCATCCCCCACATCGGGGCAGGGGCCGCCATGACTGAGCAACATGTCTGGTCTCCATGGCTGTCCACAATGGTGGGGGAAGGAGCAGCCAACTGCCCGCACATTTGTTGAGCTCCCTGCCCTACCCATGGTGTGCAGGTGGTTGGATGGCTCCCTGGCTGCAGTCATGTTAGTTCAGTGCCCCTCCCTGATCCTAATACTTAAAGTTCATGTGTATGTTGATGTAGAAAAAGTAATTATTTGATGACCTATCCATGATTTTATCCCCTATACTTCTGCCTGTAAATTAACTAAACATTAACATTATTAATCTTAATAAATTATAGACCTGAGTATAAAATCGGAGGCATGTTTATTAAGAGAAAATTAGAGACAGAGCTACATTTTTAAAGTTACCTCAACACATTCCAGAAATTTCATTGGCCACTTGGGGTTGAGCGACTCCAGTCTTATTCTTCAGGTTCAGTATTGCCTGAGCAAAACCTCAGATGTGTGCACACATGTAACCTTTGCACACCTAAATAAAGATAGGTAAACGTCTAACTACTATTCTAATGATGAATGCACTACAAATGATCCGTGCAGAAATACCTATTATGCATGTGAGAATTTTCAGGTACACAAAACTAGCAACCACTTCTTAAATTTAGTCCATACTGTTAATTGAACTCCACATATAAGCAAATATTTTGGACAGATAGGATTGAAAATAAAAGCTGTGGTAGTTTCCTTTCCTATAGCTGGAGTACAATGTACGGTGTCAGTCAAATAGGTACAGTGCATTAAGACCAAGTGTCTTTCAACAGGTAAATCTGCCCTCTAAAGAAAGCACTAAGCCATTCCAATTTTCAAGCCATATGTGCAGTTAGAAAAGGTGACTAAAGAGGCCCAGAAGTTTATGAACTATTCTAGTAATGCAGTATATTCTACTGACAGAAAGTTGGGTAAAACAATAATAAACGGTCAGAGAATATGTTAATTCTAGATGCTATGGCATCAGTTTTAATTTTTACCCAGTTGGAAAATATCGGTTAAGAGTAAGACTGTACTGAATACGAATAGTACTTCCGAATACTCGGGCCAAATACCGACATTCCAAATAGTTGGCCCAGGTACTAGGTGTTCCTTTGGCACTGTATCCCAAAGTTTCAGAATTCTAATTTAGAATTCTGGACCTCAGAAAACTTTGGAAACTTCAGAAAGTTGTTACAAATTTCTTGATCCCACAGCCAAAGCACTACCCAGAAAAGCAGGCTAGGAAGAGTGAGATAATTGTTCCAGAAGACAACCCCCCAAAAGTGCAACTGCGTGCAGAAATACCACCACCCCACGAGTAGTGTACAGTAGTGTACCCACAGCATGGCCCTCCATCAGCAGTGAGTGCACCCACTTTATCATTATGCCAACCAAGCAGTGCAGAAAAATGCAGGCTAGTAAGGGACATTCAGTCAAGAAGAAATTATACAACAACCCCTGAAAAACAGTCTGCAACTGTATGGAGAAATAAATCCCACCAAAAAAAGCCAGCAAGCACAGACCCCAGAAGCAGTCACAAAATTAAGAAACCAGACATTCACAAAATGCCCCCCTCCCCAGGGGAACCCTCTTCCTTGGCATGACATTGTGGCAATGGTAACTTGAACCAACCAAGCAAACTTGAGAAGTGGAGCCAGGCAGAGAGATCCCTCCTCATGGTACCAAGTGCCAACTAAACAGCAGACAGCAATGTGGCCCCCAATTATTATTTCTTTTAAAAACTGCATGGCATGGTAAAGGGTAATGTAAGCCTCATTCCCCAGCATTGACCCTATGTACACAGGGGCAGATCCAGAAGTGATGTGGATGGGGGGGCTGAAATCTAAAGTTAGTATAGCTCTGCCCAGGTGAGCAGACCCCACCTCCAGCCCCACCCTCTACCAAGTGAGAAGTAGTGTCAGGCCAGTTTATCCCCCACCCCAAAGCCATGGGAACCCCCCCAAACCACAGCTCCAACAGGGAAGGGGGACTCAGGAAGCAATGGATATGATAGCTGGGATCCAGCTGCCGCCTGAAAGTGGGCATCAAACACAGATGGTTAAATAACCCCTTCCCCTAGTCTCACTACAGGAAAATACAAAGGGTATTTTCAGACGTTACGCCACCACAGTGAATCCCCCTATGCGAACCATGGTGGCGTAACGTCTGTTGGGCTGAAAAGTGATTCCCGCCAGATGTTCACCCCTGGCGGGAATCGCTTTGACCACGCTTTTGGAGGTCCGGGCAGCCGGAGCTCTGAAAGCATGGTCAAAGTGATTCCCGCCGGGGGTGAACATCCAGCGGGAATCACTTTTCAGCCCAACAGACGTGATGTTACCACGGTCAACCACGGCAGGATTCACCGAGCCACCCCGAGCTGTTTTAGGAGTGACGGGGTAAAAATCCAATAAATAAAAATAAATAAATAAAAATTTCACGTCTGCTCCCAGACCCCGGCCCGGAATCGGCGGCCATGCCTGCTGCTGATTACGGGCCATGGCCAATACCCTGGGGAGCGGGAAGGTGCTGTGGCTGTATTGGCCACTGTGCTCGTCCATCTCCCAGAAGGCGGGTGGCCTCAGGAGGATGGGGGGGCGGGGCTGTGCGGCCGCACATTGCACTGTGCAGCCCCTCACCCAATCCCCCTCCGGAATCAGAATGGCCCATCAACAATATGCGATTCCATGCCGGGGCCAATGGGCAACCCGGCACATCTGAAAACACCCAAAGTCTAGGAGCAAATCCCCATTGTACCCCATGCCAAAGAGGAAAATAAATCAGGGAGGGGCAAATGCCCCCTTAAGTCCAAAGTAGATGAGGGGAAAATCCTCACTGTGCAAAAGAGGGCAATAAAAGAGAAATGCCCCCTTACAAGCCAATCAGGTAAGAAGCAAATCCCCACTGCACTCCATACCCAAAGAGAACTATAAAAGAGAGATGGGCAAATTATGCCCCCTTGTAGGGGTGTGCATGTCATTTCATTATTATAATAACAATAATGAACATTGTTGTTTTCATTATCATTATTGCAATATCAAAAATGACAAATAATAATAACAAAAATAGAAATGAAAATGACATTTTGTTTTTGAAATAAAGGGGAAAACCTGAAAAACATATTTCTGGATGTAACTTTTTTTGTTTCTTATTCAATTCTGATTAAACATGGGGAGGGGGTACCCCCAGTGGAGGGCACTATGTGTACCAATTTGTGAAATGATTAGTTAAAGGAAACCGATTTTAGAAGCAATTGAACGTTGTGATTTTCAGAAAAGCTCCATACACATTTATGGCTACAACTTCTTTATCTTGCATCCAATTTGCATTACACCTGTGAATATTATGTCCCTCCATAAGTCTAACACTCCTCCCAATTTTCAGAAAGATTGGATAAAGGGTCCTGATGGTATAAGACATTAACTTGAAAATACATTTCCAGCTGTATCATTTGTATATTCCATCCTGTTTAAAAGGTATTTGGCAGGAATGTATCACATACCTTCACTGTCATCTCTGCCAAACTACAGAACAATTTGATAAAGGGACCCAATTTTATAAGCAATTTATGTTGTCCCTGTAAAGACCATTATTCAGATAAATAGCAGCACATGCAGTGCCAGTCAGAGGCAGGCACCCTGCATGGCAGGGGGAGAAAGATTGTAGGAGGGAGAATGTGGAGCAAACCAAAAGACTTACAGACACTCACTGGCCAATTACTGCATGCTTCCAGATTTACAGGACCAATTGGTAGTGGCTTTGAGGCAGGCATAGAGGGCAGCCCTGAGGTGGGCATAAGGGCATAAAGGACATAACTGGGACTTTGGGGATAGCATCCGAGCAATCAGGGGACATAGTTTACACATCCAGGTTGGTCAATTATCACCACAATCACATCCTGCAGCACTGTGACAGAGGACATGAGAGAATCTCTATTGACTCTTTCCTAAACAGATGCTTCTGACTTTCCAGTAACAAGTGGGGGAGAGTTGTTGGGATGGTCACAGCACAGAATGAGGATATTTGGTTGACCTTTCTGCTGGCCAGTTGGCATCACCAACCGATCTTATACCACAGTGACGTAAGTGAATCGCAGGCATAGGCTCTTTCTCTGCATATGCTGTGCAGGCATGTAAAATTGGGACCCTTTATCACAGCTTTCTGATATGTGGCAAGAGATGAAAATTAAATGATAATGAAAGTGTTACATACAGCCCTGCCAAATTTCATGTACACTGGTTGGACTACAACGATGTTAGTCAGATATACATTTATATGTTAATTGCGTATACCACCAGGACCATTTATCCAATACTTCTGAAAGTTGGCAAAGATAGTAAATATGGGAAGGGGTGTAAACCTGTCAAGTGTCATCTACATTAGATATGAGACAAAGAGGTTACAGCTAAGAATGTATATGAATGTATATGAAGAATTTTGCAAAATAAAATAATTCAATTGCTTCTGCAATTGGATTCCTTTACTCAGTTCTTGTGCAATTTGGTACACTTAATGCCTTCCATGGGAGGTATATGCAGCCCAGGTTCCAGCTACATATAATGAAAAACAACAGAGTTACAGCCAAAAATGTGTTTTCCATTGAAACCAATGAAAATGAAAGCCAAAGCAATTCAATTCAACTATTCAATTGCTTCTAAAATTGGATTCCTTTACTCAATCCTTGTGAAATTTGGTACACCTAATGCCTTCCTTTGGAGGTTTATGCAGCCCAGGTTTTGGCCAAACATAGTGAAGAACAACAAAGTTACAGCCGAAAATGTGTTTTACATTGAAACCAATGAAAATGAAAGCCAAAATGAAATGGGGGGGATGAAGCCCCCTGAGCCCCCCTGTGAATCCGCCCATGGTACAGGACAGACCAAACCATACCATATCAGGCCGGGCAGGCACATCTTCCCCCTCCCCCCCAGCTGATTACTTACAGATCCAGCAGTATGCAGCACAGCCAAATTCACCAAAGAGAATGGACAACATGGCTGCAGTGCAGACACTCTTATTTTGCCCTGCCAGTCAATTCAAAAGCGAACCATCTGACTTGGCCAGCCTATCAAAACTTGCCATCTGGCTTACCATCACTCAATTGTCTCCTCCTATACCTCCGTCCTACAAAATATGGCACTAAGTTTCATTTCCAGAGGAAGCTCAACTGTCCACCAGCCTCCGAAGGTTTCTGAAGTTTTCCAAAGTTTTTCAAATAACGATGTTGGTCCTCAGAACTTTGGAATTTGGTCTTTCCTAACCAAATACCTTAATATTTGGAAAATTCCAAAGTTTTCTGAGGATTTCATTTCAACCCTAGTTAAGAGGCAAAGTCCTGTCCATGTAAAACCATCCATCCATGAAAATCATTCAAGATTATGAAGAAAGTTTGTCATTTCACCCTGATGAAATTAAGTAGTGGAAATACCAGAGATCCAGGCTTGGACTCTACTCTCTCTAAAACTATACAATCTAGAATCATCTTGCATTCTTCCACTGTCACTCCAGTGAAGCTGGTATCTCTTAGGCATGGATACTTGTTTTTGTTATAGTTGGCATGGATTCTGGCTAAACTTTCATTCATTTGGTCACAGTTCTCTGGGTCAAGAATCTGGGTGCTCTCCCCCTCCTGGAAGGTTTGGGCCACACACAGTCTGAAGAAGGTCTCCATGTCCCGGCCCCGCTTGGTCTCATCAACCGTCCGCTCCTCAGAGAGTTTCAGGAACTGCCGGTAACTTGTCACTGCCATTTTGGTGGGATCAGAACCATGTGACTGATGCTGCACAATCTATAAAACTGTTATATAAAATCTATAGAGATATTCAGATGTAGTTCTATAAAACCATCCCATCCCCAATTCTTTTAAGCAAGGTTCTAAGGTCCATAGTTAAGGATGGTACATGGGAGGATGAAGAGGGGGAACGAGTACCTCATATACACTTTTTGAACACACAATAGAAATAAGAAATTTTCCCTTCATTTGTTAGTCTGAAGATTCAAATGACTGACTGAAAACCTAAGGCCATTTAGTAATAATCAGAATTCTGGTCAGGAAGTGTCTGCATAGCTGCCTTTTCCACCTACCTCCTTGTCATGTCAGTTATAGAACTCCCTCCCCTTGGAGATTTGTTTAAGCTTGATCCTGCTCATCTATTGGAAGTGATGCAAGACCTTTCTGTTTGGCCAGATGTTTGGCAGGCAGGGAAAGGGTTGGGTGGGATAAAGGTTTGGGTGGATGGGTATTAAAGGGGATTTTAAAATTTGTTTTTATATGGTGTAAGCCACTCTGAGTCTTAATAGGAAGGGCAGTGTATAAGTCTGAAAAAATAAATGTTGTCTGCCATCCCTGTTCCTGTTTTCTAGCTATGGGCCTGAGATCCACACTTATACGTAGTCTAAAAAGAAAGGTTCTTTAGTCCAAATTTTGGCTTTTAAATAAGAGACTGACTTCAGATGGAGCTGCACATCTAGTGACGTGAATGGAAAATGCAGGACAATTGGCAACTCTTGGTAATTTCAGACCGGCCATCCTTTAGACATGCTGGCCTGATCTCTGAGGGGGATCGGGGAGTGGGGCAGGGCTGCGTGGGAAGAGGGCTGCGCAGCATGACATGTGGCCAGTCAGCCCCCCCCCCGCTCCCTCGGCCATCGGTCCATGGGAAGACAGGCGGGCGTAGCGGCCAATGAGGCTGCTGCACCTGACCCTGTCCCATGGTTGGGGCCTAATTCCAGGACGGGGCTGGCAAGCAGACGTGCATCGTGGCCACACCAGCCCCATACCGGGTCGTGGCCAACCTAACCATGGTTCTGGAGGTGATTCTGGCCTCACCTCCAGAACCATGGTTCGCTTTGAACCCCACCAGGAATTCACCATGGTGAACATCTGGTGGGGCTCAAACAGACGTTCACAGGATCATGGCCACCACCCTAAATCCACTGTTTTTCAGGGTGGTTGACTGTGATCCCCTAACGTCTGAAATTACCCACTGAAAAATCAGTTCATTGATAAAAATGATCTAAATATGATTTTGGAGCCCACCTTGAGTCTGCCAGTTTATAAAAATCTTGCTCTAAAACTTTAACAGACTTTCCAGTTTGATATGTTTTATGTTCAGGTAGGAAAAAAATAAATAGGCAGAGACCAGGCTGCATTGTCCCTGATAACCAAATCTGATCCAAATAGCTCTATCTTTGGTTTATTTATTCTTTTAAAAAAATAAATATGGGGATAGGTTTACTGCCAATGTGTGCTTAAAGTAACAGCCTGTATATTTTGGAGTATTTAATATGTGAGGTCAAGCGAGGCAAAAGAAATGAGCTTATGAGCATGACATGTGACTTAATATACTGGGAAGACTTTGGTCTGGCAAAAACTTATCTGATAAGAAATTAAGGTGAAAGGCTAAATGGATGAAGTTGCCAGAAGGATTATTAATTCCTATCTGAGACCAAGAGATAAAGTCCTAAAAGCACATAGAGTTAGCCAGGGATTTGCACATGTGGTGTAAGAAGCTGATAGAGGAGAACTCAAGTCAGCGGGAGAGGGAGAATATGAAATTAGACAGGAGATCATCTGCGAGGGCAGGAATGTAAACTTTCTGTTTAAAGTGTGAGGGAAAGTCTTAGGGGAGAGGTACAACTAGAACAAAGTGTACATAAGCCAGGCAGTGCATATAAAAGCCGGAAGTATTCTGACAAAACTTATTAGGAACAGAAAGATTATAGGAACTAAATGATAGCCAACAATATTCACCTGCATTAAATGGTTTATAAAGCTTCTACCCTTAAGGCTTACTGGTATATGTCGGGGAGATAAGGGATATTCTTTAAAAGTGTCTAATTCAGAATTTTAACAAACAGTCTGAGACGAGCATGTTGCCATTTTGCCAAGCTGCCCCAAAGTGCTAAATGCTAGAGAAAAGAAGTATGCCCTTGAAGATGGGGTATCTGCCACTATAGGTTTTTGAGGCATCAGGATTCTGCTGCACCACCATTACCCAGGCATTAGAAATCGCTAAAACAGGCATACCCATCAAAATTGTGGTACTCGGTCCAGTAACAGCGAGTACTAAGGCTTCCCCTGTCCTCCGGTGTTCTCCTTCACTGATTGTTCCAGCATCTCCTTAACAGCTTTGTAACTTAGCTTTGTTCCAGAAGCCTGCTTCTCCCAAGCAGCCCTGCTACACACAGTATCAACTCATGTCTTCCTGGACTCGAGGTCAATAAAAATGTTGCACCACCCTGTCTCAAGTGTTTTGCTGACCCAGATGCTGACACAGGGTATCTCGTGGGCCAGATGGACGACCTCAAACCTAACCTCTTTGGAAGTCAGCAATTGCCATTGTTCCTCCCCTTTGGGGCCCTCCTTCGTGACCCTGTATAGGCAGTCCTGCATCAATTCAAAATAGGGCCAATTCCAAACCCCCTGGGGTTCTACTGGGTGACCGACGATGACCTGTGTCTGGTCGTACATGTTTCTCAAGGTGGGGGTCATTTCACTGGGAAGCCAGGAAATGAAAATCACCTGTCATCTGTCTGGAATAGATCAAGTGGTTCTGGGTTTCTTCCAAAAGAACCTGGCAGGGTTGCAGTAATTGTGGCCAGTACTACCAGTCCCGCCCCATGATAACCAAGTACCCCAGGTCCAGTACGACACGCACTTATAGTATGTGCCTCTTGCCTGCTAACATTATTTCCAGCTCACAGGTGGGATATACCCTTGCATCCTTGTACCATGCACCATAGGTGGAGGCTTCAGGCTTGGTGATGGACAGGGCCCTTCGCGTCTTCCATGATCAATGCCTGACTGCAGCCGGTGTTGATCAGGACTGAGAACTGTTGACCCCGCACCCAAGCTGGCACTATATACAGGTCTTGTCTCTGGTTTCCCATCTTGGCAGACCAAGCTTTGGCATACGTACAATCCATCAAGGGGACTACCCTTTTGCCAGTGACCTGGCTTACCGCAGGTGTAACATAAGGACTGTGAAGGTGTTGACCCTGGCTGGGGTGGTAGGCACAGCATCTTGGTCTGGAGTGATCCCCTTGGGGTTGTGCTGCCCCCTCCCATGGTTACATCCCATTCCCTCAGGAATTCTGGTCTGTTGTTCCCCCACCTCCAAATACTTTGGTTCAAGATGGGAGTTCCATAGGGTGCTCCTGGCTCTTTTCATGCCCCAGAGGTTTTCCTGAGTCACCCGCTTCAAATGTCTTCTTACCAGGAGCCTTAACCTTTTCTCTACCATGGCCATAAAACTATAGTGTTTCTGACCTTTGCACCAGCAACATCTTTTGGAAATACTCTTCAGCTAAATGTGTAGAATGACTTAACACTTGTTCATCTTCCTGACAGCCCTGCTTTCACCTGATTCTCTGAGTCTAAATTGCAAGGTTAACTTCAGTGTGATGTTAGTGTTCTAAGGAGGCAAAAATAAGTGATAATAGTCAGGGATTGTGGTTTTTTTTAAAAAAAACATCAACAGCCTATGAGTTGTTAGACTTTTCTGTACAGGAAAGGACATCCACAACATTTACAACTGAAAAGTTTTTATTTATTATCCCAAGACTTGTTCACGCATAACGGTTACCCCACAATAATTCCAAGGTTAACTGGTTTTTAAAAATCAGTTTTGTTATCCTTTTTTTATTGCATACAGGACATTCTTGGAGAAAAAGCTCACCGAAAGTGGCCCTAATCACTGGACAATGAGTCCTTGATCTGTCAGGGGTTCTTAGCCCTTGGGTAACCTTATATGGACATCAAGTGCTTCCCTGGAACAATTGCAGAAGGAGATAATGCCAGAACCTTTGCAGATATTAGAACATTAAAAAGTTCCATACTGGGTCAAACCAATGGTCCATTCACTTCAACATCCCATCTTCAACAATGGCCAACTTTGATTATTTTGGTAAGTGCACATCTCACAATGGTGAGTGAACATCTCCTGCTATTCTTTCCCAGCCCCCCACAGTCAGAGGTCTCATTCCCTGACCAGTTTGACTAACAGTCATTAATGGATAGGGATGTGCAAACACTGGGGGGGTTTGGTGTTTGGCCCATTTGGGGTTCGGCGTTCAGGGTTTGGGCTGTTCGGCCCAAATGGGTTCGGGGGGAGAACACATTCAGGAGGGCAGGGGGGGATGGTTTTCCCTCCCCCCTCCAGGTTGCATGGGTGGAAGGGGCACCGGGGCTCACCTCCCCCCCCACCCTGCCCAGTCCCATATTTTTTTTTAAAAAAAAAACCACCCCAGGGATCGACCTACCTAGTGGTGCTGGGGCTTTGGCCCTGGGTCCACCTCCACCGGCGAGTCCTGTGGCAGGTCCAGCGACGGTGGCACTCTGGAGAGCTTCAGGCCTAGTAGAGGCCTGAAGCACTCTGGAGTGCCGCCACCAGAGCCTGACCTACCTGGTAGTTCCAGGGCTTTGGCCTCAGGTCCAGCGGTGACAGCGGCAGTCAGAGTGCACCAGAGCACCACCGCTGCTGGACCCATTGCTGCTGCTACTTCCATCGCTGCTGCTGGACCCAGGGCCGTAGTCCTGGCACCACCATGTAAGTAGATCCCTGGGGTGTTTTTTTTAAAAAATAAATAAATTATGAGGCTGGGCAGGGGAGGTGAGGTGAGCACCCCTTCCACGCACGCAGCCTGGAGGGGGAAGGGGGGAGGGAAAGCCAGGTTCCCCCCTACCCCCTGCCCGAACGGGTTCTGGTTCGGGTGGGGGGCAGTTTGGATTGGGGTGTTCATGAATGGGCCAAAACCCTCGAGTTCAGGCTGAACCCCAAACCCTCAAACTGGGTTTGCACATTCCTATTAATGGACCTATTGTCTAGGACATGTGAAGACTCCTGGATCCATGATGAATTGTATGCACCCTTCCTGACCATTAAATCATGGCTTGAGAGGTTTTTTTTAACTTGATTGGAAGAGCAGCTATGTATTCCCAAAGAGAATGGCTTCACAGGATTTAGTGTCCTAAACATATCTCCATATACTGCCTAGGTTTCCCATGAATAGTTAACAGAAAAGCCAAGGAAGTTGAATAAGATGAAAGCAGAAATTGTCAAAAGGAGATGATGAGGAAGCTGTGACATTTACCATGTGATAGACTTAGCAAGGAAAAGATACACACAAAAAGAGCTCCATTTCGCTTAAGCCCTAGTACAAAGAGTCCATGACGGAAGAAAGGAATTACAAAGAAATGTCTTATTGACTGCTGACTGCTTGTCTTGAGATATACTGCCTAATTCCTTCTTAGAAGGTTAATTACAAAAGGGCTAGGAAGCTTGATCTGTCACACAAGTAATCCTTAATCACACAAGGGGTTCCATTGATTTCAGCGGTCAGGGGATTGCAGATTGGGCCCCATGGTTTTTTGCACTCTCGAGGGATGAGGGCACTTTCAGATAGGCTAACGTATCAGAGGGAACAGGCTAAATAAAGGACTGCAATTGCAGATCTCATTCTGAATGGGGAAGCATGATGGAGCTTCCCAAGGCATTCACTACCTGTAAGTCAACAAGACAATAAAGGCATAGAAGCTACAATAAAATAAAAGGCTTTTCAGAAGAATATAATCACAAAGGACAGAGCAGGAGCAGGTATATGATTAAGAGAGCTTTGTATAGCCCAAGAGTTTGGAAGAAGGTTGTTCATGGTTTACAAATATATTGTCTTCCTGAGAGAAGATTCTGCAGTAGCTTTGACATCAAGTTACACCTTTCCATCTTAGAACATACACTATTGCTAAACCAGTACTGAACATTAGGAATGTGCAAACGTGGTTCAGATGTTCAGAGTTCAGAATGAACTTGGTCTGTTTGGGCGACCGAACTGAACATTCGAACGGAACTCGAAAACAACCAAACAGTTTGGTCGCATTCGGGTGAGTTTGGATGACTTCCATTCAAGAAGGAAAACATGACCTGAAGGCCCAGGGAGGGGGAGGCAGCTGAGGAGCAGACTTCCTGGCACCAGGGTTGGAGAGGCTTGGAGTAGCAGCAAGCCTGCCCAATCACCATCCCTTTTCTCCTCAGACCACTGGCTTGGCAGTCTGTGATTGGACATGGGGGAAGTGGGGGCTAGGCTTCATAGAGCCAATGGGGATTATGGTAAGGCGGGCACAGCAAGTAACAAAAGTCATTGCCCTCCCCCCTTCCAACACCTTCTGAGCTAGCCACTGATCCTGTCAGCGGGCGTTTTCAGAAGTCTCCCTCTCCTAGCAGTTTGTGTACCTCCTAATCCATTGCCATCCTCCTCCTATTTCACGCATCCCACACATTTACATCACTAGTATCATTTATTTAGATTAGATTAGATAGATTTAGGTGTTATTTTTATTTTTTACCCATCCCTGTGTTCTTTCTCCCTACCTCCATTGAACCTCCCATGATATATTCCATCCCTGATTCCCTTCCCCTGTTTTTGGATTTATTTAGAGTAGCATTAGATTGATTTAGGTGAGCTGTCTGTATTTCCCCCCGCCCCCATCCCTGTAGATAGATAGATAGATAGATAGATAGATAGATGTAGGAGTTAGCTTAGTTATAGAGATAAGTAGAGATAGTGTGTAGTCATTCAGTTTTATAGTGTGTTTGTAGGACTAGGCCTTTGTAGTTATTAGATATTCCATTTAGTTCCATAGGTTTTAGAATAGTTAATAGTAGTTAGATTTAGTGTAGATATATATAATATTAGATTAAAAAATTGAATTGAATTTATATATATATAAAATCTTTGTGTGCATTCTTTGGGTTGGAAGACATTGAGAAGGGAAGTAGGAGAGGTCAGTCTGCTGACCGATGTTCCCATAAGGCAGGCAATGGGTCACGTGGCAGAGGTGGTAGGGGGTGTGCCAGTGGAGTGGCAGCATGCAGCAGCAGCCAGAGCCCATCACCATGCCCCAAACTCCACAGGCCTGATTTTTGGAGATACAATGTTCCTCCAGGGCCACCAATGTCCCCCATTATTGATGTGATCCCCAGCAGTCCTCCTAGGGGGCTGTCTGAAAGTTGAGACCCTGCTGGCACATGTTGGGGCTAATACTCTACATGTGCTGCTTCTGTCCGGTACGGATCTGACACGCTGTATATATAAACATACAATGAGATTCTGCCACCTCCCAGAATCAGCACAGAGGGGTAAAAGATTGAACAGGTCAAACTCAGCCGGTAACAGATATAACTTTTATAATAACTTTTTAAAGAACAAACATTAACAATATAACAAGATATAAAAATAACAAACTTAAGTGTCTCAGGGCCAAACAATGCAGATACCGAAATTAAAATATTCAAAACTGGTATCGATATCGGTACCGATACTGATATCGATTTCTGAATGTCCAGCCGAACCGATCTCCGCCGAACCGAATGCCCGAATATGAACTTCCCTACTGAACATGCCCAGCCCTGTAGACACTGAAGACTAATACCAGCCCCCCAAATTACCCAGAAGCAGCAGAGCCAACCACACAACTGGAGGTAGCCAGATTGCATCATCTTCTCCTGTCTTCCATTTTGATATATGGGCAATTTGGCAGGTGTCATAAGAACAATTGGGGTTTCTAGACAGATGCAGTGCTGGCCACCCCTAGAGCTGCTCTGGGGGTGCTTCTCTGTGTCTGCCCATGTCCAACCCTGCCTGGGTGTGTTTTAAACAGACCTGTGGTTACCCTGGCTGGCAGTCCACCTGCATGGCACTCTCCCCTCCCTCCCTCCCCACACCATAGAGTTTCAGGCAGAAGGCCTGATGCTGTAGGCTGCCATCCACAACTCTATGGTGTTGCCCAGGGCAACCACTGACCCAAGGTAAAGCTGCAGCTACTGTCTACTGAACAGATGGACCACAGCTCTATCTTGGGATGGGATATTCTGGAGCACTGCAAGTAGGGCTGGGTAGGAGCAGGCAGTGCCTGCTCCACTTATGCTCCGCCTGACCAACTGGCATCCTGCCCTTAAGGGGACAGGCCACCTGGGGGTGAGGCAGAGCACAACCAGGGCTACAGTTCATCTGTTTACAACTGAAGGGTGTTTAAACAAGCACCTCCCCACCCATTACTCACTTATCACTCACCCAGCATGCATGCTGCAGGGCAGCATAGGACACCAATACAGCCCTGCAGCATGCGTAATGTGTGGGTAATGGGCTTGAAGGCATTTGTCTAAAAACACACATTGGGTGTTTTCAGACATGACGCTAACCCCAGTTTAACCACACTTGAACATTTCTTATGCATGTTGTAGGGCTGTATTAGTACCATATGCAGTCCTGCAACGTGCATAAGAAATGTTCAAGTGTGGTTAAACTGGGGTTAGCGTATTGTCGTAAAATGCCCATAGTTGCTGCTATTCTGGGTTAGACCATTGGTCCATCCAATGGTCCATCACTCAGCCCAACATCCTGTCTCTGACAGTGGCCAGCTTTGGGTGCTTCAGAGAAGTTCACAACAGATCATAATGGAGCGATCCATTCACTCCTGCCTCTACAATAGTCAGACGACTTTTTCCCTAGTTCCAGCTCTAAGCCAAATCAAGTCAGGCCAAAGAGTTCAGGGCCTGGGCCTGTGAGAGTCTTAAGTTTTTTCTAGAACTTCCCCCTCACACAAGTTCTAAAGCCAGAAGCATTAACAGTCACTATCATGTTTTGCAGTTAAAAGACATCCCTACATTTCCATCCTCCTATCCATGGATACCACTTGTCAGTCCCTCACCCCGGTCTCCCTCCTCTTCCTAGTGTTTCTACTAAAGCTAAAATGAATAGGTGTTTCTGTCCACATAAATTATTTTTTATTTTCAGATAGCCCACAGAAATAATATTCATGTATCCAAGTTAATACAGGCATTCTTCTTTGGACACTAATTCCAGTTGAGCATTTTGCTTACAGTAATCTGTATTTTAGGATTTTTTAAAAAAAAATAAAAATTGATTACTCTATTTCAACACTTTTTAGTGGTACCACACACCAGTTGATGCTCAATAGCATTAAACTGGTTCATAAATTGCTAGCCAAGATAAAAAATTGATCAAAATAACCAAAACAAAGTGACCGAAATATCCGAAGTGAAATATGTCAAATAGATATTTATTCGTGCAAATGATATGGGAACCAAAGAGTGGTTTGTATCCGCTTTGCTGTACCCAATTCAACCAGGCAAAATCATCGGATATGATATTTGCCAGGGATATTTGTTCCAGCTCTCTTTCAAATTCGAATTTCTAATTTTTCCATATTTCTGTCTCTCTATTCCACCATTCCCTTCAACTCATGATCCTTTCCCCTGTAATAAATATGCATCACTCTTGTGTGCATGCAATTATGTGATTAAAGAGCAAATTGTGGATAAAAATTTCTAACATGCCAAAGTGACTTAAAGACTGAGTTCTTCAAAATGCTGTGCTAGCACAGTCCACATTTATTTTAATGGGGCTGCCCAATACCTTAGTTGTGCTTCCCAATACTGTGGATTTCCCCAATGGGACTTTGTGCTTTGGAAAATGTGACCCTGTCTCATCATAACACACATATGCAAAAGTGGTGAATTAGTATGTATTCCTCAGTTGTTCAGTGTTCATCCCCACAGTTTGGCATAGTAGGTTGTCCCTTGCAACCCAGTCTACTCTCCAGTCCTCCACACAACTGCTTTGATTGGAATGGAATTAATAAAGCATAAGCATCTTTATGCAATGGGAATTTTGCCCAAGGATACTATGCTAGGTCAAGCCCTGAATGTATTTCCCAGATGTCAAACAGAGGAATCTTTGGAAACAAGGGCAAAGGCCATGATCCATGAGTCACTTAAAACAGAGTAAGGGACTTCAATGGAACTACACCAGTGTAAGTGGTTTGTGGATCACAGTCAAAGAGAACAGGAGAGGTGGTAGAATGGCTTGAAAAGATGTCTCATCCTTTCTCTCCCTCATTTGTTGCATATATTTTATAATGTTACACCATTTCACTTCACACAGCAAGCTTCTTCTAATGTAATGAAAGACAGCAACATTATGATGTACACACTTCTCTTGGTGTAAGCTTGTAACTTCTGTTCGTGTTAATGACATTTATACGTCCATAAAACGAGAATACACCTCATGGTTAAAGTCTATCTGCTGCTACATTCAAGAGGTTTTGTTTGGTGAATTAAAACCAGATTTTTTTTAGCTGCAGCTGAAGCCCATCGCCAAACATGCCTCTGGTTCTTAACAACTCACAGTCGTTCAGAATGACAAATCATACCATGACATTTATTTTTAAAATCCAGTTGCAAAAATTCTCAACTGATACAAGACAACAGATCATGCAGCCACCTGTAATTTTAAAACAAATACCTATTGTATATCATCAAAAATCCTACATTCAATATTGAAAAAAATAACTCTCACCCACAAAATGGAGATATTTGGCCAAACTTATTGCTGCAGCAAAGAAGGGACCTATTGCAAATGCAAAATATTTTTCTTTTAATTTCTTCATGTCTCCTAAAAGCTAGGTCACTACAATTGCAGACGCAAACGAAGAGAAGCAGAAGTACATTGTCTGATATAGGGTGATTTCAGATGTTAAGGGACCCGTTGGCCCTGTACTGAAATCACCCTATTCATTCCCCGTCGGGGTCACCCCGTCACGCCGCAACAGACGTGCCGGGGGGATCCCGGCGGGGAATCTGGGAGGGGGCAGGGCCGCGTGGCGCAACGTGCGGCCGCACGGCCCCGCCCACTCCACACTCCCGCTGCCTGCCCTCCGGGGAGACGGGCGGGCGGCGGGGACAATGCGTCGGCCGCGTCGGCCAGATTTGCCATGGCCAGGGATCCTGCCGGGGATCCCAGGCCGTGGCGGCCGGCCAGATGTTACTTTTTTTTGGTCCCCGCTGGGGATCTCTTTGACCACGCTTCCCAGGACATTCCCCCCGCTAGCCCGGGAAGCGTGGTTCAAATTGACCCCATGCGGGTATTGACCGTGGCGAACATCTGGCAGCCGCCAAACAGACGTGCGAGCCACATAGACCACAGGTGCGTATTCACCGTGGTTCACTGTGATCTCGTAACGTCTGAAAATACCCAATGTTGTCATGGTGGGGCCAATCCAATGACCCACGAATCCTGCGCTCACCTCTGCCCACTCACGCATACACACTGTTTTACGCAGCATAGTGTGCTTGCAATGGAGGTGTGGGAGGTTCCCATGCAGGCATGTGCACACGTGGGTGCTCATGGGATCTGTGGACCATCAGATCGGTCCCATCAACAAGAAAGATGATGTGTGGGACAGGGAGTAAAGTAGCATAATGTTCTTTATTTCCTATCCTAGAATTTGAAGCCAGCTATAAAAAACTACAGATCTTCAAAGGTAGGGGTCTCTTAATTTTCAAGGTCATTTGGTGGAAGAAAAGTTCAGAGCTGATATAATTTGCACAGTTTTGTAGATGACTAAGCTGCAGACATTCAGTGTTTGATAGTCACAGAATGGCCCATAAACATTTAAACAAGTTCTGTTTCTGGGGACATTGTGATTAAATATCTCTTACTCCTGCAGCCCTGTCCTCTGAGATAACTTTAATTTTCAGCAACATCCTCTTGCACCAAGGACAAACCTTCATTGGAAAAACTGTTGATGGCCATGCAGTTGTTAGAATAAAAAATTGTGAAATTTGTTTTCTAGCCCGGAACAGAAGGTGGATTATGTTGGAGGCAAGTCTGATAGTTATGAACATTGGATAGAAGATGGTGTCTTTTAAAGGCAACCTCAAGCAGATGGATGGCAGAGTGTGTGTGCACTGTGGAGTGTTAATTGAATAGCCTGGGATTAGTTTTAAAAATCTGAAAATGAATAATTGGAAAACAATTTAAAAAGCCAATGCAATTTGCAAAACTCTAGGTCGGCCAGATGGACTGGAAGGTGGGATTACATGGAAATGGCTCATTTTTACTTTACAAATTTTCACATGCACACTTTAATATCTTAATTTTGAAAAAAGAAAAAAAAAATCCAATTAAGTTTAAACTTCCTCAGTCACAAACCATTATAGCGCTGTGTTCCAAAAGAGCACAACTTTGGGTGTTTTTAGATGGATGCCTGCTCTGCTCGTGCTCTGCTCCACCCCTGGGTGGCCTGTGCATTTAAAGGCAGGCCACCCTGGGGTGAGGTGGAGCAGGAGCAGAGCAGGCACTGACTGCTCTGAACCAGCTGAATTCATGGTGATCCAGAACATCCTGGAACACTGCAAGCAGAGTGGGTCGGCTCAACCTGGAGCACAAGCTGGGGTGGGCAGTAGTCCAACTAAAGAATGGACAGCTGTTGTAGCTCCACTTATGACAGTGGGTTGCCTGGGCAACCACCATAGAGCTGTGGACATCAGCCTAGAGCAGCTGCTGATCCACCCACAGCTCTATGGTACGCAGGAGGTGGGCATGCATGGTCGGAGTACAGTGTGTGATGGCAGCAAAGGCCTCAATTTAATCCCACCACCACTGCTTCCCCCCCAGAGCAAACCCAGGGTGGCAACCCCCAGGTATGACTGAAAACACCTTTTTCTCCATATGACAGAGAATTTCACTTTTCCACCATTTTCTGAAACAAAATAACATATTGTGACCAGATTGTGAATGGGTTGTGGCTCAGAAGTGGCAGGAGCATCTGGACCGCATTGATTTTCTAGATCCCTCACAGTTCAGCTTTCACTCAGGGCATGACACTGAGACTGCACTTGTGGCGTTGGTTGATGACCTTCGCCATGACATGGATCAGGGTCAGACATCTCTCCTGATCCTATTAGATCTGTCAGCAGCCTTTGATACCATAGAACACGAGACGTTGAATGATGGCACGTTTGCAGGACTGAGCCGGGGTGGGTGGGACTCTTCTTGAATGGTCCCTCTCTTTGCTGGCTGGAAAAACTCGGCGGGTGGTGCTCGGGGACTGGTTTTTTGTCCCCCTATGACCTCATGTGTGGAGTCCCACAAGGTTCTATTCTATCCCTTCTCCTGTTCAACGTGTATATGCAGCCACTGGGTGAAGTTGTGAGGGGGTTTGGTGTCCGGTGTCATCAATATGCTGATGACACCCAGCTTTATCTCTCATTTTCATCAGACCCCGGCCGGGCAGTCTCAGTGCTTACTCAGTGTTTGGCAGCTGTGGGGAACTGGATGAAGGTGAGTCATCTGAAGCTGAATCCCATTAATATGGAAGTGATGCTGGTGGATAGGGGCGAGGGGGTGGAGGCTCCCATCATTGATGGGGTGCATTTCCACCCCCTCGTCTGTCAGGTCCATAGTCTGGGCATGCTCCTCGATCCTCAGCTCCTCCTGGATGTCCAGGTGGATGCTGTGGCAAAGAGCACATTTCACCAATTATGTCTGGTACGTCCGCTTTGGCTGTACATTTCGAATGCAGACCTGGTTACCATCATTCATGCGTTCATCACCTCAAAACTGGACTATTGCAAAGCGCTCTATGTGGGGCTACCCATGGTGACAGCTTGGACACTGCAGCTGGTGCAGAATGTGGTGGCCCATCTCCTTACGGGGACGGGTTACTGAGAGCACATAACACCGGTGCTCCAATCTCTGCACTGGCTGCCTGTAGTCTTCCAGCCCAATTCAAGGTGTTGTTGACCTATAAAGCCCTATACAGTCTGGACCCCGCCTATCTGTGAGACCTCCTCACTCCCCAGATTCTGGGTTGGCCCCTGTGGTCATAGGAGGGTGCACTCCTCGAGGTCCCTCAGGTATTCCAGGGGGCTACAATGGAGAGGGCGCTCTTGGTGGCCACACCATGGCTGTGTAACTCCCTTCCAGCGGAGGCCCAGGTGGCCCCGGACCTCCCTTCATTTCAACATCAGTGTCAAGCCTGGTTTTTCTGCCTGACTTTTGGTGAGGGATGGGGTAGGGTGGTGGGTGGAGCATTGGGGGGGGTTGTTGGATTGTTTTTATTTATTTATTTATTTATTTATTTCATAGATTTTTATACCGCCCCATCCTGCAATGCAGCTCGGGGCGGTTAACAACAATAAAAACAGTTTTAAAACATTTAAAATACAAATATAAAATATATCAATAAAACAGGGCAGTGTATAATCATAAATAAATATATAGGTGGGGGATTAAAAATCACCCCCCCCTCCCTCCCAAAGGCCTGGGCAAACAGCCAGGTCTTACAGTTCCGCCGAAATGTCAAAAGGCTTGGGGCCAGGCGAGCTTCCTCCGGAAGGGAGTTCCACAGCCGCGGCCCTACCACCGAGAATGCCCGCTCCATCGTGGCCCCCCGCTTAACACGGGGGACCTCCAGGAGGGCACCCCCGGCAGACCGCAGGAGCCGTTCCGGGGCGCGAAGGGCGAGGCGGTCCCTAAGGTAAGAGGGGCCAAGGCCGTATAGGGCTTTATAGATCATTACTAGGACCTTGAACTTGGCCCGGCACACTATCGGCAGCCAGTGCAGCGCTCGGAGCACCGGTGTAATGTGCTCCCGGCGACCCGTCCCCGTAAGAAGACGGGCCGCCGCATTCTGCACCAGCTGCAGCCTCCGGGCCAAGAACAAGGGAAGCCCCACGTAGAGCGCGTTACAGTAGTCGAGCCGCGAGGTGACGAAGGCATGGATGAGGGAGGCCAGGTCCGGGCCAGAGACATACGGACGCAGCCTACGTACCAGATAAAGCTGGCGGAAGGCAGCCTTAGCGACTGCCTCCACCTGCCGCTCCAGCCGCAGGTCTGCGTCCAATATGACCCCCAGACTCCGGACCTGCTGAGCTACAGGGGGGCAAACCCCCCCAATCAGGGGGGCCACCACCCCCTTCGCCCTCCCCACCACCATCACCTCCGTCTTATCTGGGTTGAGCTTCAGTCTGCTCCGCCGCATCCAATCCGCCACGGCCTCCAAACATTGGGATAGCACCGAGACAGCAGGGTCTGGGTCGGTAGAAAACGAGAGGTACAGCTGAGTATCATCAGCATACTGGTGACATCGCACCCCGAACCCTCTCACGACCTCCCCCAAGGGCTGCATATAGATGTTAAATAATAATGGAGACAAGATCGATCCCTGCGGAACGCCACACGGTAAGGCGCGGGGGCTCGATGTTTCCTCCCCCAACACCACCCGCTGGCTCCTCCCCGAGAGGAATGAACGGAACCATTCAAGAACAGTCCCGTCCAGACCCCCCCGGTCACGCAGTCGTCTCAACAGCAGCCCATGGTCCACGGTGTCAAAAGCGGCCGAGAGATCGAGCAGGATGAGAAATGTCGAACATCCCGCATCCATCTCCCGGCGGAGGTCGTCCACCAAGGCCACCAACGCCGTCTCGGTGCCATAGCCGGGGCGGAACCCAGATTGAAAAGGGTCAAGGAGCCCGATATTATCTAGATGACCCTGGAGCTGGAGCGCCACTGCCCGCTCAATAACCTTCCCTAAAAAGGGAAGGTTAGAGACAGGTCGGTAGCTGGCGAGCGCGTCTACGTCCAACGATGGTTTTTTCAGCAGGGGGCGCACCACAGCCTCTTTTAAGCAAGGCGACAACCTCCCCTGCCGAAGGGACGCATTCACCACCCTCGCCAGCACCGTCCCCAACGTCTCCCCGGAAGCTTTTATTAACCAGGACGGGCACGGATCTAGTTGACAACACGTGGCCCTCACAGACCCCAGGACATCCACCACATCGGCCGGCGTCACTTCCTGAAACTCACCCCATAAAGATGGACCAGACGGACCCTCCGCCCCCCCGCGCTCTTCCCCTACTGCTATCAACCCAGCGTCGAAATCGGCCTGAATCCGAGCGATCTTGTCTGCGAAGTAGATGACAAACTCCTCACAGCGGGCCCGGGACAAGTCCCCATCCAGGCGGAGGGAGGCCGGACTAACCAGCCCCCGCACCACCCGAAACAGCTCCGCTGGACGCGACTTCGCAGACGCTATGAGGACGGCGAGGAATTCCTTCCTCGCCGTCCTCACAGCCTCCACATAGGACCGCAAATGGGCCCTATGGAGAAGACGATCGGAGACAGACCGAGTCCGACGCCAGCGTCGCTCTAGCCTCCTGCCCACACGCTTCATACACCGCAGCCCCTCAGTAAACCAAGGGGTCCTGCGGTGACGAGACCGAGGCAGAAGGCGCCTCGGAGCCACCCTGTCAATGGCCTCCTCCAGCAAGATGTTCCAATGCCGGACCAGCTCATCCACAGAGTGACCGTCCACATCCAGGGTAAGCTCCCTCAGGACCTCCTGGAACCGCTGGGGTTCCATCAGCCTCCGAGGGCGGACCATCCTAACTGGTCCCTTCCCCTTCTGGAGGGGGCGCGCTAAAAGACCGGCCTGAAGGAGGTAATGGTCCGTCCACGACAAGGGCACCGCTGTCACCTCCCCCACAACCGGACCCCCCGCCTCAAGGCCAGAGCCGAAGATCAGGTCGAGGATATGTCCCCCCACGTGGGTCGGGCAGATCACCTCCTGGGACAAGTTCATAGTTGCCATGGCGGCCATGAACTCCCGCTCCGCCCCAACAAGGCCGGCATCCACTTTGCTCCACTTCGTTGTGTTTTTATTTAACTTGGTTTTTTTATTATCATTATTATTATGGATGTTTTTGTGATGATTGTAAGGAGCCCTGATCTGCTTGGACAGGATAGGGCAGGATGTGCAAACTTTAAAATAAATAAATAAATAAATAAATAAATGCCACTGGCTAATGCTCACTTTTTCTTGCACAGAAAAATGTTTGACTCAAAGCTGCAAAACAGATTGTTCTTGCTCTGTCCTGTGCAACCACAGAAGAGAATTTTGGTAATGGTAAGTCTTCTCATCTTCAGGGTTGCTCCCAGTTCTTTAACCACATCCTGCCCCTGCCCCAAGCCTTTAATCCTGCCCTGACCACAAGACTCACACAATAAATCAGGGACCCTCAGTTTCCTTTTAATTAAATGAAAGTTATGAGTCCTAAAAGTTATAAGGAAATCTAAAAAATGTGACTAAAGTGTCGGGGAGGGCTCCCCCTTAGGCCATTTTCACACATACTGTGGTGTCTCTGCAGTCCGTGAGAGATGTGTGGTGGCAGCAGTGGGTGGGTGGTGCATGGGTGGTCCGTCCAATAGAGGCCCACCCACCCACCTCCACTTAACTCCACACCAGAGCATCCACCATCGGCACCTGTTGCTCCATGCATGGGTGATGGGTGAAGGTGGGTGGAGCATGGGAGCGTACACACCCACACCCACCTGATTCAGCGATCCCACGGATGCCGCCCGCCCCCCGCCCTCCCACCCACACACATGGGCAGGCGGGGACATCTGTGTGGAAAGGGTCTTTCTCTCTCTTTACAAACTCACACATACAAACTTCCCCTTCCTCAGGGCCTGGTGAACATTGCTACCAGACCCCACTGCTACCTGAGATAGCAGTGCCATAGTTTGCATAAGGATTTCCCACCAGAACTACCAGCGAATTCCAACACTGGGGGGGAACACAATAGCATTTGCTTTGTGTCCGAGGCTCTGGGGACTTTCACTGCATGAATTCTCCATTAGTTTATGGTTTGGCCTGCGCAGGGGCTTGGCAGATTCCCTGAGCCTCACCAGGCCTGCTGCCATCACCCAAGCACCATGGGCTACTGATTATTCCTGCATGAGGGTTTCTCCAAGACTAGGAGCTACCATAATGCACCTAGGTTAATCTGACCCTGTTTGTCATTTTAAGATTCAAGAAAGCCCTAAAATAATTAAAATAAAATAAAATCAAGAGTTAACAGCTTGGCAGTCTGAGATCCTTGATTATCATTTACCATTGATATAAAGAGTTAAGTGTTCAAAGCACATTACAATCCTTATCTAGTTCATCCTCAACAACTTTGTGTGGAAGGTCATTATTGTTCCCATAAACTGAGGTTTTGAGATGTGTACTTGCCCAAGGCCAACCAATTAGTTCATGGCTAAGAAAGGATTTGAATCCTCATCTCCCAAGTCCAAGTACAACACATCTGCTTGCCTCCTGCATTTGAATGCCTTTACTCTAACATGCCCATTAAATGCTGATTTTGCTCTATATATCACAGGGTGTTAACAGACAAGACGATAGCCCAGAATAGGCAGTAGCAGCTCCAGGGCCCTTGGCTCATCTATTAGGTGCCCACCAGATGTTCGTTACCCACCCGTCATGGGATTGTTACTCATGGTGTCATTCTGGGGAAGGCTGATGAAGCTGTGCAGGCCAACCTGGGGTACTGAGCTTCCCAGTGGCTGTCTCCTGTCTGTTGGGGTGGGCCATGGAGCACCATGTGGCCAACCCCATCTATTGGGGTGTGCACAGCATCTGCTCATGTTTAGGTCCTCCAGGACCATAGAGTCTCAGGAGCAGTGGCTACAGTGGTCAAGGGAGCAATCATACCTTGGTGATGGGTAGGGAGGATGAAGCAGGATGCTGGCCTGTTTTTTGGGATGCCACACTCAATTCAGGGAATGTCGGCTGCATGGGAGGCTTCCTGGAGCAACCACACACTCCAATTGGTTCCAGCCTCATCTGTTTTCACCCACAGTGGCAACCACGGATTACCACACAAAGTCACGGAACTACTGCTTTTATTTGAAATATGGAGAATTCCACAGGATTGCATTTGGGATGTTATTCCATTTCCCTGTATTCTGAACAAGTAAACATAAAAATTCACCATGTGATCTCACTGTGTAGCAGGGGTGTGCAGAAGGCACTACTGCCATTTTCATTTTCAAAAAAACCCTTTGTTTTCAGGAGTTTTTGTAAACGACCTTACCATTTTCTCCCTTCCCCGCCCCTCATTTTTATTAAAAATCACTGTGTATGTACAAAATGGCCACTGAACCATTGGGCGCATGCAAACCCTGTTCCCAAAATGGCGCTGGCAGCACATGCGCATGCTGGCTGCCCTTTTCCAAAATGGCGCTGATGCGGACGGTGCCATTTTGAAAAAGGCACACATGCGCACAACAGATCAGATGGTCATTTGCCCACATGCAATGATTTTTTAAAAAAATATATTATTATTTATTTTAAAATCAAAATGAATGAAAATGAATGCTAATCGTTTGCTTACTCATCCATTTTTCTACTTTAATTACTAAAACAAATGGGGCTTTGTTTGTTTTAGTGATTTAAAAAATAAAAACGAACTGCGCTTTAGTGCTGTGTCATAACTGTTGACAAATACTGACTTTGGGAATAGCCATTCTTGTACCATGTCTAACCAGCTTGCCCAATTGCAAAGACATAAAGTGCAACAAACAGTTTACTTCAGCTAAAATGCCCTGGGTTAAACAATTCCACGAGCTACAATCCTCAATGTATTCCCATCTTTCTGCACCTAAATGCCGGTTTTGCTTCCAGACACTCACATTAAACTCCCCTCTGTTGAGGGACTAGGAGACTGCTAGGGTTTGGTGCATTAAAAACCAAGCAAAAAGGAAGGCTACACTGACTAGGCATTCAGTCAGGCTTCCTGTTGCCTGTAGTGACAAACCTGTGCACTGTGTATAGAAAAATTGACAGAGCCCTGATGGAAGTTACAGCCTCTTTTTCATTGTCAGAGAACGTGTTTAAATGTCATCAGGCAAGGCAGATCAACATGTCAATCTGCATTAACGCAGAAACTCAGAGACTGCCTGCCACAGTTGCAGCTGAAAACCACCAGATGGTGCAAGGAAATGAATCCAATTGCAGTGGCACTCGTACCCTGTTTCCAACTGCAATGAAGCCCAAGCTCTCAACCTCAAAATTCTTCCAAGCGTCTGCAGACAGAGGAACAACTTCCAGATTGGTGAGTGGTGCTCCCTCCTAATCATCTTATTTTATTTTATTTATTTATTTATCTATCTGATAGGCTTAGGCCCTTCTGCTAAAGCCTACTATAAAAGAACAGCTTGCCCGATTTCAGCACAGAAAGAGCAGAGAGAAATGGCTTCACAGTGGCTATTGCAACATAAGGGCCAATTATATGTGTGACTGGAAGATTCATGGTAACCCTTGTTGGAATGTGCAACAGTCACAAGTAAAAGCCCATTGCAATCCCTGCAAGCTTAATATGGGGCTCGTCCAGTAGGGGGAGGGTCAGGGGATGAAACAGGGTTTTTTTCTCCTTGTCTCCTCTCTTCTTCTTCTCTCTGTCCTCCATCTTGTCCCATGCAGTCTGTACAGTATGGAAGCATGTCTTCTGAGTTCTTAGTAAAGTTCTGTTTTGAAGAAACTTCTGCTGTGTGTTATTCAACAGAAAGCTAACTCTACAACAGCCCTTTGTTAAATTTTTAATTTGATCCTGTCCTTGACCACAAAAGACTGGGGAAAGTAAATTTGTGCTCCCACCCTGAGCTGCTGTTCTCATTAACCTCCTCTATGGACTCTGGTTTTAGCAGGTGGCCTTGCAGGTTTCCTTCCTGCAGCCAATCAGAGCTGGAGCAGCTTGAGGGTCGCAGACCTCTCCCTTCCTTTCATGAGCCAGACTGCAGTCGTAATTGATAGCCTATAATAGAATTTTACATGAAAATATTTGATCATTAGAGGTGTAAGGAAATAATTTGAACCCTATAGACTAACTCAATTCTGAATAGCTACATTGCCTTAGCCAGAGTAGTGAGCCACTTCAACTTGGCTTACAGATGTATGCTGGGTAAAATCATACCAGACCCCTGTTCCAGAGACAGAAATGCTAGATGCTTGCTTTAGTTCCTTTCCATAATGAAGTTGTTTTGATAATATAGGCCCTGAGATATTAGGACGCCTTTTCCCCTTCTCACACACAGATAACACAGTTATAGCCTTGTAGTGATGATGTAGGTGTAACCTTCTAGTTAGAACAGAATGGATAGTTCTCAGACACTCTTAAATGTAAACATGTTGGTTCCTGTCTGGGTTGTATTGTTATGGGAACGTGTACTCTTTAAGTATGTAAACACCTTGCTAACTCCTGAGTTTTCTGTAATTTTCCATTGTTGTACCATGTCACTTGAGTGACACCTTTGCTTGTACCAAAAACCTATATCTATCCTGGTGTAATAGAAGGAGTCAGAAACTCTCTGCTGAACCCTGCGTGGTGATGACAGATGTTTCTCCCTCTCAGCTGAAAGGTAAACACTAAAGAAGCTCTATCAGATTTCTACCATTGGTGTGAGTATAAGTTTTTGGCTACCCGCATGACTAAACCACCACCCTGGACGTTTGGTACTGCAAAATATCATGGCACATGGAGCAATAAAAATTGGTTATGATGGGATCAAATGCTCAGAATGCTTACAAAGGAAGGCCAATGGTCCTTATAAACAACCCTCCTATATGGAATAAAGTGCCCTATGCAGAAAAAGCCAAAGAGAAACAGTTCACCCTGCCTTAAAAAGCAAAGTTAATTAAGTATTTTTTTAAAAGACAGTTTAGGTGAAAAAAAAGCATGTAAATAAGATGGACAGTGGAATATTGGCATGTCTGCCCTGTGTAGGGACAAAGCAAAGGAGTTAAGAAAAATGAGTAACTTGTGTGTCAGAGTAGCAGAAAGATTTAGCAAAGTGGAAAAGTAACGCTTTGGTTTGATATTGTATGCATTGAAAAATGTAAGTTTTTTTAGTCAATTAGGTTAATGTTAGTTTAATAAGTGTTAAACAAATTGTTGTTGCATTTGTAAAAGAGCACTATGCAAATGTTGCAGCTCAATTTAGAATTAAGTAAAAAAAAACAACCCAAAAACCCCCCAACCTGGAATGCATAAGCAGCCGCCGGCTACAAGACCAAAACAAAAATGAAAAGTATTATTTGCAACAGTTTGATAATTTGGTGTTCACATGAAAAGTTAAAAAAGAAGGGAAGCAATACTCTAAAATTCCATTTCATCCCTAGTGCCCACAATGGGACCCCTCCTCCCTCACAAACACATCTTCTTGGACAGCTTGGGAGGATCTCTTGAGGAGGAGGAGGGGGAGAAAAGTAGTTGCTTACAGCCAACAAGAGACACTATTTGCTTTAATTAAAAGCAGCAGCCAAGTCCTTTTAGACGCTATGTGTCAAAGATGTTTCAATTTAACTTGTTTTGGGATGCAAACTTGTGGGCCTCTGCTAGTAAATTAACTCCTTACTGCCCAAATAACTTTGCAATCCCTGATTGCTGCTTGCAATTACCAGGAAAATTAGGAGGCACCACATTTCTCAGACCGGTGGGCCAATTTTTCAATCAAGAGTATTGGTTATATTTTTTCCAAGTGTTTTTCCTTTATTTTGCTCCCGTGCCTCACGCTGTGACACACTTGAGCAAAAAAGGGGGAAATAGAATAATAGAAAAAAATAAAAATAAAAAATAAATAGATAATTGTAGCAGTAAGATTTTAAATTATTTATTTGCAGTTTTGTTTTTTTTAGGTTCCTCAGCTTGTTTACGCTGATCCCTAAGGTCTGAATGCCATGAATTGAACTGAGTTTAGGCCTCATGCCTTGCATTTTGTGGCCTGGCAGTATTTTAAGCTTACCCCATTTGTTTAGGCTTGCAATTTAAATAGAATTTATATAGTTATTTAGGTGTGGTTAGTTGACTGTGCATGGTTTTAGTGTGTCTGTGTCCTAGTTGTAAATAAAGCATCTTTGTGTGCAATAGTTTTACTCTCAGGACAGAAAGACTTTCTCAAAGAATTTTATCCCATGGTTTGGGATTCCTTTGCCTAGTAACAATGGCAAACAGACTATACAAAAAAACCTGGCAAGGCCCTGAGGATCCAGCAGTACTTTTACTGCTCAGACCACTTTCATTTTGCAAGGAGCAGTAAGAAAAATTGCCATTTTAACAAATATTTCATAAAACAAACTTCAATTGGTTAAGGACTTTGCCTTTAACCCTTCTGCATATGACATAATCCTGTCTTAAGAGACTGGTATACAAATCCTGATGGGAAGGCCCATAAAATTATACCACCACAATTGAAATGATCATCAATTTAACTAATAAAACTGTGCTATCCTAATACCAAGCACTAATGTAGTGTGTCAAGACTTTTGTTCATAGATCCAAGAAACCCTTTCCCAGGAACCTCATGAGGCCTGCCACAACCTGCAGCCTGGTGATGAGGTTCCCATTGAAAGCTACCAAAGAAACAACAGCTTTAAAGCTGCATTGGTGAATCCTTTTTCAACTACTTTTTGCCTCCAACACTGACATTAAGTTCCAGGCACCTTCATCCTGAATTCACACCTCTCAAAGGACCTCTACACCTGTACAAATAAGGTCAGAGGGGCAGGGTAATGTGCTAGAAACTTCTTCCCTGCCACCTATACTAAAAGAGGATTGCCACTACAAAGAAAAGAGGATTTGCAACTACAAGTCCAGGTGTCACCACTACTAACTCAGAATTAAAGAAAAAGACTCTTAAGCGATTTTCCTACTGAATCCAGCTCTTTGTTTTCTCACAGGTCTGCATCATAATTTCCACTGCTGTTGTGTCCTGGCCTACCTACGAAAGAAGGCAAAAGAACTTTGCACACTGACACCCTAATGCATGGACATACACTCTAATAATAAATGTCTAGTGTAGTGTTAATGTTTTTTGTTATAATTAAATAGCTGTTATGTTTTTTATGTGTTTAAATGTTAAATTTGGGTCCATTTACCCTTGTGCTTTTGAAAGATATTTTTGTTCCTGTAGTGTTAAATGCCTTTTAAATAGTTCAGGGGGTGACCACTCCATTTCCGGGCACTGGACTAACATGGACTAGTATAGGCCACCATAATACTGAATAAATTCACCTGGCCAAGAAAGTGCAGGGAGAATATTGTTTTAAGTCTAATAAGTCTATGTAAGAAAAATATGCATATAATGAAGGGGTCAAGGTAAGGTACAGCATTTGTAACTACACACTCATCATAAATGCCACTGGATATATAGCTTTAAATGGAAGCTCCTTCAATGAATTCCAGCTATTATGGACTTCTCATTATGCAATCCTCCTAGCCCTATATGACTGAACACATTGCCCTGGTTGGACACTATTTCATTTGTAAAAACAAGGCCTATAAGAAATTGCCCCCTGGTGGGAGGGATCTTGTTTGGTTAGAGCTATTGTCCCTGCCATTCAACACCTGTTTTCCCTCCCTCAAGGTAAACTGAATAACCAAAGGGAAGTCACTAAGGCCCTAGGATATTTGGGTATCACCATACCTCCACTGGGAGTTGTTTTCTTTATTTTGGAAGTAAAGTGAATGGCTGGCATGTTAAAACAGGTTGCAAATGCAACCTCCCTAGGGCAGTTTACATGGGCCAAAGGATTGCACCCGTGGTGAATTTTACACTAGCTTTTAAATTATACTCACTGACAGCAAAGAAAGCTTGTATCAGCCAGAACCCCAGTGGAAATTCTTGACATAGAATGTCAGACAAATATAGCAAAAATTACTTCTTTCTTTCTTTTATTTCCTCCTGACAAATTAAGGGGCTTATAGTCTTCCCTTCATGCACAAATATAACTGACATTTAGTCTCAGTAGGAGTTACAGACATTTACATCCAGAGAAAAGCCTTAAATGTTTTTATTGCTGAAAAAGGCCCATTTTTCCCTGATAACTACATCTTATCTCCACAATGCTTTTCTTGTCATGTCAGATTGTGATGAATCATGAAATGACATGTCAGTCACCTTCAGGAAATGGATAAAAACAAATACTGTTTAAAAGACAGAGAGAGAATAGAGACTTTAAACTAGGGAATAGGAATGAGGGACAAGTCCTGTGTATTCTGGATTCAAAAGTCCAGATGCTGCAGTCAGGAAACTGAAAGTCGGTAAGCAGAAAATCTTCATTCTTCAAAAATAAATTTTGCAAATTAATTTTTTAGCAAAATTATGTAAAATATTAACTTAAGCTTAACCCAAAACTGTCTTTCCAGAAAACTGTTGGCAATTCTGGATCTATGTTATTGTTTTAGGAAGAAAGTGGTGCAGGTGAAAGCCTTATATAGGTAATGGGCTTAATTTGGGCAGGTGGGGGCTTGCCATGGTTCAGCCCTGGCCATTAAATTCAAAGAGGGACTGAGTCCCAGAAAATGTTCCCAGTACAAGCATGCCCCCCAAAATGTGACAGACGAGAAAAAAGCTGATATTGGCTATTTCCGAGCTAGAAATGAACAACAGAAGAAAAATCTGGATCATTTATTTAAGGGCTTCCCTGCCCCCCTTCCTGCTCCCCTGTCCTGGTTGTCATATAGATTAAATCATAAGAACTTTAGCCTAATATTCAGCTGGAGGGAGGGAGGGAGAGAGAGTGATTCCAGTAGGTGAAGTACCAACCAGAAACTAGAGTTCAGTTACCCACTCACACACTCTGGGGCAGCCAACATGGCTTCTCAGGCAAGCTTGGGCCCTGCCCCAGCAACTCATTTCTTACAAGTTAAGCACTGGGAAAAGTCAACCATCTCTTCTGCAAGAGGAACAAGGGAAATTCCATAGGACAAAGCTGTTGATCTCTCTAATGAGCTAGTGGTTTCTGTTGGTGTTAGCAGCTATTTTGCTTAACTGTGGAGCGAACAACTAGGGTTTACACACTTTTCTAACTGAAGAGACTACTTCCTTGGTCATTTGGAGTTTCTTTTCTGACCAACACAGACAGAAGTCAATTAAAGTATATTTTTACCCTTGATTTTTAAGAAGTCTGGAATCTCACTAGTGTTGCGGAAATACTTCCATAGCTGTCTCCCCTACAGTTCTGCTCTTTTCATCTCCTCTTCCTTTTGATCCCATCGGTTCTCCCTCTTTTATCTTTTGTGTTCTTGACTCCTCCTCTTCCTTCTACCACTGTCTCAATTTATTTCCTCTCTCAGATGTTCTTTTTCTTGTCAAGAGTTGTCTCACTTTCTCCAGAAATGCTTGATTCCAGTGGCATTGACAGTACTCCCCATTGTCTCAAGACAAGAAGAGCTTAAAGGTGGCACATTAGACTGGAGAGAAAAGCTGCCTGGAGAAAATCTCAGCTTCTGATGAAGCAGAATGAAAAAAAAAGAACAAAACAAAACAAATCAGAGACATACAGAGACATACAGAGACAGACATAGCATGGCGGGTCTTTGCCTACTCCAGAAGTGGCATTAAAAAGGGATCTTGCTGTTAGCAACTCTTAGCCTAGGGCTTTCTGCTATCACCACTGCTGTGTCAGACCAAGAAGGAAAAGGAAGGAAGGAGAGTTAGTAAAAGTAAAAATGACAGAGTTTGGTGCACAAAGATTCTGAAATTCATGGGCATGACAATCCAATTAACATTTCTCCTGAATAGTGCTGAAACTTGGTCCTCAGAAAACTTCGGAATTCACCAGGGATTCCGGTCCTCGGGTCTGAATTTTCAAAGTTCCGAGTACCAAGGCCGGTCCCAGGAAAACTTCGGAAGCCTCCATTGAATGCTGGCACCATTGCATGCATGACTGGAGTGATCCAGACAGTGGACCCCTCCCCCCGCCCCCCCCCAGCTTCTTTGAGCTAGGAAACAAAACTTAGTGTCATATATGGTAGGAGGGGGGTATGGGAGGGAACAGTTGAGTGATGGACAAGTCGGATGACAAGTTTTGATTGGCTGGCACGGGCAAAATAAAATTGGCTGTACAGCCATTTCCCATTCTCTATGGTGAATTTGGCTGTGTGCGCTACACTGCTGATCTGTAAGTAATCGGCTTGAGGTGGGGGAGGGATGCCTGGCCTGGCCTGGCCATAGGGGCAATGCCAGGGAACAGCGGTTACTTGTTTTCACCATGCCATGATTTTTTTAAAAAAATTAAGCGGGTGCCATATTGTTCTGCCTGCTGCTTGGCACCATGGAGGCCAGAGGGATCTCTGCCTTGCTCCACTTTCCCTGGCCTGGGCTGTCCAGTTACCAAGTACCACGCCAATGCTGTGCCTTTTAATAAAATTAGTGGGTGCCACTGCTGCCTGCTGCTTGCACTGCTTGGCACCATGGTGGCCAGAGGCAGGGTCATAACTACAATGGAGTGAGAGGCTCAGTTGAGCTTATGCCCACGACTCGGAGGGGGTCCTTTTCAAGTGGTCTGAGAAGAATTAGGGATTTTAGGGAAGAGCATGGAGGAGGGAAGGGAAATTTAGGGGAGGGAGTGGAGCTAGAACTTCAACTGCGCTTATTCTGAAAATTTCCCAATAGTACTTTGGACCCCTGCAAAGGACTCCACCAAGAAAGAGTTGTTAAGAGTAGGTGAGAGTGAACTGCTGCCATCGCTCCCCACCCACCTTTGTTGCAAGATGGCTGCTGCTGCTCCTGAGGGCCTGCTGGAAGCTTCCATGGGGAAGACCTAACTCCCCACCCTAGAGGTCCTCCCTCCCCCTGACTCTGGGGATCCCTTTGTCCATAGCGGGGGGAGGGGGGATGACTGGGACTTGAACCCAGATCCCCCACAGCCATCCTACAATCTGGCCAGCTCTGCTTCCCCTGGCCTGGGCTGTCCATATATTAGGGGCATTGCCAGGGGTTGCCACCAGTATTAACGTTTGGGTGCAGCTGCTGCTGCTTGCATGGCCTGTTGGCAAGGTGGCACTACCCGAGAGGCCAGAGAGGGATCCCTTTTTCTGTGGTTTCTCTGGGCGCTGTGACTGTACTTTGTGGGTTCAACTTTGCCAAGATGTGACTGATCACTGGGGTAAAGGGGAGACATACTTTCTTTCTGGTTAAAATAATATGGTGTGTGGGTAGGGGGTTTGCTGCCTTGCATACGTGGGCACTGGGCCAGCACAATGGAGGCTTTTGTGGTGGGGAGGTGTCTGAATGTCTGGTTTCTTTCTTGTGGGTGTTGTTATATGTCTGCTGGGCTGGCTTTTTCGGATTTCTGCCCGCAACTGCACTTCTGTGGGTTTTTCTTCTTGAGCGATTGTCCCACTCTTGCTAGTCTGTTTTTCTGGGCACTGCTTAGTTGGCATAATGATTTAGGTGTACTGCTGATGGTGGGCCATGCTGTGGGTACACTATTGGTGGTAGGGGGGTTTTGACTTGAAAATTTATTTTTTTTACTCGGCTCCAAGTACTTCTGGCTTTCATGATTTTGAATTAACAAAGTTCCGAGTTCTGTGGATTTCTGAGGTCTAGAGTTCTGAGTTCCAAATTCTGGGTCCTTGAACATAGTTCTGAAGTTTGGCCGAGTACCCAGTCCAGGTACTCGGAACTCAATCTGAGTACTTGGATGGCCTATTCGGTGCAGTCCTACTCCTAAATTCCTTTCCTGAAAGACAATGGCACAATTTTTCAAAAAGTGTGGGGGATGGGGTGGGGGTAAGATGAGACAATTGTGAGAAGGGCCTGGGCTGCGGAAGCAAATTCCACCAAGTGAGAGTTGAAAGAATGGGATTGAGATGGTTGGGATGTATTTTGTAAAAACGTTGTTTTGTAAAAAATAGGGTAGGGTATTAATATATTAATAATAATCAATCATCATCATCATCATCCAAGTTAAAGGCATTCCAATAGGAAAATTCCATTGCAATGTTTGTTCCTCTTTTTAAAAAAAAAATGTTGATTAACCTGGTTAAGTTGGGAGGGTGTTCACTTAAGCCACCAAAGCTCATGGGTCAGAGTTACTATATGTTAATGGCCACAAATGGAAAGCCCCAACCACTGGGGCTGAACCAAATAGTAAAAAAAAACAACACATTAGTATTTCCGAATTTCCGAGGATCAGGCCCAAATGTTTGACTGGTCTTTGGTAGCACTTTACCAAGTATTTTTCTGAGTACCGAGTAGTGAGTCCCCTTAAACAGGGGCAGGAAAAGTTCATATAAGGCCCCCTTCGCCGCCAAGATGGCGGCGACGGGCTAATTGTCGGGCCCCCCCCCGACGCCGAGAAAGACTCCGTGTTAGAGCCGCGCAGCGGCGCCTGTTAGAGGGCGCCGCTGCAGAAAGCTGAAGAGGCTGTTCCCGCCGTTTCTCCCCATTGCGCGTGCGCAGACGCGCACCACGGGGAAATTCTCTGGAGACACGCCCCTTGTAGGCGGGGCGAGTCTCCTGCACGCCGCTGAGAGCGGCAGAGCTAAACGTGGAGGCAGAGAGGCAGCCCCACCCACCTCCCCTCTAGCACTGTTGTCATTGGATGGTTGCCTTAGAGGAGCCGAGGAGGAATTTTTGGCGAGCAACCAATTATAGGATCGCTTATTTCGCCTCCTCAGCAGTGCAGAATAGGTTTTAATAGGCTAATTACAATTCTAAGTTCGTTTAATTGTTTGCTTAATTCAATTGACTTTTGATTCGGTTCTGAATTCCTTAAGTAAATAGGGTAATCCGGAGGTATTGAATTGATGAATAATTTGAACAAGGCATGCAGACAATGTGCAGCCAAGATGGCAAGATTGTCGCACTCTGCAGGGGTCCAGTATGCTATTATAGGTAAATAGGCATAAGTTTAAATGTTGAGTCATCTCCTTAAGAGATGGGGAGGTGACCTCGGGTGTAATGCGGGGCACAGCATGCACTGAGGTCACGGCCCTGGGAGCAGTGGATTAGCAGGGTGTGTAGGGACAAGCACTGTCCTCACACCATGCAGGCACGAGACTCCTTACTCATGCCCGCAGCTGGGCTTGTCCCTCCTTTCGGCCATTTGCAATGACCTGTCGAGGGAAGGGACTGTTTGATCAAGGGTACTGACACTGGAAGGCACATCCAGGCCAGTACCGGATTTAATAAGTTATAAGATTAGTTAGCATACTGGACCCAAATTGCTAGGTGCAATTGCCCCCACCGTTCGTGGTTATTTCGTTATTGGTTGTCAATAAAGAGTGCGGCCAAGTTTAACCCAACTTTGTTGTCTGAGTCTTGATTGGGGGGGGTGCTTCGACAAGGAGCTATATGCCCTGAACTCCCCTTCCTGTCCATTCCCTGTGCCCCCTACCCCCTGATGAACCCCTTTCCTGTCCATTTCCCCTTTCCCCCTTTGCTCAATCGAGGATTTACAGAGTAACATACCGAATACCAGGCCAATTCCTCAGTTACTGGGTACGCAATAAAACTGAGTTGAATACTGGAATACTCTGCAAAATCTGAGTAATTTTGAATACTGAGTTTCAGGCCTACCAACCACTCCTTTTAATTCCTCCTTTATTTTAAGAAGTTCGGTTCTAAGTTACAATTCCATCTCAAGAAGTTAGGGCAAATCAAAAAGACAACTTAAAAACTTGTGAGACAAGTACACAGACATCCTCCTCAGCTGAAATACTTACTATGGAAAAACCAAAGCTATATTTTAATGTATTCTCAGCCTCCATTTACAGTTTTTCTACCTCTCCAGTACTGACTGCAAGTGCCCTTTATACTGCAGAAGGATCTAAAGAAAAGTTGGTGTAAATTGGCATCGTGTCCATGGTATTTAATTGAATAAAAAGCTTGAGGGTATGTTGAGGAAAGTGTTTGGCTTCTTTTTTTTTTAAAAAAAGCTGCTTTCCCAAGGTGTTAAAATCTAACAAGATTTCACACTAGTTTGTGAGAAATTGGCCCTGGGTGCCTTTTATGAGGTTTTCCTGGGTTCTGGTGGAGAAAATCGCTTTAAGTGGTTAGTTATTGTTTCCCTCGTTGAGTGGCAAGCCAATTAGAAAGTCTCTCAGCAAATATTTACATCAGCCGGACTTCTCTCAGATTCGTGTGCTCTTCACCACCAGTAGGAAGCTCGCCCACGTCCATCATGCCACATGGTCCTGCTTAGCACTTATTCAACGCATACCCGCACCTTAATTTTGAATTACTTCATCCCCATCTCTTACTTTTTCCCTAGCAGTCACACCAGGCTGCCATATTCCTCCAATCATATTCAGCTGTTCTGTGGCTTATTAGTTTGCTGACAGACCTACTTTATCTCGCTGAAAGAAAAAGCTCTCTGTAACAAAAACAAACAAAGCTTCATGTAGCCTTTGCTACTGAACACTGGCTTCATTCTTTGCTTTTCATGCCTTTGATGAGAGGTGAAGAAAACATACATGTGAGAAAGGAAATGCACGCTGGAGTGGGGCTACAATAGAAATGGGTGGGGAGGAGAAGGGAACCAACAGAATATGAAAAAATAAACTTCAGCAGTAATGTCCAGAAGGTAAAAATCTGTTCCCTCTAGAGTTCTTGGTTTAAAAACTCCCATTTCTGATTAAAACTTGGTAAATATTACTAATTATTATTACAAAGATATTCATAAACAGATGTTTTTTTAAAAAATGCTAATCACTTCACAATTCAAAAACTATGCTGTTTCAGTTCCATGGGGAATTTACCAGGCCCCATTTCCGGCGTGGCACAATAAACCAATACAGCAAGCAGTGCCTGTTTTTCCTCCTCCCATTGTTAAATATGTTAATTGAGAGGAAACGCCTATTATTTACTAAGGAATATTGCTTTTACATCCCATTTGTATTCATAAAAATCTCTAGAACGGATATTTAAATCCTACTCATTTTAGAAGCTTGGCACCAAAATGACAAACATTCCAACATAAAGGGATGGGGGGGATGGGGTGTTAGTAAATATTTCTCTGTTTTAGCTACTTATGTGATCCTACTTATCATAGGAGCTGAGCTCCCTACAATCCTGAATGGATTCATCCCCATAACTCTCCTGTCAGATAGAAATCTACCAACATTCCCATTATACAGATTGAGACTAGGCCCGAAATGGCAAATTGCGGCGAATGCTGTTTCCATCGAAAACAGGTCATTCGCCTTCATTCGCACAATGTGGAAACTTACCGGCTTTCCTGCTGTTTTCGCCGTTTGGAGTTGAACAGAGCTGTTACAGGGCTGATCCCAAGCCCTGTGTGTGCACCCTCAGGGGCTGTGCAGACACAAAACTGCCAGCTGAGTGCTGGAGAAGTGTCATAAATTGCTTTAAAACTGACATAAAACTCGAGATGGCTGGCCAAGGAGGCTTGCACAGAAGCACAACCCAGTGAAAGGAATGACAACCTGGGAGGAAGCATAACACAGGCAGCCTAACCCAGGTAGTTAGCATAACACGGATGAGGGGAGGATAGAAGAACTCTCGGATGGTTCACTATCCATTTGTCAAGCAAAGAACACTGGTGAAAAAAGCCAGTGAAGACTCTAGTTGGTGGACCTGTTAAGAGCAGTGTGGAGCTTCTCCATTACAATCCCATGTTCAAACGTTACACCGGAGGCTTCATCTCACTTAAAGTCCATGGGGCTTATGTTTCTAAGGCCCTTTTTACATCAGATGCACCCACTCATGTTCACATATGTGCACACAGCAGGCATCAGAAGGTACCTCCCATGTGAATGCCATGGCAGGTGGGTGGGAGGGTGAGCATGCATGCGTGCTCCCATGAAACATGCACGCCCACCCACCTCCACCCGTAGCCCATTCATGGAGCAATTGGCCAAAATGACCATTGCTCCATGTGTGGGGAAGGGGGTGGGATCAGCATGCACCTGTGTGCACCAGTCCCCCTCCCCGCCCCCCGCACTGTGCATGCTTCGGTGCGTACGCTGACCGCCTCTGCAGCCACAGTCCTTTAAAAAAGGGTCTAAGTGTCTATCTCACTTTTGAAAATAGGATCTGGGTGCCTATGTCACTTAAGTGCTTTTGAAAATGTTGCCCACATTGATTAATGGAAAGATTTTCAAAAGAGTTCCCCACATGTGAATTTTCAAAGGAAACTAGCCATAGATGGCACAATAATAACTGCTGGGTGTTCAGCACTTTTCTAAATCCATCTGCCCCTAGTTTTGGTGCCTAAATAGGAGCAACGCTCTTTTGAAAGTTTGGGTGCGAAGGACGTAAAACATCATTTTTTATGCCTGGTGCCTAGTTGCAACGGAAGTCCACGGCAAAGCTAGGACTTAATCAATGTCTGTTATGTTCTACAGTGTCCAAAGTGCTGCCTGCAACATTAACCAATTTCATTTTCTCCTGAAAAAGTAGAGTTTACTCAATGCAGACTCATTTCTGGTAAATAAGAACAGCCTTCTTTATTGTCATTTGTTCATGAAATATAACATGAACTATTGTGTCTGTGAGGGTAATTGGGTGTGGACTCTATTCCATTTCATATCTTGAGATACCACTAGAAATGATGAAATACTATAGATTCTAAAATGAGTATGGCCACTTAATTTTAAAGCCAAGCAATTACTGTTCTATTACCAGGTATTTTGAATCAATACCTTGTGTTGCAACTTGTGCTCATATCCACAATAAATCTATAATATTACAAAGTAATCTGAAGCAAATAGCAGCCCAGCAGAACAGATATTAAACAGGAGTCCTTGGGTGTATCTTGTGTAGGTTATAGCTACAGATGGGGTAACAAAGAAAACACAATGGGTGGAAATAAATGTAACAGTGGCCCACACTGGGCTGGGACTTACCTGCAAGTTTGTTCCATCACCACCAGATCTGTGCCTGTGTACACAACAGGACAGGTAGCCATCGGCTATGGGGCGCGTTCTCTGGAAAATGTTGGAGATGAATCCCAGGCAAATGCCTAAATGGTATCTAGACCAATCCAGGACAATGCAGGCCTGAACGTCTGTTAGGTCAGCCCGACTCCACCATAGGGCAAAGGCCGCCAGGACCACAGTACTGCACAAGAAAAGGCCAGAAAAGTCAAAGGAGTGGCTGCATCTTAATGCCCCTCCCCACGAGACAGGCCTAGAACCCTTAAAGCGAAGCGCCAATGTGTTCAAGAGCATTGGGCACTTGGGGACCGGGTGCCCTGCCAGGACAAAGGATACCAAGGCAAAATAAGTGACCTCATAGTCCAGATGTGGGGAACCTTTTCCTTCCTGGGGGACACTTTGAGAATTAGTACAAGCTTCAAGGGTCACATAGAAGTTGGAAGAGGAGATATGTAAGGGATATGCACAAGAAAATGAAGCTCCAGATCATGAATCTGTGTCATGCATCTGTCCCCTATCCTTGAATGCATTCCCTCCTCTCTACTCCCTTATGTTGAGCTCAGTTTTTCAGTGTTTTGGTGTTTGAACTGGACCCAGGGGCCAGATTCAGAAACTAGAAAGGGGCCACATTAAAACTTTCCGGGGGCCGTATTCAGCCCCCAGGCCTGAGGTTCCCCACCCCTGCCATAGTCCCTCAAATGCTGGGACACCGGAGTTCCACGGGGTTTCCGAACCCCACTAGGATGATCTCCCCCTTCTCCTCATCACCCATGCTCCTTGGACTGCAGCACACACTCGGAGCCCTCCTTCCTGTCATTGCACCTACCCCATCTTTGGTCTAGCCGTTCCCCATTTCCATCTCCTCTGTTTCCACAAAGCTACTTCACTTCACTTCACTTCCAGTGCTCCCTGCACCCTCTTCCATGTCATTCCAACCACCTCTTCCCCAGCTCAGCCACTCCCTTAGGAGTAGGTGCGTACAGTAGCTACATCACAACAGCATGCTGTATGAACGGTGCTACCATTTCCCAATTTATCATGCATGAAGATGTTATTTAATGCTATACAATCCTCACGCACTCCTCAATCCATGCCTGCGAGGCCCTGATATAGTTACACATATATTTACATATTTTCATTTTCCATTAAAGCAATATCAGCACAAGGCAACCCTTAACTTTCGAGCTATGCGAGTCTTGTGGCAGTCATACTCCTGCCTAAACAGGGGCACTGGCTCATGGAGGGGGAACTCCAAGGCAGCACCATCCGTATCGATCATGGTGTCAGTGTGTAGGCTTGGTCTCCCAGGAAGATGAGCTTCTCCGGCACTCACTCAATGGTGTTGATGGTCTTGGGCTGAAGGTCTCTCATATACATCTTGGTGAAGAAGGGGGACTGTCACAGGATGTGTGTGTCATGGCTTCTACAAGAGCATCCAGTCACCACATCCGCAAACTGGCCACGGTCATCCACAATTGCTTGCAGGATCATGAGGTGGTACCCCAGCTGGCTGATGTACTAATCTCAGCTGTAGGGTGGGCAGACAACAGCAATGTGGGTGCCATCCACCACCCTGGTGAAACTGGGACCCCCCACACACATCTGGAAGCTTTCCGTCACCTCCTCTGGATCAATGAGTTGCACTACCACATCAAGCAGCAGGGTCTCAACAGCCTTGCAAAAGTCTAGCAGGATGGCACCCTCGGTGGATGTTCCCATGCTGAACTGTTGGGAAATGGAGCAGCAGAAATCCGTGGTGGCGAGCATCCAGATGGTCATGGCCGCACACTGTTCCCGCATGGGTGTCTGCTCCCTCTCCAGCCATGGATGGAGGATGTCAGTGATCCGGAAGAACAGTAGGTGGGACATAAAGAAACTGGACACCCACTCCACATCTCCCCAGGTGGCCATGACCATCTCCCATCACTCTGTGGTCCTGAGTAGGACCCAGATGAATCAGACAAGAAGCACTGCAGTGATGTCCACAGACACTTAATCTGCAGCCCACAGTAGCTCCCCATGCATCGGCTGCATTTCCTCTAGGGCATCCTGGCACCACCAGATCTGGGCTAGTGCCCAGCACCTGGCCATGCAGGCACCCCACAATCAGTTGTGCTATAGCACCCTGGCCTCAAGCCCACAGGGGAGTCCAAGGGACATGGTCATAGCCTCATGTTAGCCAGAGCAGACAGCCTGCACCATCTTGATTTCTCTATTGCATGCCTCAGCAGTGGTGAGGAGGGGTTGGAGGGCAGTTAGTAGTTCTAACTCTATGACCCACACTCAGATGGCTTTGGTGTTTTCAGACACTGTACCAGAGCTTTTGAAATGCTGACATTCCATGTAAAGGTACTAGTCCACCATCATCTGGCTGATTGCACGCCTACCTATTGACTGGGATGGCACATGCACAGCTGAGATTCTGATTCTGACCCCAGCCAGGGAGTACTCCCTGTGCTGGCCCTATGCTTCTTGCTCAGGTGCAGCTTATGTATGAATGCCAGGTTTGTAAGCAGAGGGTGCGGGGTTCCCAAACCTTCCCCAGCTGCTGGGACCCCATTAGGGATGAGCGAACGCGGTTCGGAAGTTTGGAGTTTGGACTGAACTAGAATAGTTTGGTTGACTGAACCAAATGTGCGAACTGAACTCGAATTTGAACATTCAGTTTGGATGTGTTTGGTGAGTTCAGAATTGAATTTCCATTGGCTTCAATGGAAAACATGTTATCAGCTGTAACGTTTTTGTTTTTTATGCTATGTGGCTGAAATTTGGGATGCCTATACCTCCAATAGAAATCATTACGTGTACCAAATTTTAAAATGATTGGATAAAGTAATCTGATTTTAGAAGCAGTTTAATTATTGTATTTTGCAATATTCTACATATACATTCTTAGCTGTAACTTCTTTACCTTACATCTAATGTAGGTGAAACTTGTTCAATCTATACCCCTTCCCATATTTAGTATTTTTGCTAAATTTCAGAAGGATTAGAAAACGGGTCTTGGTGGTATAAGCAATTAACATATAAATGTATATCTGACTATAACATCTTTTTAGTCCAACCAGTGTACATGAAATTTAGCAGGACTATATATTATACTTTACTGATCATCTCTGGAAAATATAAGAAAGATTTTATAAAGGGTCCCAATTTTATATGCCTGTACAACATATGTAGAGAAGGGGCCTATGCCTGGGATTCTCTTATGTCACTGTGGTAAAAGATTGGTTTGTGATGCGAATTGGCGAACAGAAATGTCAACCAAATATCCTCATTCTGTTCTGTTACTATCCCAACATATCTCCCCCACTTGTTTCTGGGAAGTCAGAAGCATCTGTTTAGGAAAGAGTCAATAGAAATTCTCTTATGTCCTCTGTCTCAGTGCTGCAGGATGTGATTGTGATCATAATTGGCCAGCCTGGATGTGTTTAAACTATGTCTCCTGACTGCTGGGATGCTATCTCAGAAGTCCCAGTTATGTTGCTTATGCCCGCCTCAGGGCCACCCCCTTTGCCCACCACGAAGCCACTACCAATTGGTCCTGTAAAGCTAGAAGCTTGCAGTAATGTGTTTGGCCATTTAATGTGTCTGTCAGTCTTTGGGGTTGCTCCACATCCTTCCTCCTACAGTCTCTCTCCCCCTGCCATGCAGGGTGCCTGCCTCTGACTGGCACTGAATATGCTGATATTCATCTGAATAATGATCTTCATGGGGACAACATCAATTACTTATATAATTGGGTCCCTTTATCAAAATCTCCTGTACATTTGCTGAAATGGAAGGAAAGATATTTGATACATTCTTGCCAAATATCCTGTAAACGGAATGGAATATCAAAATGTTACAGCTGGAAAAATATTTTCAGGTTAATGTCTTATACCCTTGGGACCCTTTATCCACTCTTTCTGAAAATTAGTAGAAGTAGTACGCCTATGGAGGGACATAATATGCACAAGTTTCATGAACATTAGATGCAAGATAAAGAAGTTGTAGCCATGAATATGTATGGAGCTTTTCTTAAAATCACAAGATTCAATTGCTTCTGGAATTAGTTTCCTTTATCTAATCATTCTGAATTTTGGTACCCATATTGCCCTCTATTGGCGATATAATCTTCCCCAATTTAATCAAAAATGATTAAGAAACAAAAATGTTATAGCCTGAAATATGTTTTTCATTTTCCCCCCTTTATTTCAAAAACCAAATGTCATTTTCAGTTTAGAATTGCACCAAACTAAAGACCAAACCGAGCCCGACTGAACTAAATACCGAATCTGAACTCAACATTTGACCCAAACCACCTAACATCTGAACATCCAAACCTGGTTCTGTTCACACATCCCTAGACCCCATTAGATGTTCCTGCTATGGACTGGCTGTGTGAGGGACCTGTAGGAGGAGCCTGGGTTCCCCCCCCCTCTGCCCCCCCAGCTGCTGGACTCCCCCTTTGAACTGTGCCCTATGGACTGACTGTGTGAGTAATCTGTAACCCGTGTTTTGTGTGGCATCTGGAAGGGATTGTCATAGAGGCTGGTTGTTTGGCCTTCATGTGGCTGATTTCCTATGTCTCCATTCTGTTTTCTCCTTTTTATTCCTCTGCTCTCCATGGAGTTTGCAATTTGCTCCCTGCAGCCAAATTTCAGTGATGGTGAGTAGTTTTCCCTGTGGCTGGCTGGCACCTCCATGTACCGGCGTGAATGCCAGGGCTGTTTCCCCAGCTTCTGCCTCCATTCTTCCGGAGGACTGTGGAGGGCAGGAAGAAGAGGCTGAAGTGGCTTCTTTTGCCTGATGTATGTCATGCTGGGAGCAGGGTAGAACCGAGGCCGGCCGGCCGGCTACATGTACCCTATCCAGGACATGGGGATGGCGGGATGGCTCTCTGGCCACCAGGGATCACATGGATGTTTGTACTGTGCCAAGTCTGGACTTAGGGCAGACAACATAGGCACCTGCCTAGGGCAGCAAATTTGGGCAGGGGGTGGGGTGGAGTTGGAGGCTTCTGTTATTAGTCTGCACTCATCGGGTCATGGCACCCCCTCCCCCTGCCGCCACTGAAACCACACTGCCATACTTGCATCACCCACAGCTGGGCGTGGGGGGGGCCAATCCCCTCCACATCTATCCCCACCTGGAGAAGCCCTGTTCCGTACCTGAGCTCCTTGAAAATGGCCTGTACGGTGGTGCTGAGCATGGAGGAAGAGTCTCTGCTTCTGTGCTGGACACCACCATTGTCTCCCTCTCTGCCTCAGACCTAACGCAGTTTGTTGCTATTGGAACATGCACACCCCGTTGCCACCATCTTTTCTCTACTCTTTGAGTGAGATGGGAAATGTGGCCCTAGCAGCTCCAAGAGCAAAGATACTAGTGGTGAGAGTGTGCACGTGGGCTCTGGAGTCTTGCGGCTTGGATGCTGGTGGTCCAGCTGCTCAGGCAGGCTCAAAGACTGGTGAACTCAGGGAATGGCTGGTGGTGGTGGCCCAGGCTGCAAGGGAGCATCCTACAGATGCACCAGAGCTCATGGGGTGGTGGTGGGGGCAGCTTGAATAGGCATGGGACACTAAAATTCTAAGTCCGGCGCTGTCTGTGTTGCATGCCAATAAAGAATGACAACTGCAATATTTCACCCCAGGGCGGTCCAGGAGCCACAGAGTTGCTTCACCACCAACACATTTGTTTTCCCTCTAAGGGTGCAAACCAACACCTGACTTATGCCGGTGGCCGGCGCAGCACCGAGCTGGGCAGCAGGCTGTCTCGGAAGGGGTGCACCAATGCCCTGCATGGCTCGATGCGCCAGATGCACATGCTTGGGCACCGGGGTACTCAAACTTCACCTCATGCTTGAGCAGTTCATTAGGGCATGTAGGATTGCATCCTAAGTGCTTACAGATTTTGCAAGTGCCCCTTAAAATACCAAATATGGCCAAGGACATACTGAATAGATGTAGTCTCTAGGGAAAAACAAACAAAACAACAACATACCTCTTCCCTTCACAAAGACCACAAACGATACTCACCTTATTCACAAGAGCTAATCTTTTGGACTTCAAAGGGAATAACAGAGGAAAAAATGAGCTGCATTTGACCAGCTAGTAACTACATACTTTTTTATACAAGGTATCATTTTAATGATTTCTTTTAAGACTCATCTATGCTCTTTTTTCCAGATATAATTTTTTCTCTTCTCTTGTTTTCTCTTTTTTCTTTCAAGTCATCTTCAAACAAATACTACTGGTTTCATTGCTTTCTCCACTAAGGGAATTTTCCCAGGCAGACAAGCATAACAAGATTACAATTATTTAGTAATAATGTCCCTCCAAAAGGAGCATAAATAATTAAAATTTAAAACTGAAAACAGATTGCTGTTACCAGTGAATACATGAAAAAGAAAGCTAATTTATTTATTTAAACATTTTTCTATCCTACCCCTCCTGTTCCAGGCAGCCTGGGGAGGCTCACAGTAAAAAACACATAAAAACATATAAAATCCATAATACAATAAAAGTGAAGGAAAACAGAATCAACTCCACCCAACCCTAACCCCCACATCCCCACCCTACACACCATCTCCCTTGCGAAAAGCCAGGTGTAACAGCTAGATCTTACACATACGGTGGAAGGAAGGGAGTACTGGAGCCAACCGGGCCTTGATCGGGAGGGAGTGGGGCCATTGAGAACGCCCTCTCCATAATTGCTCCCCAGGCCACACAGGCAACCTTGACAAGGCTGATCCCGGCAGACCACAGAGGTTGCTCCAGGGCACCGGGAATGAGGTGATCCTGCAGGTAAGTCAGGCCAAGGCCATATAGGATTGCATAGGTCAAAACTAACACCTTGAATTAGGCCAAGAAAATTGTCGGTAGCCAGTGCAGAGCCTGGATCACTGGTGTAATGTGCTCATGGTGGCCTGACCCCACAAGGAAATGGGCCACTGCATTGTGCACCAGCTGCAGTCTCCAAACCGTCACCATGGGTAGCCCCACGTAAAGCACGTTGCAATAGTTCAGTCTTGAGGTAATGAAAGCATGGATCACCATCTGAAACATACTGCCGAAGCCATTGCACCAGATGTAACTGACGAAGCGCACTCCTCGCCACAGCCTCCACCTGGAGATCCAGGCAGAGCTGCAAATTGAGGAGCACACACCCAGACTGCAAACCTTGGAAGCTGTGTGTGTGTGTGTGAATCCCATCTGGGAATCGCCACATCCACTGCCTTACCAACTACCATCACGTCTGTCTTGTCGAGATTCAACTTCATTCGGCTCACCCTCATCCAGTCCCCTACAGCCACCAAACATTGGGTAGGCACCAAGACTGCTGGGCCTGGGTCAGATGAAAAAAAAGAGGTAGAACTGGGTGTCATCAGCATATTGATGACGACACACCACATGCCATCTCACAACCTCACCAAGTGGCTGAATATACACATTGATCAGGAGAGGGGACAAAATGGAACCTTGCGGGACTACACAGATGAAATGTCGAGGGGATGAAAAACAGTTCCCGAGCACCACACGCTGAGTTCTTCTTGCCAGGAAGGAGCAGAAACATTCAAGAATAATTCTGCCCACACCGGCTTGGTCCCGCAAATGAGTCACCAACATCTCATGGTCAATGGTATCAAAGGCTGCTGATAGATCTAACAGAATTAGCATGGTTGAACAGCCCTGATCCAATTCATGGCGAGAGTCATTGACCAAGGTCACAAGCGCAGTCTCTGTGCCATAGCCCAGACAAAAGCCAGACTGTGCGGGGTCCAGATAACTGGTGCGGTCCAGATGCCCCTGCAACTGCTGAGCCACTACCGGTTCAATAACCTTCCCTAAAAAGGGAGGGTTCAAGACTGGCTGGTAACTGGCAAGGGAATCAATGCCAAGTGGTGTTTTTTTGAGCAGAGTCCACACCACCACCTCTTTGAGACAGCTCAGCCCTCTGCTCTTCTGAAAGGAGGCGTTGATCACTCCAGCCAGCAGCAACCCCACTGTCTCCTGGCTGGCCTTAACCAGTGGCCCTAACAGTCCCAAGAACATCCCCAGCCTTGACAGACAACACAGACTAGAGTTGATCCCATGAAACCAGACCCGGAGAAATGCCCGCAACCTCTGGTGCACCCATTGCAATAAGTGCAGCATTGAAGTTGTGGTGAATCCAGGTGATAGGGATGTGCGAACAGACCGGAGTTCGGATGTTTGCATGTTCAGACTAAAAACTTAGTTCAGGTTCGTGGGTTCAGTCCCGCGGAGTTCGGACCCCCCAAATATTCTGAAAGTTTGGTCCTGCCTGGAGGCTTGGGGTGCTCCAGGGGTGCCCGTCGGGGCATGGCAGGCCGTCAGAGACACAGCAGCAGCAGAGACCGGGAAGGTTTGGGGCTTGTAACCCCAGATTGCCCGGGCAAGCAGACTCAGTGCTTGGCCCCCGGGGGTGCCCGTGGAGGTATGGCTGGCCGTCTGAGACTCAGAGGCAGCAGCAGCAGAGGCCAGGTGTTGCAGGCTTCCAGGCATTGATGGAGCAGCGGCAGAGACCCGGCCAGGGCTTGGTGACTGGCACCGCTATTTGGCTGGGTGCTGCAGGCTGGCATCGTACTCGACCGATATCAAGAAGATTTCCTGCAAATTGGGCAAGCCTTGCCCAGTGGAGAATCTCATGAACACCCAGCCCCCTCACGCCGGTGTACTCACCTGAGCCATGCTCGTCTACAAGAGGGAGGAGCAAATGGCTGACGTGCAGTACCAGCAGCAGCAGACATTGAATTGCCAGTGCACAGTAACTGTGGCTGGTATCCCTACTTGGCTGGGCATTGCAGGCTGGCTGGCATCGGTGGAGCAGCGGCAGAGGCCTGTCCACAGCTCGGTAGCTGGCATAACTATTTGGCTGGGTGTTGCAGGCTGGCTGGCATCGGTAGAGCATTTGCAGACAGTGAAATGCAACAGCAGCCCTCCCTGCCTGTTATGTAGGCCCCAGAACCCTGATGGTGGGTCCTGGAGCTGGAGTGGTTGACTGTTTCTTGATGCAGTGGAATGACAGCTCCCTGTGAGAGGAATGACAGCCCAAAACCCTGATGATGGGTCCTGAGGCTAGAGTGGAAGCTTCTGAATGACATGGATGGACAGCCCTCCCTGCCTGGAACTTAGGTTAGCTGGCATCAGTGGAGTATTGCCAGATAGTGAGGTGGAACGACAGTCCTCCCTGACTGGAATGCAGGCCCCAGAACCCTAATGGTGGGTGCTGGAGTGGCTGGCTGTTTCTTGCTGTGCTGGAATGACAGCTCCCCATGAGCGGAATGACGGCCCCATAACTCTAACAGTGGGTCCTGGGCTGGAGTGGCTGGCTGTGTCTTGATGCAGTGGAATGACGGTCACAGAACCCTGATGGTGGGTCCTGGGACTAAAGTGGCAGCTTCTGGATGACGTGGAATGACAGCGCTCCCTGCCTGTAACATAGGCCCCAGAATCCTGATGGTGGGACCTGGGACTGGAGTGACTGGCTATTTCTTGATGCGGTGGAATGATTGCTCCCCGTGAGCGGAATGATGGTCCCAGAACCCTGACGCTGGGTCCTGGGACTAGAGTGGCAGCTTCTGGATGAAGTGGACAGGCAGGCAGCGTGACATGAGTGGCGGAAAGCAGGTTGAGACAGGGTTTGAGCTTGGTAACCAGGGCAGGCAAACAGGCAGCGTGGCATGAGCATCAGAAGGCAGGCTGAGGCAGACTTTGAGCTTTGCAACCTGGATGCGCAGACAGGCAGCATGGCATGAGCGGTGGAAATCAGGCTGAGGCAGGGTTCAGGCTTGGCAACCAGGGCAGGAAGACAGGTAGCATGGCATGAGAGGCAGTAGAGAAGGCACATTGGGGCATTAATTTATTTATTAATTATTAATTATTATTATTATTATAAGCACTTGTATAGTGCCTACTGTGTACCTGGTGCCTTACAGAACAGTGAGATAGACGCAGTCCCTGCCTATGGTTTACAATCTAATAGACACAGAGGGGGAAGACAAGGAGAAGGGACATAGGTTGAGACAAAGGATAAATAACATTGAAGTGGATGTGAAGTCTCAGGTGCACGTGCTTGGTTACATTTGGCAGGAGTATGTGGGGAGGGAAGACAGTAGATATTCCGGGAAGAGTTCTAACAGGCGTCGGGAAAGGTGGTGAGGAAGAGGTGAGTTTTGAGGAGGGACTTGAAGTTGTGGAGGGAGGGGGCAAGGCGGATGTGGGCAGGGAGGGAGTTCCAGGCATAGGGGGCAGTAAGGGAAAAGGGACAAAGGCAGTTAAGGGAGCAGGGGAGATGAGGGAGAGTGAGGGAGGGGACAGAGGAGGAGCAGAGAGTGCGTGCAAGAGTGTGCATGGAGACTAGGGCTGAGAGGTAAGGGGGAGCCAGGTTGTGAAGGGTTTTGTAGGCGAATACCAGGAGTTTGTGAAGGATGTGTTCAGGAAGGGGGAGCCAGTGAAGCGAGGAGAGGAGAGGTTGCACGTGGTCAAAGCGCCGAGCTGAGTGGATGACCCTAGCAGCAGAATTTTGGATTGAGATAAGGGGGGACAGGTAAGAGTGGGGGAGGCTGGCAAGGAGGAGGTTGCAGTAGTCAAGGTGAGAGATGGCCATGGCATGAATAAGGGTTTTGGCTGAGGAGACAGAGAAAGGGGCGAATCTGAGCAATTTTATGGAGGGTGAAGTGACAGGACTTGGCACCAGAACCGATGTAAGGTTTAAAGGAAAGATGAGAATCAAAGACCAAGACCAAGCTTCGGGCTTGGGGAATGGGACGGATGGTGACATTGGGACATCCAGGCGGCGATATTAGAGAGACAGTTAATGAGACGAGTTTGGACAGAAGGGGAGAGAGAGGGGATGGAGATATAGAGTTGAGTGTCGTCAGCATAGAGGTGATATTGGAAGCCCTGGGAGGCAATGAGTTTTCCAAGGGACAGGGTGTAGATAGAGAAGAGGAGAGGGCCCAGGAACCCCAACTGAGAAGGGAAGGGAGGAGTAGTTGGAATTGGGAAGAGACACATTAAAGGAGTGGTTAGAGAGACAGGAGGAGAACCAGTCAAGGACAGAGCCACAGAAGCCTAGGGAGCAAAGAGAGTCCAGTAGAAGCGAGTGGTCGACAGTGTCAAAGGCAGCAGAAAGGTCAAGGAGGACAAGAATGGAATAAAGGTGCTTAGATTTAGCAACAAGCAGATCATTGGTGATCTTGGCAAGGGAAGTTTCAGTGGAGTGAAGGGGACAGAAGCCAGATTGGAGAGAGTCCCGGGAGGAGTTGGCAGAGAGGAGATCCAAACAGAGGGAGTAGACAACACATGCCAGAAGATTAGAGGCGAAGGGTAGGAGGGAGACCGATCAGTAACTAGGGGAGTCAAAGGGGTGGAGGGTGGAATTTTTGAGGATGGGAGAGACCGTGGCATGCTTGAAGACAGAGGGGAAGGAGCCAGTGGAGAGGGAGAGATTAATGACATGTAAAGGGGGGGGCAACAGTGGGAGCAATAGAAATGAGGAGGTGGGAGGGGATTGGGTTGAGAGGGCAGGTGGAGGGGTTGGAGGAAAAGAGAGAAGAGAGGAGATTTCCTCAAGGGAGGCAGGAGGGAAGGAAGAGATGAGAGAGAGGGGAGGGGGAGGGGATGTTGAGGTAGCAGGGAGAGGAGATGGGTGGGAAGCAATGTCCTGGTGGATCTTGTCAATATTTGAGGTGAAGAATGATGCAAGATCCTGAGCAGAAAGGGAAGAGGGTGGAGAGGGTCAGGGGGGCTTGAGAAGGGAGTCAAAGGTGGAGAAGAGGTGACGGAATCACAAGAGTAGGATTCAACCTGGGAGGCATGGTAGTGCTGCCTCGGCAGGGAGATAGCGGAAGAGAGGGAGGAGAGGGAGAATTTGTAGTGGAGGAAATCCAGACGGGAGAGGGATTTGCGCCAGAGGCGTTCAGCAGCCCGGGTGCAGGAGCAGAGGTAGTGGATAGTAGGGGTGATCCAAGGACGGGGGTTTTGGGGTTGAATGGGGTGGGAGGAGAGGGGGGCAAGAGAGTCAAGGGCCGTGGCGAGAGAGGCATTGAGCGAGGAGATGGCAGGATCAGGGGAAGAGGAGGAGAAGACAGGAGGGGGGAGAGGGAGGAGGCAAAATCTAAAGGGTTAATAGCCAGCAAATCACAGAAGGGCCATGGAGCTGGGGAAGAAGATGGGGGTTGGTGGGAGAGGTTGAAGCAAGTGAGGTAGTGGTCAGACATAGGACAAAGGTCAAAGGAGATGTCAGCAACAGGACAGTTTCTGGAGAGGATGAGGTCGAGAGAGTGGCTGTCGGTGTGGATGGGGGGATCATTCCAGATGCAAAGATCAAAGGAGGAGGTTAGGGAGAGAAAACAGTAGATAGAGGGCAAGGAAGGTGCATCAACATGGATGCTGAAGTCCTGAGTGCCTTGGGAAGGCACTCAGATAGGCTGGCGAAGACTGTGCAGCATGTGAGAGAGAACCAGTCAGATAGGCAGGCCAAGATCATCTAGCCAGAGGTCAGCTGGCTGGCTTACAGCATCCCAATGCCACTTGGCGTCATGAGATCAGTTATATAGACTGGCCGAAGCCGTCTAATGAGAGAGAGAGAGAGAGGCAGGATGGGGGCCGGGCATTTGGAGGGAGGGACAGCACCTCAGCAGCAGCAGCACCTGATCGAGCGGGGGAGGAAGCTGGCCGGTTTCTTTAACCGGAGCGTGAAGGGCAGCAACCTCCTCCGGGCAATGCAGGCAGAGCAAGGCTCCTCAGTGTACCGGCTGGTGCAGGATGTGTCCACCTGGTGGAATTCGACGTTCCTGATGCTCGAGCGGCTTCTTGAGCAGAAAGCTGCCTTGCATCAGGTTCAACTGGTGACGGACAGTGGGGCACCTCCAGGGTACGATGGGGCAGAATGGGAGATACTGGCTCACTTGGTCTTCATACTCAGACCATTCCTGGCCGTGACTGAGACCATCAGCTCCTCCACGGCCACCATCAGCCAGGTGACCCTCTGGTCCAGAGCCTGCACAGGAGGCTGGAGGAGATTATCCAGGGGCAGGATTGTGGTCCTCAGGGCAGGAACCTGACAGATGAGGTGGTTGCCCTGGTGCAGCAGCTGAAGGCAGGGCTGAAGGCATGGTTCAATGAGCTCTTGCAGTGGGCGGAATACATTTTGGCAACTGTGCTGGACCCCAGTGTCAAGGGCAGTGTGGCATGCCAGACAGCGCTCTATGGGCACTGGAAGGGTGAACTGGTGGAGAGGGTCCAGCAGGCAGAGAGGGCTCATGAGACTGCACGGCAGGAGCAGCAGGACACCCCTGGGGATGGTGGGAGCAGCCACCCCTTTCAGCTGGCGGGGTCAATCCCTCCCCCCTGCCCTAGCAGTAGCAGCACCAGTAGCAGGCTGAGCAGCAGCAGCACCCCTATTACCAGCAGCAACTCGTATATGCAGGGCACTCTGGCGAGCATGGGCTCATGCACAGCAGGGCAGGCAGCATGGCTGAGGGAAGTGGTGGACATGGTGCCCAGACAGCGTAACGTGTGGGAGTACGACAGCACCTCAGCACCCTGATAAGGTCCCAGCCTGCCTTCTCTACTGCCTCTCATGCCACGCTGTCTGTCTGCCCACCCACCCAGGTTTCCAAGATCAAACCCTGCCTCAGTCTGCCTTCCCATGCTCATGCCATGCTGCCTGTCTGCCCGCCCGCCCGCCCAGGTGGCCAAGATCAAACCCTGCCTCAGTCTGCCTTCTGCTCATGCCATGCTGCCTGACTGCCCACCTTGGTTGCCAACCTCGAACCCTGCCTCAGCCTGCCTACCTCTCATGCCAAGGTGCCTGTACCCTTGCCCTGGCCACCCTGGGTGAGTGCCCCACTGGCCTGGTAATCCCACTGCTGCTGTCTGCTGGTCAATGGGTGCTTTGCCCTGGCAAATCCAAATGTGCCCATGCAATCCTGCTGCTGCCATCTGCTGCTGTATGGGAGGTCTTCCCTGGCAAATCCTACCATCCTGGCTATATTATTGCTGTGCACAGGCAAATCCTACTGCTGACGTCTCTGCTGTTCCATGGGTTCTGTGCCCGATCAATACAATGTCTGCTGCTGCCAATGCTGCCTCTGCTGTCTGTGCCATGGGTTCTGTGCCCATGCAATCCAATGTCTGCTGCTGCTGCCAATTCTGCCCCTTCTGTCTGTGCCATAGGTTCTGCTACCGGGCAATCCAATGTCTGCTGCCAATCCTGCCTCTGCTGTCTGTGCCATGGGTTCTGTGCCCTGGAAATCCAATGTCTGCTGCTGCTGTCAATGCTGCCCCTTCTGTCTGTGCCATGAGTTCTGCTACTGGGCAACCCAATGTCTGCTGCTGCTGCTGCCAATGCTGCCTCTGCTGTCTGTGCCACAGGTTCTGTGCCCCGGAAACCCAATGAGTTCTGCTACTGGGCAATCCAATGTCTGCTGCTGCTGCCAATGCTGCCTCTGCTGTCTGTGCCATGGGTTCTGATACTGGGTAATCCAATATCTGCTGCTACTGACAATGCTTCCTCTGCTTTCTGTGCGACCGGTTCTGTGCCCTGGCAATCCAATGTCGTCTGCTGCTGCCAATGCTGCCTCTGCTGTCTGTGTCATGGGTTCTGTGCCCGGGAAATCCAATCTCTGCTGCTGCTTCCAATGCTGCCTCTGCTGTCTGTGCCATGGGTTCTGTGCCACGGCAATCCAATGTCTGCTTCCAATGCTTCCTCTGCTGTCTGTGGCATGGGTTCTGCTACTGGGAAATCCAATGTCTGCTGCTGTTGCCAATGCTGCCTCTGCTGTCTGTGCCGTGGGTTCTGTGCCCCAGCAACCCAATGTCCGCTTCTGCTGCCTCTGCTGTGCCATGGGTACTGTGCCCCACAATCCAATGTCTCCTCCTGCTGCCAATGCTACCTCTGCTGTCTGTGCCATGGGTTCTGCTACCAGGAAATCCAATGTCTGCTGCTTCTACCAATACTGCCTCTGCTCTCTGTGCCACTGGTTCTGTGCCCCAGCAACCCAATGTTTCCTTCTGCTGCTTCTGCTGTGCCATGGGTGCTGTGCCATGGCAATCTAATGTCTCCTGCTGCTGCCAATGTTGCCTCTGTTGTCTGTGCCATGGGTTCTGTGCCATGGCAATCCAATGCCTGCTGCCAATGCTGTCTCTGCTGTCTGTGCCACGGGATCTGTGCCCCGGCAATCCAATGTCTGCTGCTGCTGCCAATGCTGCCTCTGCTGTCTGTGTCATGGGTTCTGTGCCCTGGCAATCCACTGTCTGCTTCTGCCTTTGCTGCTGCCTCTGCTGTCTGTGCCATGGGTTCTTCTACTGGGCAATCCAATATCTGCTGCTGCTGCCAATGCTGCCTCTGCTGTCTGTGCCATGGGTTCTGTGCCCTAGCAATCCAGTGTCTGCTGCTGCTGCCAATGCTGCCTCTGCTGTCTGTGCCATGGGTTCTGTGCCCTAGCAATCCAGTGTCTGCTGCTGCTGCCAATGCTGCCTCTGCTGTCTGTGCTATGGGTTCTATGCCCCAGCAACCCAATTCCCACTTCTGCTGCTTCTGTTGTGCCACGGATACTGTGCCCTGGCAATCCAGTGTCTGCTGCTGCTGCCAATGCTGCCTCTGCTGTCTGTGCAATGGGTTCTGCTACTGGGCAATCCAATGTCTGCTGCTGCTCCCAATGCTGCCTCTGCTGTCTGTGCCATGGGTACTGTGCCCCCGCAATCCAATGTCTGATACTGGGTGGCCATGTGATTCACCACTGGGCAAGGCTTGACCAATTGGAAAAATAGCTTGTTCAGATCTGGAGAGTAGGATGCAAGCCTACAACACCCAGCCAAGTAGGGGTGCCAGTCACTGAGCCCTGGCTGGGCCCCTGCCACTGCTCTTCTGATACCAGACAGCCTGCAATGCCCAGCCAAGCAGGGGTGCCAGCCACCAAGCCCTGGCCGGGCCTCTGCCGCTGCTCTGCCGATGCCTGGCAACCTGCAATGCCTGGCTGTGATGGTGGATAGAACTGAAGGACCCAGCATAGAGTGAGCAGAACTGGAGGCCTTCCAGCCTGCAATACCCAGCTGTGTAGGGGTGCCAGCCATCAAGCCCTGGCTGGGCCTTTGCCGCTTCTCTGCCGGTGCCAGCCAGCCTGCAATGCCCGGCCAAGCAGGGTTGCCAGCCACAAAGCCCTGGCTGGGCCTCTGCTACTGCTCCACTTATGCCAACCTCTAATGCCCAGCCAAGTAGGGGTGCTGGCTGCCAAGCCCTGGTCAGGCCTATGCCGCTGCTCCACCGATGCCAGCCTGTAATGCCCTGACCCCTATGGGTGCCATCCACCAAACCCAAAGCCTTCCTGGCTTCTGCTACTACTACAGCTGGCTCTCAGACAGCCATCCCTGGCACCATGGGCACCCCCAGGGGCCAAGCGCCGAGCCTGCCTACCCAGGAAACCTGGGGTGCCAAACGTCAAGCCTTCCCAGTCTCTGCTGCTGCTGTTTGGTCTCCAACGGCCAGCCCTGGTGCCATGGGTACCCCTGGGGGTCCCTGGAGTGCCCCAAGCCTCCCAGTGGTGCCAAACACCACCAAACATTCAGGGGGTCCGAACTCTGCTGGACTGAACCTACGAACCTGAACTAAGTTTTTAGTCTGAAAGGTTGAATGGCCGAACATCTGAACTCCGTCCTGTTCACACATCCCTAATACAATTATATCTGTGTTAAGAGATGACATAGTATGCACCTGTGTAATGTTCATTTGATGGGGTCCCCTTGCAAGTTACATCCTACTGCTCTCTGGGGCTGCTTTTTACTGCGACCACTAGTTGTCAGGGCCATATTGTCAGGGGCATGGGCTGTCCCTGCAGATGGTGGCTCCCCAACCAACAAGTCCCCACCTGCCGGCAGGTCCGCCTGCCAGGGTTGCCCCCCACTGCCTCATCTCTGATGCCCCCGGCAACTGTGCAGCCACAGAGAGAGGTTGCCATGGCAACCCACTGACAGGACACCACTACAGGGCCCTCCCCCACCGTGATTCAAGATGCAGGGGCCAGGCCTCCAGCGCTGCGCCACTCAGCTTATCTCCTAGCACACCAGGGGTGCATGGCAAGTTCTTTAAATGCCAGCACTGCAGAACATACAGCACCAGTAATTGGATCAGACTGGTCCCCTTGCTGATTGTTGACTTCTGACTTGCTTGTGTTCCTGCATCCTCACTGTTCCCTGCTCCCTCCATGTTCCCCCTTCAACTCCCTGTGCTGTGTGGCATGTGCTGAGTTGTGTATAACGTGAGTGGCTGTTCTCTTGCCCCTTGTTTCCTAGATTCTGTGGAAGAGTGAAAGGTGGTGTGAGTGGGTGTGGCCCCCTTGTTCCCTAGATTCTGTGGAAGAGTGAAAGGTGGTGTGAGTGGGTGTGGCCCCCTTCTCCCTTACCTAGGGGGGGCACCCCTGTCTCTCTCAGTGTGTGTGCTAGTCCTGTCATCATCCTCACTGTCCTGGCCCCTGTTCCCTCCCGTTTCTCACTACCAACACTATCTTTCCCTTGCCCAGTGGTGTATGTTAGAGGCGCGTGTCTGGTGTGGGATACCAGGGAGACCTTTAATGCTATCCGCTCTGCGCCCTATGATGAGATAGGCCTAGGCTCTTGCAGCCATATCAGCCACCACTCTAACCTGACGGGCATCCTTAAGACCCCAGTTGATCTCCGGCATTTCCCTGAGCTATCTCCATGGCTGGAAGTGCAATTGGGGGTATTTCTCTGTGTGTGGACCCATCCTCCCTTGCTCCCTATCTTCTCTCCCCCCACCCCATAACACATATAGAGACTGCAAGGCTGAAACTGACACAAGCAATAGCAGTAGGGATGGGCAAACAGAATTGAATTCGGAAATTCAGTTCGGTTCGGTTCAGAAATTCAGTTCGGTTTGGAAGTTTGGTTCAGTCGACCGAACTATTCAGTTTGGTCCGAACTCCGAACTTCCAAACAAAGTTCAGAAATTAAAACCCCATTGAACTAAATGGAATGTTATCTTTTAGGGATGGGCAGACAGAGCTGAGTTCGGAAATTTGGTTTGGTTCGGTTCAAAAATCGAGCTCAGTTTGGAGGTTCGGTTCGGTCGACTGAACTGGTTGAGTTCAGACCGAACTCCTAACTTCTGAACTGCATTTGCCCATCCCTAAATAGCAGGTCCATTGAGATTCTGGAGGGTTTATGGTGGAAGACTTGTTGCACCTGCATTAAAACTTTTCAATTTAAAAACTAGACCCCGAGTTCTATATGATGCAGAAGTCTGGTGACTGGTTTCCACTGATATACTCAAATTCCCCAAAAATCAATTCCTGAGAACACTCCTTGCAGTTCCCAAGTGTACACCCACAAGCCTGACACGCCTCAAAACTGGAACAATGCCTATGACAGTTAAGATTCTCATAGCTCCTCTGAACTATTGGTGCAGGCTAGAGGACATGGCGTAGGATAGACTCCCTCGCTGCTGTTTTGAGGAGGCTAGGGCTTAGACCTCTCCATGGTTATGGAGAGGTAGAGCGTTGAGGCATCTGCAAGATTTGGGGCTTTCCATGGATATGCTCAGTAATGTTCCTGGGTATAAGAGGACATTGATAATATGAAAGCAATTAGTCAACCAAGCCATTCAGGCTGACCTGGGAACCAAACAGATGCTCAAGAGTGCTCTGTTTTATACATTTTCAAAGTTCACCTCAGGCTTTGAGTCATATTTGCATGCATTGAAGGACCCTAAGCTGTGCAGGGCTTTGACCCTGCTCCTCTTTGACTTTTTACCAACTAAAGTCCTTGTGGGTAGACGTAATGGGACCCTTTATGAAAGCAGACTTTGCTCCTGCAATTTAGGGCAGATTGAGGATCTCTTGCATATTCTTTTTGTGTGCCCGCTTACTGAGCATCTGAGAGAGATTTATTTAACCCCATGGATTGCCTCTATATCTCATTTCTCTCCCCATCCGTTTTTGGTATTTTTCACATGGCCAAAACCCCTGATATTATCTGCAATCTGGCTAAGATGACCTGGGATATATGTAAGCACTGATCCAAATCAGAACCACTTTTTAGAGTTAAGTAGTTTTAGTTAAAGTATATGGCATTATGCTGCATTTTCTTGTTTTTATTTTGTTTTTGTGTTACTCTGGGCCAAGGCGCAAGCCAGCACCATCAATACATTATTAATTATTTTTATTCTATGGTCCCAAATTATTCTACAATCATTAACATACAAAGTCTCAGTATTTCTGTTAAGATGTGGTGGATAAGAGTTTTCCTATTTAAAGATGAGGAAACTGAGTCACTGAAGGGGTCTGGTTTTTTTCATAGGGCTGGTTTAAAATTTTAAAACAGAAATTGCCATTTCAAAAGTCGTAGAATTTTTTGGGTGAACTTTTGTTGACAAACAATTTCTAGGTGGGGAGGTTGCTAGTGGAGTTCCTCAGGAATCTGTTTTGGGACCAGTCTTGTTTAATATATTTATAACTGTCTTTGGTGAGGGAAGTAAGAGTGGGCTAAAAAAGTTTGCTAATTATACCAAATTGTGAGGAATTGCCAATGCAGAGGAGGATTGGGAAATTATTCAGGATGAACTGGATGACCTCATGGATTGCAGTGTTAGGAACTGGATGAAATTTAATAGTGCAACATGCAAGGTTATACATTTGGAGTTTAATAATAATTTTTTTAGTTACCATCTAGGAATTCATCTGTTGGAAACAAGAGAGGAGGAAAGGGACTTTGGGGGATTATAACTAATCATAAAATGATTATTGGTCACCAATGTGATGCAGTTGTAAATAAAGGCAAATGCTATCCTGGGATGTATTAAGCATGATATTGCCAACAGGGAAAGTGAGGTATTGTTGCCTCTGTATGGGGCTCTGGTACGACCGCATCTGGAGTACTGTGTTCATTCAGTTGTGGTCACCAATGTTTAAGAACGATGAATCTAAACTGGAACAAGTGCACTATAGAGCTACCAGGATGATCAGATGGATAAAAGACTTAACCTATGAGATGAGACTGAAGGAGCTTAAGCCTATCAAAAAGAAGGCTAAGGGGAGATACATTTACATTGCATAAATATATCAGGGAAGTTAACAAAATAGAGGGGGAAGATTTGTTCCAACTAGGGGTGGGGCTTTGGGAAAAATCTCGGTTTTATCGGTATTGGATCACTGTTGACTGGTTCTCCTATCGGCTCTTGGTTCTCTCAGTATCAGATTTTTAACATTGCAATTTTACCCATTGACTTCAATGGGAAAACCACAATGTTAAATATCCAACAAAAAACCCAATGCAAACGTTCTTATACCACTAATACCAAGAAAAGAATCAAGATTTCAGATTAATCTGATAGAGCTATTATTGGCTACTTTCAGTTCTCGGCAATACCGAGAGTCCCATTCCTAGTAACTAAAAGGGAGCATCGGTTCAAGAACTAATGGATAGAAGCTGGTTATCAATGGGAAAAATCCAATGGCCTGCATACACTGATCGTGGGTGCCATGCTCTGGCCAGAAAGTGAGCACTTAGGTGTGCATGTATGCCGCGCACGCAGCAGAGCCACCCAGGGCTGGGCTGTGTGCATGGCATATGTGCGCACATGAACGCCTGCATTCTGGCTGTGCACCGATCATGAGGGTCGGTGTATGTTGCCCTTTGGATTGCTCTCATTAGGTTTAGGCTGGAAATTAGAAAAGGTTTTTAACTAGGGCTGCACCAAATATTAAATTATATATATTTGTGAGTATTCTCCAAGTGTCCAAGGACAAGTTCTAAGTGTTTGGGCAGGCCTGAGGACCCTAGGAGAATACTCAGGAATTCTAATGACAGGGGTAAAGGGGGCCAGAGGGAGCCTGGGGGGAGGGAATGGGTCGAGGAAGAGGGGGTAGGGGTCTAGCAGGGGCTTAGGGGTAGAGTACTCACCCTCCAGAGGGGGTACAGCGGTGCATAGTTTCCTCCAGGCCAGTTACGTTTATTTTTTTAAAGCTGGGTATGCTCAGAAGGGCAGAATGGTGTACCAGTGCTGCCAGCACAATCATGGAAAAGTCTGCGCATGCTCAGAAGGTCAAGGAGCTGTTCACCCCTTCTGAGCATGCGCAGCTTCCCCCCCCTTTTTTAAAAACTTACCCAGTCCCAGAGGAAGCCACAGGTTGCCAGACCTCATCCAGGGGGTGAGTGTTCTACTCCAGAGCCCCTGCTAGGCCCCACCCCCTTGAGCACCCCACCTCTGAGCTCCTGATAGGCCCCCCACTCCCTCTTTCCTGGATCCTGATGGCCTATTCTCTCCCTGGCCACCAGGGGCCAGGGAAGGGGGAGCAGGGGTTTGGGCCATCCTCTGACCCCCTTCCCTGTACTCAGCCAAGGATTTTCTGAGTATCAGGGGCCATTCCTCAAACCCTAGGAACTTGGAATATCAAGTCAAGCGCCTCGGTCCTCTGAGTATTCTGAGAAAAATCGAGGACCAAGTTTAAGCACTTTTAAAAACAATTAAGAGCAGTGCACTACTGGAATAAGCTTCCAGGGGAAGTCATGGGAGCAAAGAATCTGAATAGTTTCAAAATGGAGTTGGATAAATTTATGGCATATATCTTGTGAGGAGTTTTTATTATTTAATGCTACAGGACAACATGTTTCCCACCCCTCAGCAATACATATTGGGTCCACCACCACCACTTTCTTCCTGTGGCATGAAAGTTGGCTGCGGCTGGAGATGGGAATGTTGAGGCATTCTGAAGACTGGGTGCTATATTGTATATCAGGTGCCTTGCTGGTGGGGCCTGCATGCATATTCAGGGTGTAACTGATTACCATACTTGGAGTCAGAAAGGAATTTTCCCTCTGGGCAGATTGGCAGTTGACTCTGAGGGTTTTTCACCTTCCCCTGCAGCATGAGTCAGGCTTACTTGCTTGGGACATCTGTATCCTTCTTTTTCTAAAATTATTTCCTGTTACTTCAGGTGTTGGTGTGCTCTGGTTGGTCCCAGTCTCTGCTTATAGGTATCGGTGGGATTTCTCTGTGTGGATGGTTGGGATGTAGCAGGTTCTTCAGTGGTGCAGGGGGTTGGACTAGATGACCCTTGATGTACCTTCTAGCTTTGTGAATCCTTTTTAAATGGGCTGCTGTGAGCGGGGATGGGTGTGCATGTCAGTGCGCAGGTGGTGGGGGGGACACCGTTACATGGGCACACACCCATCTCCAACCACCTCCATGCACTGAGCAATCACCATTTTTGCTAGTTGCTCCGTAAGTGGGTGATGGGTGGAGATGGGTGTTGCGCAGGAGCACGCTCACATACACACACACACACACACACACACACACACACACACACACACACACTGCTGCGGCAGTCACACGGGTGGCACCCACACATGCCCACGCAGCGGATCTGTGTGGACATGCGTGGGCCCGTCTCATGGAAAAAGGGACTGTGACTCTAATTACAAAGTGTCAAAATTGTTGAAAACCTCAGAATTCTTCTTAGAGGTTTTTTGTTTGTTTGTTTTTGTTTTACATTGACAACAGTTATCACTGACAAGATAACAAAGTTTTCAACTTGGAATCTGACATCTCAAACAACGCTACAATAAACAGATTATTATTGGAAGACATCTGAAAAGGATATTGTGGCAGAGTCCAGCCACAAGATGGCCCCCAGAACTGAAGGCAAAACAAAATGGCGCCTGTCTAGGGACATACTTAGTTAAAAGGGTACTGCGACCCTTTAAACCAGAACAGCCTCTGACCTATAAAGGGCCTATTCTAGAAGGAGGATGGCAGTCAACAGGAGAAACTGAAGGAAGCACATCTCTTCAAGTACTGGCTGCCCTGGGCTGGAGCCCTGGAAAGGTGGAGTAATGGGCCCACATTAGAGGTACTACAAGCCCAGGCTTTGCAGAGGAGACCAGGTCTCAACTTGGACTTCTGATTGGAAACATCCAGGTGGGATGGGATCTTTTCATACCTTAAATCTAGTAATTAGGTTTAGGTCTTTGATTTTCAACGGACCCACCTTTGTAAAAGGTGGGTTCAGGCTGGCTGTAGGAATGAGTGTTGAGGCCAGACCCGAAATTTAAGAACCCTTCAACTGGGGAGATAAGGGAGCACTGCAGGGTGCCCCATCTTTTGTCCAAGGCCCGGAGCTAATTTCCCCATAATTGCCCAAAGAAGAGGGACCCTACAAATATACTTACTAGGGGTGGGAATATCAGTTCTCCCGAGATCCGATATTGCCGGTATTTGGGTGTATCGGCTTAATCCGATAAATCCAATATTTACCTGTACCTATTGGCTTCAATGGCTGCAATGTAAAAAATCAGGTACCGCGGCCAATGTTAAAAATCCGGTATGCTGATACCGGTATATCCGGTACCTTGGAGATCCAATACTGGTACATCCGGTACCCAGTATTCTTCCCGGTGTCCCACCCCTAATTTACCGTTCACACCCTGGACACACACACACGTCATCAACACAACTGGGGACTGCTGCACTGCAACATGGTACATGTTAGGTATGGGCGAACACGGTTTGGAAGTTTGGAGTTCGGCCCGAACTCGGCCTGTTCAGACGACCAAACCTGAACCTGAATCTGAACATGAACTGACCAAATCAAACTCAATTCCGAATGTTGAAATAACCGAACAGTTTGGTCAGTTCAGATCGCGTTCGGGTGGCAAAAAAAGGGTCACAGGAAGGTCAAACATGACAGGGAGGGGTAGTCAGCTGAGGAGCAGACTTCAAGGCACCAGGGGTGGAGAGGCTTGCAAAAAACGAAACTATCTGCCTCCCGCCTTCCCAACACCTTCTGAGCTAGTCACTGTTCCTGAACAGCAGGCGTTTCAGAAGGCTCCCTCTCCCAGCATTTCCCAGCTCCCCAATCCATTGCAATCCTCCTCCATTTCACCCATCCAACCCATCTACCCCATATTCTCATTCATTTATTTAGCTTAACTTAGATAGATTTAGTGGCTATTTTTTGTTTTTACCCCTCCCTGTGTTCCCTGTGTTCAATCTTCCTTCCTCCCTCCCCCCTTCCATTGAATCCTTTCCCTCTCCCATATATTCCATCCCAGATTCCCTTCCCTTCCCCTGTTTTTTCATTTAGAGTAGGATTATTAGATTGTTTTAAGTTTCATTTCAGTTTTGTACTGAAATGAAACTTAAACCTTAAACTGAAACCT
>QEPC01011901.1:913443-961792 GCA_003113815.1 Sphenodon punctatus | reverse complement strand
AGCGTTAGTGATTTAGTTTTAGTGTTTGTAGGAGTAGGCCTGTGTACTTATTAGATAATCCATTTAGTTCATAGCATTTAGAATAGTTAATAGCAGTTAGATTTAGTGTTAGATTTAGTGTTAGATAGATAAAAATTTAAATTAAAAAACCCATATAAAAACAAAAAAACCAAATAAAAAACAAAAAAAATATCAAACCAAATAAAAAACAAAAAAACAAAAAACAAAAACAAAACCCCATAACAAAACATTTCCCGAACATCCGAACCCAAACCGAATAGCCAAACCGAACAGCTGAACCCGGCGAACTAACCGAACAGCCGAACTGAACGGCCGAACCGAACACAGCTGAACTGAATGGTCGAACCCGAACCGCGATCTGTTCGCCCATCCCTAGTACATGTTAAATGAGAGTATTACAGTACAAACAGACATACCATACAATACTTGATTTGGGTTTAGCTTATATTCTTTATATTCTAATTTTACTTAATCATTTAACATATAGATTGAAGATGTATTCAGCTCTTGGTTAATAATGTAAGGACAACTACATGGGAAATATAACTGTAAAACATATGTACAAAGACAAATATACTTGTGAACTGAAATCAATAAAGTTCATTAAGTGCTAACCCTCCCCCCCAAAAAAAACCCAACCCACTGCTGTCAGTAAGTGTTTGCTTGGGGGCGGGGGGGAGAGAAGAAGAAAAGTTCAACTTGGAAATAGTTGTGAAATTTTCAAAACTCATTTTTGATTTTTCAGATTTAAATTTCCAATGCAATATTGAAATATTTTGTGATAATTACATTCCTCTTGTTGACCAAATCGACTTTGGTATCCATGGCAGAACAGTGGCAACTGCCCTTTCATTGGGTGTTTTCAAACAAGTGCCTTCCCATGCATTACCCACACATGGCAGTGGTTGCCATGGGTAACCAGTGGTAATGTGTGGGTAATGCATGAGAAGGCACTTGTCTGAAAACACCCAGTGAACCTGCAATAGAAGCTGTAGGAGCTACATGCAGGGAATAAAGCTACACCAAGGAAACAACTCTGCTAGGAACTATTCAGAGAGATAGTAGTTTTCGGTGGTTAGTTACACCACTGAGAGAAGTACTTGGAGGATCTGGGTTCTAGTCCCATATCTGGTGCCAAATGGCTGTGGGGCCTTTGAAAGCACTTCAGCTCTGTTTCCTCTGAGGGCTTGATCCAGAGTATTGTGGAATTCAGCAAGACTGTGGTGGACCTGGGCTCATGTCCCAATCATAGGTCCCCCTATGGGCAAAGGGTCCCCTCAGAGTCGTGGGAAGGGAGGACCTCCAGACGGGGAAGGAAGGCTTGCCCATGAAAGCTCCTGGCAGGCCTCTGGAGCAGCAGCGATGTTGCCACAAAGGTGGGTGGAGGTGGAGATTGAGGTGGAGGTGGGGGTAGCACTCCACACATACACACACACACTCTCCTAACAACTCTTTCTTGGTGTAGTCCTTTGCAAGTGTCCAAAGTACCAGTACGAAATTTTCAGAGTTGGCGGGAAGGTGGAATGCCAGATCCGCTCTCTCCCTTGTCCAGTCTGAAAATTTCCTAGCAGTGCTCAGGCCACTTATAGAGGACCCCCTCAAGGTCTGGGGCCCGGACTCAACTGAGCACTTCATGGTAGTGAGGGGGACAAGAACCCAGAGCCCTCTCACTCACACCTCTGGTGGACTTTGTGAATGCACAGGGCCCACATGGGGCTATGAACACACTTGAAGTGACAGCATGAGTGTTTAAGAAGCAATGGAGTAAAAGAGTCTCAAATGAAGTGAGCTCCAGTCTGTAGAAGACCCATGGCAATTCATGCGTAAGTCCCCCAACATATGGGGCCCATGAGTAAACCAGAAGTAATAAAACTTGTAACATAGGGCTCTGAAATACAGGGAGCTCCAGCATCCTGACAAGATGGAGGTGATGTTGGTGGGTGAGGGCCCGGGGAGCCTGGGAGTGGTTGAATCTCCTCTTGTGGGGGGGGGGTTGCCCTCCCATGGTCCCGCAGGTACAGAGTCTGGGTGTGCTCCTCAATTCACGGCTCAGCCTGGAATCTCAGGTTGTGACCATGGCGGGGAGTGCGTTTCGGCAGTTACATCTTGTCCGGCGGCTTCGGCCGTATCTCTCAGACTCTGACCTCACCACTGTCATCCATGCCTTCATCACCTCCAGGCTGGATTACTGCAATGTGCTCTACATGGGGCTGCCCGAGAAGCTGGTCTGGAGGCTGCAGCTTGTGCAGAATGCCACGGCCCATCTCCTTACTGGGGCGAGCCGCAGGGAGCACATAACACCTGTGCTCCGGGCTCTGCACTGGCTACCTATAAAGCACCAGGCTAGGTTCAAGGTGCTGGTTTTGACATATAAATCCCTTCACGGCCTGGGACCTGCCTATCTGCAGGATTGCCTCACTCCCCATGTGCCCATGCGACCCCTGAGATCATCCGTGGGGGCCTTTTTGGGTGAGACGGACGGCCACTGATGTGAGATCTTTCAGTGGCTGCCCCTGTGCTGTGGAATTCACTCCCGGAGGAGGCTTGGTTGGCCCCCACCCTCCTGTCGTTTCGACGTTTGTGTAAGACCTGGCTGTTCCGCCAGGCTTTTGGTGAGGGGGCAGGGTAGGGTGGGGGAGGTGGGGTTTGGGAGGGAGGGTGTGTTTTTATTACTTGTTCTAAAATTTGTAGATTTATTTTTAAATGTTTTATTTTTTTGTGCATGTTGTTCGCTGAGTTGAGCTGCCTTTGGGCAGGAAGGGCGGGATATAAGTTTTATAAATAAATAAAAATAAAAATAATCTGAAGGGGATGTTATGTAGTTTAACAGAACATCAAGGAAACATTTCCCTTTTTCTAATATGCAAGTTAGTGTGTCCCCATCAAGCATTCCTATCTCAGGTGAGAGCTCATATTTTTGTTGGGGGCTCAGCTTCCCAGACACTGTTTCCTCTCCCGCCCTTTGTCTTGTCTGAGTAAACACTACAAGATAGAGCCCTACTGGTGACCTTGAAAACAGTCTTCTAACAGCACAGCAAAAATGCCAGACAACACTAACTTGTATAATCTACTTATATTGTAAACTCTCTAGGACAGGGAATATCTTTTAATGCATATTTGTACAACAAGTAGCAAAGCGAGGCCTGGACCTCTGGGTGCAGCAGGAATGTAAATAATAATTGGAAATCACAGTCTGGGTTTAGGACAAGACGCAACAGTTGGTTGAAGCAGACAAATGGAGGTGAAAGACTGAAGATAAAAGTAAAAACAAACCGGTTTCTCATGCAAAGTTGTGAGCCAGTGCCTGCCTCCTTGGTAACTAGCCAAATCTTTACAAATTCTGATCAGGCCAAACGAGTTCAGAATAAAATTTCTAAATGTGTTTGCTCCCTCTTCAATTTTTAAATGAGCAAAGCTTAAAAAGATGCATGTGGCCAGAGTGCAAGAAGGACAGTGGGGAATGAGGAGCTCACAGAGAAATGTTGGCACTGCGATATATATTGGAAAAGGGACAATTAAAATTATATAAACAGCGCTGGCAAGACTAGAACTAAAACGAAGGTTAGACATAGCAATTTGGATGATCTGCTCTTTTTAAACTGAATGTATGAGCTGCCACATTCTGAGTGCTAGAGAGTTTAGAAATGACCCTATCAGGGAGATTGCATGGAAGAAAATTACAAAAGTCAATATTTGCCATTTCCAGGCCTGGAGGAAAATTTCAACAAAACACTAGGAACCTAAAGGCGTTGGGAAGATCACAAGAGAGAGAGAGAGAGAGGAAACGGAACTAGTAAGATTTTTAAAACTGATTCTGGAATTGAATTTTCATGACACAACAATAAACTCATTGCTCATTACACAATCCAAATCGGTGCTCTGTTAAAGTGGTGCAGCTCAGAGGTCAGGCATCCCCTAGACTGTCTGGTAGTTACACACTAGGAGACTAAAGAAGCTTAAGATGGTCAGCTGATGAAAACTCACACCCATTTGTTACTCCAGGAGCAACACATCAGTTTCTGGAAAAGGAAGCATGTGTTGAAATGGACCAGTCCCAGCAAAGCCATCAGTGAACTGGTTGCATTTTCCCACTTCAGATTTGAAAAAAACTAAAATTAGCTCTAATCCTTGTCAGCTGCAAATGGCCCTTTAGCATCCACCATTATCATTAGTAATTTATATATCACCTACAGTGTTTGAGGTGCTTTAGAGTCCTAATCTAGTTCATCCTCACTGCAACCTTGTGACGTAGGCCAATATTCCCATTTTACAGATGGGGAATGGAGGCTAAGAAATAGTAACTTGCCCAAAGCCACCCAGAAAGTTTATGACTAAGTCAGGATTTGAAACGTGATCTTCCAAGTCCAGCATGAAAACCACTAGGCTGCACTGACTCTTATCCTAGCCGAAGCTCTATTCCTGCCCCTTCCGGTTGCATGTAAGACTGACTACAACTTGCTAGGAGATTGGAGACAGTCTCTGTCCCCTTTGCATTGCAAGACTGGAACAAAGGGAGCATCCGAGTAAGTAGGTTATTAGGAGCATATATATTAACAAATATAAAGTGAAAGTATATTTTAATAAAACAAATAAGAGGAAGTATTTTTTTCACTCAGCGAACAATTAACTTGTGGAACTTGCTGACAGAGAAAGTGGTCACGGCCAGTAGTTTAGCTAATTTTAAAAGGGGATTGGATACATTCTTGGAGGACAGGTCCATTAATGGCTATTAGCCAAGTAGGTTTGGAAAACGTAACCTCTTACTGTTGGGGGCTGGAACAACAGGGAATGGATTGCCCATTGTGACCTGTCAGATACTTCTCCCAAGAAAAAGAGATTGGCCGCTGTCGGAGACAGGATGCTGGGCTTGATGGACCATTGGTTTTACCCAATATGGCACTACTTCCGTTCTTAACACATTAATGGGATCTCTCCTATTACCTTCTCACAAAACTCTCAGAAATCATGCCTCTGAAATGTGTCAAGACCTTGACAGGGGTGAATTAACCTTTCACCTAGGTCCCAATTCTGAGCAGGCCACATGTGCAACTTAATCCACTGGTACAGTCCTAATCCTAAATTAACATTTATCCACCTCCAGGACTGTTTGCATGTATCCAGGTCTGCAAGGGTGGGGGACATATCCATCGTAGCCATTCACCTCATAAAGATTTCAAGGCCTATATAGGTATATGCAAATATTGTTGTTAAGACGATGCCAGTATTAATTTGTCTTTACTATTATAAATACACTTAGTGAGTGCTGCATCCAGTTGTACAGTGAGAGGAGTCAATTACCCTTGCAGAGTTAAACCACTTGCTGCCTTACCATGAATTTCAAATCTCGAGACATAATACCAACGTAACTTTATATTTCTTCTATCTTCTCTTCATTCCATTGTTCCCTGTCTTTTTGGCTGGTTCACACATTCCTTTACAAATCTCTAATCCAGTTGCAGGTTGGTCAACAATCTGGAGGAGAAAATTCTGATTGGTTGCCAGGGGGAAATAAAATAAAATAAAAACATTGCAGTGCCATGCTCCCTCATGTTTGCTGGTGAAGGGATGGATCTGCTATTTCACACAGTGATTGGCTCCAAAATGTGGTAAATAAATATTTATTATTATTATTATTATTATTATTATTATCATCAAGCATTTATATAGCACCAGAAATGTACTTGGCGCTTTACAAAGTAATTGAATAGACATGGTCCCTGCCGTAGGGCTTACAATCTGAGAGACCAGGGGTGGTGGTGGGGGATATGAAGGAAGGGGAACAGAGGGAGAGACAAGGAGTGTAACATTCACGAGGATGCGAGGTCCCAGGTTCACGAGCTTGGCTAGTTTACATCAAGAATGATGGCTGATTGGTCCATGTGGTGAGGATATGAGTACACTGACCTTAGGTAACAGATTGTACTCGATGGAAGGTATCAGCAGGAGTTAGGAGAGGGGAGCAAGAAGTCAGGGAGGGCAGAGCAGAAGAGGTGGGTCTTGAGGAGGGATTTTAAGGTACGGAGAGAGGGGGCGAGGTAGATGTGGGCAGGGAGGGAGTTCCAGGTGTGGGGGGCAGCTAGGGAGAAAGGACAAAGGTGGTTAGGGGAGCAGGGAAGGCATGGGAGGGCGAGAGAGGGGTTAGAGGAGGAGCAGAGTTCACGGACTGGAATAAGGAGGGAAATTAGCGCAGAGAGGTAGGGGGGAGCAAGGTTGTGAAGAGCTTTATAGGTGAAGACTAGGAACTTGTGCAGGATTCTTTAAGGAAGGGGGAGCCAGTGAAGAGAGGAGAGGAGTGGCTGCACATGGTCGAAGCGACAGGCAAGGTGGATGACCCTGGCAGCAGAGTTTGGGATGGAGATAAGGGGAGAAAGGTAAGAGCGGGAGAGGCCAGTGAGAAGGAGGTTACAGTATCGAGGCAAGAGAAGACCAGGGCATGAACAAGGGTTTTGGCAGAGGAGACAGAGAGAAAAGGATGAATCTTAGCAATGTTATGGAGGGAGAAGCGACAGAATTTGGCAACAGAGTCAATGTAGGGTTTAAAAGAAAGGGGTGAGTCAAAGATGAAGCCTAAGCTACGGGCTTGGGGGACAGGAAGGATGGTGACCCCATCGATGAGGGTCAACAGGGAAGAGGGAGAGGACGGATGAAGGGGGAAGATAAGGAGTTCAGTTTTAGCCATGTTGAGTTTAAGTTGACGTTGAGACATCCAGGTAGAGATGTCAGAGAAACAGCTGGTGAGGCAAGCTTGAATAGATGGAGAGAGAGAGGGAGTAGAGAGATAGAGTTGAGTGTCATCAGCGTAGAGGAAATATTGGAAGCCATGGGAGGCAATGAGTTTGCCTAGGGACAGGGTATAGATAGAGTAGAGGAGAGGGCCAAGGACAGAGCCTTGGTAAACACCAACCGAGAGTGGAAGGGAGGAGGAGGTGGAGTTGGCAAGAGACACATTGAAGAAGTGGTCAGAGAGGTAGGTAGAAAACCAGTTGAGGATGAAGCCACGGAATCCAAGGGAGTGAAGTGAATCTAACAAGAGTGAGTGGTCAACAGTATCGAAGGCAGCAGAGAGGTCAAGGAGGACAAGAATGCAATTAGATTTAGCTGCAAGAAGATCGTTGGTGATCTTAGCAAGAGCAGTTTCAGTAGAGTGAAGGGGCAAAAGTCAGATTGGAGGGGGTCAAGGTAGGAGTTGGCGGAGAGGAAGTCGAGACAGCGGGAGTAGACAACATATGCAAGAAGCTTGGAAGCAAAAGGAAGGAGTGAGACAGGACGGTAGCTAGAACAGTCAGAGGGGTCAAGATCGGACTTTTTGAGGATAGGAGAGACAGTGGCGTACTTGAAGGCGGATGGGAAGGAGCCAGTAGAGAGGGAGAGGTTGATGATGTGGACTAGGGAACGGGCGACAGTGGACAGAAATCCGGAGATAAAATGGTACCTTTGGTAATGCGGTAAATGAACAGTAATAGTAAACAGAAAGTTGGTAATCACAACAGTATCTCACAGTATTTCAAGAGTAAAGAAATCATATCAGTAAATGGTCAGGAAATCAATCTGGTTTTCCAAGATGGTGGAATTACTAGCGAGTAGCAATTTAGCTGCTCCTTTCAATCCTCATTCCCATCTTTCCCTAAGTTCCTCATCTCTTGTCTCTCCCCCCTTGTTGATCCTAGATTTTAAACCTGTCTGTCGGAGCAGGGACAAGTCTCTGAACATTACTGTGCAATGCCTGCCACGTTGCTAGTGCTACATAAATTAATAAATAATGCCTATTTCCACCCACCCACAAATCTGAAGAAGAGAAGCTTCACATATACATGCACAACATGGCAGAGTGATTTTGTAACAGAAAACTGAACCATCACCATGGCTTGCTTATTTAATTTTTTTTATTTATTTATTTTATTTATTTAAATTCATATGCTTCCCTTCCCTGAGGCTCAGGGTGGCTTACAATCCATAAAAACATTTAAAACCAATTTGAAAAATCCTAAAACCCCCACAAAACCTACCCAAAACAACCTACCCACCCAACTCCCTCTAACATCTCCACCACAAAACCACACCCTATCCCCGCCCCCAAACGCATTTTCAAGTTTAAAAAATCTTACACTGCCTTTGGAAGATGCTCGGACCTGAGCTCAAATGAACCTCCAGGGAAAAGGAGTTCCAAACCATCAGGACAGCAACCGAGAATGCCCCCCGCAACATGAGCCCTTATTACATGAACAAGGCTAACAGACGGTACCCACAGGAAGTCACTCCTGGCCGATGGCAGGGGTCACAATGGGACATGAAAGGACAGGTGATATTTGAGATATTTATTTATTTATTTATTTTATTTTAATTTTTTACATTTTTACCCCACCCTTCTCAAAAGACTTAGGGTGGCTCACACCATTGAAAATATAAAATACAATAATATACAAGAAAAAGACCTTAAGATCCCCAACATCATCCCATTTACCTACCCACCCCACCCATTATCCCCACCTACCACCCATTAACCCCCCTTCTCCAAACCCCCCTACCAAATCCCACCCAACCCTATTCCTGCCTGTCAAACCCCTGGCCAAACAAAAAGGTCTTACGTCTCCTCCGGAAGACAAGCAGTCTTGGAGGAAGTTCCATAATTGTGGGGAAGCAACTGAGACTGCCCCTCCCCCCATGCACCTTGGTTCACAGGCAGTTGGAACTTGCAAGAGGGTGGCCCGGCTGACCTTGGAGGCTATGATGGGTCATAGGGGAAGAGGCGGGCTTTCAGATACCTGGGGCTCAAGTAGTTTAGGGACTTTATAGGTTAAAACCAACACCATGAATTGTGCCTGGAAAGCTACCAGTGGCCAGTGCAGACCCGGAGCACTGGTGTAATGTGCTTCCAGTGACCCACCCCCAAGAGAAGATGGGTTGCCGCATTCTGCTCCAACTGCTAGGGATGGGTGAACAGAATGCGGTTCGGATGTTCGGATGTTCGGTCGTTCAGTTCGAAATCTCAGTTCAGGTTCGATGGTTTGGTTCAGTCGAGTTCAGGTTGACCGAACTTGGCCGAACAGTCAAAAATAGCGCTATTGAAACCGGAACTGAAACCAAAACCTAATTTTTGGCCCTGAAAAGACGTTTTTCCTGTGCCCAAACTCATCGCAACTCATCTGAACATGACCAAACTGTTCGGTCATTCAAGAGTTTGGTTCGGCCGTTCGGTTTGGATGTCCAAACAGACTGAGTTCGATCCGAACTCCGGACATCCGAACCGCATTCTCCCATCCCTACCAACGGCAGCTTCCAACAGTCTTCAAGGGCAGCTCCGCTTAGAGTGCATTGCAGTAGTCTAATCTTGAGGTTACGAAGCCATGAATGATGGTGGCCAGATCTGAATCTGATATAAAATACAATAATATGCAAGAAAAATACCTTGACTCCCGACATCATCCCATCTAATCACCCACACCACCCATTATCCCCACCTACCACCCATTAACCCCCCTTCTCCAAACCCCCCTACCCATCATGGTGGGGGGTGGAGTGCTGGGCACAGAGCAGGGACGGGATTAGTCAGCCACACATTTCGGCGTCTCTCTACCCTCCCCAGTAGCCCCACTATGGGAATGTGTGTTGGGCAGCCTGACCTAGTCTGGACCATGTCTCCTGCAACTTCCCAACCCAGAATGTCATCAAATGACATTTCCCACCCAATCTCATCAAAAGAAAACACATTCTAGGAAACACCAGGTTGTGAACAATCAAAGACCATTTGTATTCATTGGCCTCTACGTGACAAAGGAAGCATTACCAGAAAAAGGACATTTTGAGAAACACCTCATGGAAGTGAAAGTGGAATTTTCCACAGGACACAACAAGGCAAAAAGAATGCAGAGGAAAACTAATAAGGCAGGGGAGGGGGGCAGTGGAGAATACAGCTTGAAGAACATAGGAGCAAAGACAAACATTCTTTGAGGACTGTAAGTTTGTGCCTGGCTGCATTGCCTAGGGAGCGAATAATTATGCAATTTCATACGAGGATAAGGAATAGCTTGGCAAGTACATAGGTCAAATTAGCATTTGTGTTAAGTTTGTCGTTATTTTGAATTATAGCTCTTCTGTATAAGCTCTGAACCACTATAAGAACCTGAAATTCACTCTCTTAATACAAAGCTGATGTCTGTGCACTTTCTGAAAGAACTTACTAGACTTCTGTGGTGATTCTCAGGGCGTTTATAGACGAGACAAAAAAGGCGGTTGATCCTTTGATCAGCCGCCTCTCTTGGCACTTGTCTACTTGCTGGGGCTGCTTTTTAATCCGCGTCGGAGCCTGCCCCCTCCGACGCGGATTCCCGAAGTGCCGGCTTTACGCCGCACTTCCTGGTTCCGTGCGCGAGTGCGCATGCACAGAAGGGCGCGCATGCTCACTCGCACTCTGCGCCATGTCTGATCAGCAGACACGGCATGCAGAGACCGCGCGGGGGGAAAAGCCGGCGTTTAGTGATCCCGCTTGTAAGCGGGATCGTCTATAAACGCCCTCAGTTTAAATACCAAGACAGGCCTAACCACTTGTATTTCATGTGACTGAAGTAATCTCCAATATTAGAGAGTTGAACACTTACTAAATAGACCAGTCTGGGGAGAGTGGTAGCTAAAGGGTTGCAGCTGATCTGGAGGCAAGTTGAGATGTCAGCCAGATAAAGTGTGCCCCAAGGATATTCTTTACAAGGCTTTTGGCTTCTTTGTTTTTTGCATTTTAATTGTGCATTGTATACTACAGCACTGAGATTGTTCTTTGTATTGAATAGAAAAGATCACTTGTGTAAATCTACTCATCAGTAGTAAAATGTAGAAGAATCCATGGTAACATACAATGTCATCCTTATCTTTTTTTTTTTTTACAACAATTACAGTTCTTAAAGATCAGCAATATACACAGCAGCAAAAAAGAAGTCCTAATGCTAGACAATGGGGTCAATCCCATACCCCACGTGTGCTGCACGCAACCTGCGTGTGCGGACATGCATGTTAAGTGCATGCATGTCCATTGAAGGCACCTTGTGCCACGTGGAACCCACGCTGATCCCATGTGAAGCCCACGAGAGTGATCCTCTGCTTACTTTGCACAAATGCTAACCCTTAATGCCTACATCACTCACCGAAATGAATGAGATCCATAGAAAAACTAAGTGTTAATGCCCATGCAAAGTGGGTTAAGGATTGCCCGGCCTGTGTATATATTCATAACTGTGAATTCACACAAATGTGCACATTTAAGGATGCACACACACCACACCAGCTGAATTTTAAAATCCTTTTCATTGTGTTCAGGCTTGTGTAACATCCAATCTCTGTATACAATTGCCTTTTCTTTTTTCCCCTCCAACACACCACCATACACAAAGTGCCAGTAGCAACTCCATAGCTAAGGCTGTATTTACACTTAAAGCAGGATTGAAAGCCCTCTATTGCATTGTTCATTGATTGCATTCAGCCTCCAGCTTTACCACAATTACTATCCAGAGGACATCTGGATTTTCCATGGGACCTCTGGGATGAAGTAGTTGCTAACTTTTTGAAAGAAACCAATTAAACATCAGTCACCTTTGAAATTGGGCCATTTGTTTGTTTCCTTCCTAGTAACTAAACTACCCCTCTTGCCACAATATTACATATTTCACAAACATATATGCAGTTGCATTCACATACTGTTTAGACTGAGGTTAAGCTTATTCAAATGGATTTATTTTTCTAGGTCCAATCTTTGAAGGAGAAACTTTTCACTCAGATTATTAATTGGACTTTAAGGTAGGGCCAAAAAGAATATCATTCCTTGCCTTATTCAAACAGTATTTTCCAAAATGGACAATAATTGCTAGTGAGGTCCATTTTTATTGGCTATCCATTTCAGTTTTCTGGGATGGTTTTTAGGTTTTTTTGGTTGCTCAGATATTTGGTTCTTTGATTGGTCAGATCATCAGATATTCAGTTACTTCATTTCACCTATTTGTACATGCACAGTAGGCAACACAAAGTAGCTGAACAGCCAAATATCAGAATATCTGAACAACAAAATAGCTCAAACACCAGCATAACCAAACAACTGAAAACTGAAAGAGTGGATTTGGGAATTTTCATTTCAGCTACAGACAGATATTATTTGAAAAACTCTCCAATAGTATCCATATATACAAAATCAACTATTCATTTCAGAACTACTTTAAAGCACAAAATGTTGAATGCTGAAAGAATTATTCATTTTTGCAGGACCAGGCGAGGCAGTGTCTGAAGACTGATTTATAGTATGTACCTAAAGCTGTCAATAAGTAGTAAATCAGCCTGTCTAAAACATATGACACTGTGTTGAGGTTCTGCCTTTGTTACTGGAATGACCAATCTAGGAAAATAAAAGAGTTTCCTTCATTTGAATTCCAAAAGAGAACCTTGTAAAATAGAGGACTGTCATGGAGAAACATCTTTGTAAATGGTAGTCTAGTGTTGATATAGTTGCAGATTAACTCACCTCCCGAATGTACAAGGAACCAAAATCTAGGCTACGTTTATAAAAACTGCAGTTATAAGAAGATTCAAACACAAGCATTAGCAGTGCCAGCGTCCACTGGGACTTTGGGAAGTGGTTTCTGAAGCAATCTGTGCATTGGTAAATACCACATTTTTCAATGAGGACAGGAAGTCTGCAAAGCTTTTTGTACAAAAAGCAGGTTAAAATGCATTAGAGTGTACATCAGGAATTTGATGGGCTTTTCAAGTCGCCTTACTGTCTTAAAGTGAAAAATAACAGGTAGAAATTGCTTTATGGTTTTATTTTTTTTAACGTCCTGGGTTTGCTTTCTAGCCAGAGAGCAATACAACCCCCATTTCAGCCCTTTTCCCCTGGCCTTTCTCCTACTAAAAGCATGAGGTTTGATTAGGGTTGTAATGATTGTCATTACGCCTTGCGCTTGAGGATTGTTTGAAAGTGCAAGGGAGAGAGCAACAAAATCCAGAGGACTTGTTGGCCCTTTTTACACAGACCGCAGTGCGGGGGGTGGTTGGTTGGTGTGCACCACGGTCCATGTGCACTGAGTGGGCAGGAGGTTCTAACGAGTGCACACCTGAGCACACCAACCTCCCCCCACTGCCACCCATCACCTACGCACAGAGACAGTTCCATTTTGTCTGCTGCCTCTGTATGTGGGTAATGGGTGTAGATGGATGTGCATGCGTGTGCACAGGGGTGTGCACGCACACACCCCACCCCACCCAGCCACGGCATGGTATGGTTCTGACGAGACTCACGCACGCAAAAATTATTCCTCACCATCTTGAAAGATGATAGAAAGTGCTGTGTGACAACATCATAATACCCCATGTTTTTGCTGCCTTGACTTGGACATGCTGCAGTGGGCAATATGTAATGATCATTCAGAGTTTTGTCTGTAGAACCATGAAGCTTCTCATACGCAACATCATCTGTGCTCTGAGAAATACACTGGCTTCTAATTTGTCTCATATGATGTCTGTGATATTGGTTCTGATATGCAAAACATTTTAATGATTTCCCTTTTGCACACCTCCCAGCAGTCCCAAATCAGGTGGACAGTCCCACTTGGAGTGGTGAATTCTGATGTCGAGGTTGCAGAGGATCAAACTCCCACTTTAAATTGAGAGAATGAGATAATTTAATCACTTCTTTCCTAGTTAGCTCCCAGGAAGAGCACTTGATCAGGTAGCACACTAAAAATGACATGAAATGCCAGCTGGAAATAATGGGAATGTGTCCCTTTCAAATCCTTGTCAGGGACAATGGAATAAGAGTTTTGGTGCCAACGCCCAAATGTTTTGGCTTTCAAGATGTGCTGCAAGAGTTAGGCTGCCATATTTCCTACAAGTCTGGGAGTCACCTGGTTTCCCAGACTCTCTGGCAGGTTAATATTCAGCCTGCTTTGCATGGAAAGTGGGGGATTCTCTTGCTGCTCAGCTGATCTTCAAGGAGCAAGAATCCCAAACCAGAAACTATACAAATAAGGTGACCTAATTGTGCAAATTGTGTGCCCAGATGGTGAGTTGGGGATACAACAACACTCTACAAAGAATACATATCTTCTTAGGATTTCCAGGAAGAGAGAGGTGGCACTACTGTATGCTGTGTTATGGATCTCAATGGTCCTTCCCTGCCCAAGCCTCAGTGTTCCTGGTACAAGGACAATCTCTGGATTGACCCTGCATCCTGCTAGGAATCAGACTTGATTTGATGTCCAGGGTTTCCCATGTGATGACTCCCAGAGTAAAACATTAGGGAAGTCAAATATCATGTTCTAGGTCCCGTAGCTAGAGTTGAAATAGGTAGAAAATTTTGTAACTATGGGTAATATCTACTAATTCGGGCAGCCTATCGGGTACCCAAATACCAAAACAGGTACCGGACTACCCCAAATTCTGGGTATTGCTGTTATTGACTTACCATTTTACTGACCCATTTTGACTCACCGTATTACCATTTTAGCATCTTTCCAATCTGGCTCAACAGGTTAATGGAAATGGAGAGAAAAATGGTAAATTGATTAGAAAAATTAGGAAAATGGTAAAGAATTCTTTGCTGCCCTCATTGCATCTGCAAAGTCACATCCAGCGAAGCTTTTCCAGGTGGTTCAGCGGCTGGTCAGTCTGGTTTCTCTCCGCCTGGAACTGGAATCTTCCAGTGCCCGCTGTGACATGTTTGCTGACTTTTTTTGCAGATAAAATAGCTCAGATCCATCACAGCCTCAATGCTGCAGTTGTGACAGGTAGTAAACTAGAGGTAGAGGAAGCCCCATCATATCAGTATTTGTGGGATCAGTTTCAGTGGGTATATCGCCCGCTGACGCGGCAGATGTCCTTGGGACAGTGTGGGCCACCTGTTGTGAATTAGATCCATGCCTGTCCTGTCTGGTGAAGGTCATCCGGGAGACATTAGGGCCATTGCTGGTGGGGGTGGTCAATGCCTCCCTTAGGGAAGGCAGAGTGTCAAGCCACCTCAAGGAGGCGGTGGTGCGGCCTCTGCTCAAGAAACTATCTTTGAATGCTGACTCCCCAACCAGCTATTGGCCAGTCTCTAACATTCCCTTTTTAGGGAAGGTTATTGAACGGGTGGTGGCCCAGCAGTTACGGGGACATCTGGACCGAGTCGGTTTTCTTGATCCCTTGCAGCCCAGCTTTCGTCTGGGGTTTGGCAGGAAGACTGCACTTGTGGCCTTGGTCGATGACCTATGCCATGAATTGGATCAGGGCAGATCATCTATTTTTATCTTGTTGGATCTGTCGGCAGCATTTGATACCGTTGATCATGAGATGTTGGTGACAAGGCTGCGGGACTGGGCTGGGGTGAGTTGGATTCCTCTGGAATGGTTCAGTTCATTCCTGTCAGGGAGAACTTAGCAGGTGGTTCTCAGGGAATATACATCTTCTCCCCAGGACCTCACGTGTGGAGTCCCACAGGGTTCTATTCTGTCCCCTCTCCTGTTCAATGTGTATATGCAACCTTTGGGGGAGGTCATGAGAGGGTTCGGCATATAATGCCATCAGTACGCCAATGATAAACAACTTTACCTCTCATTTTCTGAAGATCCAGGCCCAGGAGTCTTGGTGCTTACCCTGTGCTTGGCAGCTGTAGGGGACTGGATGTGGGCGAATCGACTGAAGCTGAATCCCGATAAGACAGAGGTGATGTTGGTTGGTAGGGCGGGGTGGTGGTGGCTCCTGTTATTGGCGGGGTCTGCCCCCCTCTGGATGCTCAGTTCTGTAGTTTGGGGGTGTTCCTCGACCCACAGCTCCACCTGGACTGTCAGGTGGAGGCTGTGGCAAGGGGAGCATTTCGCCAATTACATCTGGTGCAATGGCTTCGGCCATATGTCTCCAACTCGGACCTGGCAACCATCATCCATGCTTTCATTACCTCTCGACTGGAATACTATAATGCACTCTACGTGGGGCTACCTTTGAAGATGTTTCGGAGGCTTCAGCTGGTGCAGAATACGGCAACTCATCTCCTAACGGGGATGAGTCGCTGTGAGCACATTACTCCTGTGCTCTGTTCTCTGCACTGGTTGTCTATAGTTCACCGGGCCCAATTCAAAATGCTGGTAATGACCTTTAAAGCCCTAAACGGCTTGGGACCTGCTTATCTGCGAGACCACCTCAGGCACCGTGTCATTTCGCGGCTTCTGTGGTCAGCTGGGGGTGCCCAACTGGAGGTCCCCCTGGTATTCTGGGTGGCTACGGTGGGGAGGGCATTCTCGGTGGCCACACTTAGGCTGTGGACCTCCCTCCAGATGGAGGCCAGTTTATCCTCAGACCTCCCCTCTTTCTGAAGATCATGTAAGACCTGGTTGTTCCTCCAGGTCTTCAGGGACTGGGGGGAGGGAATAGGTGGGGGGTTGGGAGGGTATTTTTATTGCTATTGCCTTTTAGTAATTTTAATATTATAATATTTTAGTTTTATGTATTTTATTGTATTTTTATATAACAGTTTATTATGGCATTAGCTTTTGCCCTAGCCAATAAGATAAACACAACAGTACAGAAAATTGGAACAATGGATAATATGAGAGTAAAAGGATTCATTACAAGAAATAAAACACTAAATCCACATAATACAATATAACTTAAAAATAAATTGGGGTGGTGCATGGGACTTCAACAACTAATTGGTATTACGCCGCCACTTCCTCTCGTACCCTTGCAGCCAACAGAGCAAAGGAAGCCACCGCAAGCATAGTCAACTCATCGTGTGTAGTAAGTAAAAATTCCATTTTGGCATTGTATTTTTACATGTTGTTACCACTCCGAGCCACCATTGTGCAGGAGGATGCGGGGTAAAAATGTAAGAAATAAATAAATAAATACATTATTGGTAAAATGGTGCAAAACAGAAATAGGGTAACTCTATAACAGAAAACTGGCAGCTCAGTAATTCAGGTAACTTGCTACCCTTGATCCATCTAAAAGGGATCCAGGTACGACATTTCCAATAGGTATACCCATTTTTGTGGATACCCATTTCAGATATACTCAGGTCATAGGAATGAGTTTTCATCATATACCGAGTTGAGGAGGTTTTTAAAGTCAACTTGGATCCAGTTGAATTAGTTTGTATGTTTTTAAATAAAGGATATAACGTGTGCAAAGCAGCACATATCGCTTTCTAATACATAGGCAAATAAAAATGATTCAAGCAGACCATCACCAGCGGCATTTTATAAATAATAAACCCCTATCTAGCATAGAAAAGTCCTCTTCAAAACATACACTATTAAAGTAAAATGTGATTTTATGTCATCGGATTACTGTTTTCCATTAAGTAAGGCTGATTTTATAGATCAGATTGCCAAGTGTAACATGGCAGAGACTAAAGGAGCATTATAATTGGCCGCCTGGTGTCTTAAAGTCTGCATCTCGCAGCTAAAATATTCCGATACCAGTGACAGTTTGGGGAGATCAAAGGAGCCAACTGGAGATATTCGGGTCTTCTGCAGCTTCACTACCTCAAAAACATGAATGTAATGTACGTGTGGAAGGGGGTCGGTTTTTCTTTTGTGGTACAGCAGTATTGCTTGCTGTCAGGACATGTTCTCACTGAATGAATTGTCAGCAAGGATTTTAATGCTGGAGAGGACTGGGATTTGATTTTGGAAAATTCTGATACAGCAGTTCAAAGGCGAAGCTATAAGGAGGACAGGAGATGCAGCTGCATTGGAGTTCCTGAGCCTTGAGAGGAGCAATATTATGACCATTTTTAGATGGATCCGCCTCGGGGGAGGTGAGGGGGCCTTCACACAGCAGCGGATGGGTGTGCGGTCGTTGTGCGTCCGCATCCACGCACAACCCATTCATGCCCACACACAGAGCAACCTGCATGACACCATCATGCTTTGATCCTGGCCGGGGTGAGGGCCCTCAACCCAGTCAGGATCTGACCCAACCATCGAACAGATGTGTTGGTGGCCTGAGCGAGGGAGGGGGTGGGGATTGGGCAGGGTGGTGTGCGAGGACATGGGTCCACAGGCCCTGCTCCCCACATGCCACCACGTACACCCAGAACAGCCCTGGCCACGGACCGGGGACAGGTACAGCAGGCCATGAAATGTGATGTCCTGCTCTACCCTGTCCGGAGATGGCTTCCCCAGGCCACGGTAGCACTTAGCTTGGGCTGTGAGTTGGTAATGGGCCTTAGTTACAGCCCGGGGTAAAAATTGCCACAGTTCAGGGGTAGTCCTGATCCTGCCTAGAGTAACATCTGGCACCACGAATGGCCTCGTTGGTTAAAACGTGGCTACCCAGATTCATCAGGTTTGAAAATACTCTCGGTTGCCGTTTACTGGAGACTACACATGCATGGCAAATATAACAACTTATGGACCTCTGCAAGGCTAGACAGCTGGTAATCAAGCAGTCTCTTAAAGGGCTATCATCCTTATGGATTAGTCTGCAGGATAAGTCTGCACTGTGTCTCCATAAGACATGATACCTACAAACGTGAACTAAGCAAGACACAAGCAATTTGGGCAATTCTCCCGCCACCGTGGTGTCTTATCTGTATAAACGACTTTCTGTAACTTTGGGGTATGAGGGGGACTCAGAGTCAAGCCATTTCCAATCCAAGCCTAGCCATTTTTCACTGGACCTACAGGCATCCATCTGTATGCTGATTCTTGCTGAATCATATTAACACCACAGGATCTCCCTAGTCTCTAATTGAATAAATAGTCATGGCCAATGGATCTATTGCCGCCTGAAGTATTAGAAGCACATTTATTTTATTTATTTTATTTTAACAATTTGTATCCCACCCCTCCTGAAACCAGCTCAGGGCGGCTAACAATCTCAAAATATAAAATACAATCATAAAAAATATTATAAAATACTCATAAAAACACAACAATTAAAACATGGCTAGGGAACAATAAAACAAATAATATGATAAATAAGGGTGGGGGGGATTTAATTACTTGAGAGAAGGGTAAAGAGCAACAACCTTTGTGAAATATCAATGGTTAGTACATAGTTGGAGGAAAAAGCGGATGCCTGTGGAGGACTTTCAGCGCAAAACCTCTCACTTTTTTTCCAGTATGCAAGGGGGAACCCATACCCGTTGCAAGCAAACACAGCCCTAAGCACAGCCCAAATATCGGGGGATCAAGGCCTTAGTCACTAATCATTTCGTCCCAAGTGAAGAAAATGTATGTTGCTGTTGAGTCTGGCTTCCTTTTTCTTCAGGGTGTGAAGATTCAATCTTATAAGGCAAATTTCTATATCTTCCATTGCAATCCATGGAAGATTGTGGGACGACCACTGGGGGAGGGGGAGCATCCACAGCCATTGGGGTCGTGATGGGCCGGGGTAACTATGGTCTCTCTGGGAGGCAAAGAACAGCTGTGGGGAGGGACAGGTGCTTAGTTCCTGCCGCCTACACAGGCACACAGGCAGGTGTAGAGGATACGGGAATCAGGATCAGAGGAGCCCCTGGTTTGGAGCTGCTGCTGCTGAATGTGAGGTCAGTCGGCAATAAATCAACGATGATCCGGGAATTGATCCTGGATCGATCGTCCGACCTCGTATGTATTACAGAGACCTGACTGAACAATGAGTCGAGGCTGATATTGGCTGACCTTGTTCCAGCCGGGTACTCTGTGCAGCACCAGCCCAGATCAGAGGGGTGGGGAGGTGGTGTAGCTGTTGTTTTTAAGGACATTTGGTCTGTGAAGCGGTATCCTGTGTAGATCATCTTGGGCATGGAGGGGGTTCACCTTGTGATCGATTTGGCAGGAGACAGATTAGGGCTGCTTTTGTTATACAGCGCACCTACCTGTACTTCAGCATCCCTACACACTCTAGCAGAATTGGTATCGGAGGTGGTCTTGCAATTCCCGAAGACCTTGGTCTTGGGGGATTTCAATATCCACACCGATGCCCGTTTGGGGGCGGGGGGGCAGAGTGTGAGTTCATGGACGCCATGACAACTATAGGACTGCCTCAGAGGGTTAAGGGCCCGACACATGGGGGGGGGACATACCCTTGACCTGATGTTCTGCACCGGCCTTCATGCGGGGGATCCTGTGGTGGGGGATGTAACGGTTTTACATCTGTCATGGTTGAATCATTACCTCCTCCAGACCAATCTCCTGGCACATATCTGCCCCTGGAAAGGTGCAGGATCAATTTGTTGGGTCCACCCCCAGAGACTTATGAAACCAGAGAGGTTCCGGAATGCTCTAGGGGAAATGCCTCCTGATCTTGATGACTGCTCACTCAATGACTTCATTGCCTTCTGGGACAGCTTGCTAGCTGAGGTTATCGACCGAACAGCTCCCAAGCATCTGCTTCCAGAAAGCCGATGATGGGGGTCACCATGGTTCACGGAAGACCTCCACCAGATGAAGCAAGATGGATGGTGGTTGGAGCAATGGTGGTGCTAAACTCATGCTGAAGCTGATTGATTGCAGCATAAAGCTAGTTTAAGAGCTTATGTTGTTGTGGTACAGGTAGCAAAGAAAGAGTTCCTTGCTACCCTTATTGCGTCTTCAAAGTCATGTCCAGCGGAGCTTTTCCAAGTGGTGCAGAGGCTGGTCAGTCCGGCCTCTCTCCACCTAGAACTGGAATTTTCCAGTGCCTGCTGTGACATGTTTGATGACTTTTTTGCAGATAAAATCGCCCAGATTCACCACGATCTCGATGCTGCATTTATGACAGTGAACAAATCAGAGGTACGGTAAGCCCCGCCATGTCTGTTGTTGTGGGATCAGTTTCTGTAGGTTTTGCTTGCTGACGTGGCGGATGTTCTTGAGATGGTTTGGGCCACCTGTTGTGAATTAGATCCATGCCCTTCCTGGCTGGTAAAGGTCAGCCGGGAGACATTAGGACCATTGCTGGCAGGGGTGGTCAATGCCTCCCTTAGGGAGGGCAGGGTGCTGAGCCGTCTCAAAGAGGAGGTGGTGCGGCCTCTGCTCAAGAAACCATCTTTGAACATTGACTCCCCGGACAGCTATCAGCCAGTCACTAACCTTCCCTTTTTAGGGAAGGTTATTGAGTGGGTGGTGGCCTGGCAGTTTACAGGGGCATCTGGACCGGGTCAGTTTTCTTGATCCCTCACAGTCTGATTTTCACCCTGGGTTTGGCACGGAGACTGCACTTGTAGCCTTGGCTGATGACCTGCGCTGTGAATTGGATCAGGGCAGATCCTCAATTTTGATCTTACTGGATCTGTCAGCAGTGTTTGATACCATTGATCACGAGTTGTTGGTGGCGAGGCTGCGGGACCGGGCTGGGGTGAGTGGGATTGTTCTTGAATGGTTCCGCTCATTCCTGGCAGGGAGAACTCAGCGGGTGGTTCTCGGGGAATGTACGTCATCTCCCCGAAATCTCACGTGTGGAGTCCCACAGGGTTCTATTCTGTCCCCTATCCTGTTCAACATATATATGCAACCTTTGGGTGAGGTCATGAGAGCGGCATGCAATGTCATCAGTACACCAACAATACACAGCTTTACCTCTCATTTTTGGGAGACCCAGGCCCGGCAGTCTCGGTGCTTACCTGGTGCTTGGCAGCCGTGGGGACTGGATGAGGACGAGCTGTCTGAGGCTGAATCCTGACAAGACGGAGGTGATGTTGGTGGGTAGGGCTGAGGGGTTGGTGGCTCCCGTCACTGGTGGGGTCTTCCCCCTCAGGCCACTAAGGTTCGTAGTCTGGGGGTGCTCCTCGACCCGCAGCTTCGCCTGGTTTGTCAGGTGGCGGCTGTGGCCAGGGGAGCATTTTGCCAATTACATCTGGTGTGACGGCTGCGGCTGTATGTCTCAGACTTGGATTTGGCCACCATCATCCATGCTTTCATTACCTCTCGACTGGAATAGTAATGCGCTCTATGTGGGGCTACCCCTGATGATGGTCTGGAGGTTGTAGCTGGTGCAGAATGTGGCGGCCTGCCTCCTAACGGTCGGGGATGGGCTGCCATGAGCACATTACACCTGTGCTCCGTACTCTGCACTGGCTGCCTATTGTCTTTCGGGACCAATTCAAGGTGCTGATTATGACCTATAAAGCCCTAAATGGCTTGGGTCCTGTTTACCTGTGAGACCTCCTCAGGTCTCGAGTCATTTCGCAACCCTTGCAGTCAGCTGGGGGCACCCAGCTCAAAGTTCCTCAGGTATATCGGGTGGCGAGAGGGCGTTCTCAGTGGTTGCACCTTGGCTGTGGAATTCCCTCCCATTGGAGGCCCATCTCCGGCCAGACCTCCCCTCATTCCATAGATGTTGTAAGACCTGGTTGTTCTGCTGGACCTTCGGGGAAGGGGTGGGGAGGGTGAGGTGGGAAGGGGTTTATTTGCCTTGCCATTGAAATTGTTGTGTCCATTTTTATATTTTTATATATTGTAGTATTTTAGATGATTTTATTATTGTTATTTTATGTCTTACGTTGTATGCCGCCCTGAGCTGCTGAAGTGCAGGAGGGTGTGGGATAAAAGTTTTAGTATAAATAAATAAATAAATAAATAAATAAAAATTCAGAGAGAGTGTGGTTGCCATGCTGGTCCCAAGTGAAGTCCCAATTAGTCCAAAATGCTCTTCCTCCACTGTTTGGAATTGGGCTCATGTACACAACACACACCTTCCTTAATCTGCAGACATCCTGCCCTGTTGCAACACATCCATACGCCCACCTATTGCTCTTCAGGTTCGGAGTCTGGGGGTGGTTTTGGATTCGGGCCTCCGTCTGGATCGGCAGGTGGAGGCGGTAGCTAAAGCCACCTTTCGCCAGCTGTATCTGGTATGGGGACTTCAACCTTACCTCTCCTGGCCCGATCTGGCCACTCAACGCGCTTTACGTGGGGCTTCCCTTGTTTCTGGTTCGGAGGCTGCAGCTAGTGCAGAATGCGGTAGCCCATCTCCTGACGGTGACGGGGCGGCGTGAGCACATAACACCGGTCTCCACGCTCTGCACTGGCTTCCTATAGTGTACCGAGCCAGATTCAAGGTGTTAGTATTGAGTTACAAAGCCCTGCATGGCCTGGGCCCCTCATATCTCGGGGACCGTCTCGCCCTCCGCGCCTAAGAGCGATCCCTTCGGTCCACCCGGGGCACCTTTCTGGAGGTCCCCCATGTAAGACAGGGGACCACAATGGAGAGGGCGTTCTCAATGGCCGGGCCGCAGTTGTGGAACTCCCTCCTGGAGGAGGCTCGCCTGGCCCCGGGCCTGTTGGCCTTTCGACGCATCTGTAAGACTTGGCTGTTCGCCCAGACCTTCGGAGGGGAGGGTGGGGTGGGTGGTTAATTTTTGATGGGGGTGTTTTAAATTTGTTTTAATTATTATATTGTAGATTTTTTAATTATGTTTAAAAATTGTTTTTATATTATGTTGGAAGCCGCCCTGAGATGCTGTAGGCATGGGGGGCAGCATATAAATATAAATAAATATAAATAAATAAATAAAAATAATTATAGAGGGAGGGAAAGAGGGCAGAAAAGAGATGCATTCCTTCCAAATATTAGAGGAAAGGGAGTGGGACATAATGAATGTATCCAACTCCAACAAGTTTGGATTTTCACACAAAGTTTTTATCAGTTATCTGCTCAGGCAGAGGTTTGCAGCAGGAAGAGGGTGTAGGGGAAAGGAACTATTGGGCTGACAATTTGCAAAGCAAACGGTTTTTGGAGGGAGTTTTACTAAGATTTAAAGGAAGCATGACTGTTGTAAGAGACAAAGTGGAAATTTGTGTTTTAACAGGGCATTAAGCATGGAATTCTCCACCCACTGAGGTCAATGGCCCAGCTCCTATTGACTTTCATGGATGAAGGATTGCTCCCCGAGCTTTAAAGGCATCCCCGCCAATATTTAGTTGCGCCAATGACAAATAAGCAATGGATCAGGGACTGAAATTTGCTCTGAGCTAATCTGTTTGCATAACGCCATTGCTAATTGACAGGTTGAGGTGTCATCCGCTGCAAAGGCTTTGCTTGCAGAAAACAGGGCTCAAGGAAGTTTAGATTGTAAGCTCTTGGCAGGGACCGTGTCTATCTTATTCTTTGCAAAGCGCCAGGTACATCGCTGGCGCTATAATAAAATAATAATAATAATAATAATAATAATAATAATATAGAACTCAATAAGGATTTCACACAACACAGAATGGATGTTTGGCCACTAACCATCCTAGGAGCGTGTTGTATGAAAGAGCTGCACGAGGGGAGAAAACTAGTGTAAATATTGGCCAGACAATGAAAACTGAACCTGTGCATTTTTTAAAATTATTTTTTTGTTCTGAACCCCCTTTCACATGGGTGTTCTTAGAGATTTGGAATGACAATGCTGGGGCAAAAAGGGTCTGGACCAGGGAGTGTCCTCTCCTACATAGCATGCACACTCCCTGTGACTGCTAGGGATGTGTGAACAGAACACGGTTCGGATGTTCAGCCGTTTGGCCATTCAAACCGAAAACCGAGTTCAGGTTCGGGTCAGCAGAGTTCGGTTTGGCCAAACATTTGGAAAATCGGTATCGGTATTGATACTGATTTTGAATATTTTATTTTCAGTATCGGTATTGTTTGGCCCTGAGACACTTAAGTTTGTATTTTTTGTGCCTTGTTATATTGTTAATGTTTGTTTTTTAAAAAGTGATTATAAAAATTATATGTAACCCGCTGAGTTTGACTAGTCCAATCTTTTACCCCTCTGTGCTGCTTCTGGTAGGTGGCAGAATGTCATTGTATGTTTGTATATACAGCTTGTCAGATCCCTACCTGACAGCAGCAGGACATGTAGCGTATTAGCGCCAAGATGTGCCAGCAGGGTCTCAACTTGCAGACAGCCCCCCAGGAGGACTTCTGGGGATCACATCAATAATAGAGAACATTGGTGGCCCTGGAGGAACATCATGTCTCCAAAACTCAGGCCTGTGGAGTGGTGATGGGCTCTGGCTGCAGCTGTATGTTGCCACGGCCCCTACAACCTCTGCCACGTGCCCCATTGCCCGCCTTACAGGCAGCAGATCAGTCTCTCCTACTTCCCTCTTGATGTCTTCCAACCCAAATAATGCACACAAAGATTTTATATCTAATATTATATCCATCTATCTACACTAAATCTAACTGCTATTAACTATTCTAAAACTTATGGAACTAAATGGAATATCTAATAAATACAAAGGCCTAGTTCTACAAACACACTATAAAACTGAATCACTACACACTATCTCTAGCTATCTCTTTAACTAAGCTGACTCCTACATCTAATCTATCTATCTATCCACCCCCACCCCCCACCCCCACCCCCACACACAGGGATGTGGGGGGGGGGAAGGGGGATACAGACAGCTCATCCAAATCAATCTAATGCTACTCTAAATAAATCCCCAAACAGGGGAAGGGAATCAGGGATGGAATATATAGTGGGATGAGGGGGAGGATTCAATGGAGGGTAGGGAGAAAGAACACAGGGATGGGTAAAAAAATTAAAACAACGTCTAAATCTATTGAATCTAATCTAAATAAATGATACTAGAGAGGTAAATGTGTGGGATGAGTGAAATAGGAGGAGGATGGCAATGGATTGGGAGGTACACAAACTGCTGGGAGAGGGAGACTTTTGAAAATGTTGGCTGACAGGATGAGTGACTAGCTCAGAAGGTGTTGGAAGGGGGGAGGGCAATGACTTTTATTACTTGCTGTTCCCGCTTTACCATAAGCCCCATTGGCTCTGTGCAGCCTAGTCCCCCCCTTCCCCCATGTCCAATCGCAGACTGCCAAGCCAGTGGTCTGAGGAGAAAAGGGATGGTGATTGGACAGGCTGGCGCTATTCCAAGCCTCTCCACCCCTGGTGCTAGGAAGTCTGCTCCTCAGCTGCCTCCCCCTCCCTGGGCCTTCCAGTCACGTTTTTCCCACCTGAATGGGCCTTCCAGTCACATTTTTCCCACCCGAAGTCATCCGAACTCACCCAAACACGACCGAACTGTTCGGTCATTTTTGAGTTTGGTTAGAATGTTTGGTTCGGTCACCCGAACAGACCAAGTTCGGTCTGAACTCCAAACATCCAAACCGCATTCGCACATCCCTACTGAATGCTCAGTGAGTCTACCTCGCCAGTCGCTTCGACCATGTGCAGCCCCTCCTCTCTTCGCTTCACTGGCTTCCCCTTCCTGAACGAATCCTGCACAAGCTCCTAGTCTTCACCTATAAAGCTCTTCACAACCTTGCTCCCCCCTACCTCTCTGCACTTATCGCCCTCCATACTCCAGCCCGTGCACTTCGCTCCTCCTCTGTCCCTTCTCTCACCCTTCCACGCCTTCCCTGCTCCCCTAAGCGCCTTCGTCCCTTCTCACTTGCTGCCCCCCATGCCTGGAACTCCCTCCCTGTCCACATCCGCCTTGCCCCCTCCCTTCATACCTTCAAATCTCTCCTTAAAACTCACCTCTTTCGCTCTGCTCTGTCTGACTCTTTATCCTGCTGAGCCACTATTCCTATACCTACGATCGGTTTACCCTTATCCTTGCAACATGGACCTGCCTGCTGTCATTCTCATCGTAACCAAGCCAAGTACGTGCACTTGAGACCTCGCATCTTCATGAATGTTAGACCCCTTGTCTCTCCCTCTGTTCCCCTTCCTAAGTCTCTCCCCCAGCTCCTGTCTCTCAGATTGTAAGCCCTAGGGGCAGGGACCGTGTCTATTTTATTACTTTGTAAAGTGCCAGGTACACTGCTGGCGCTATATAAATGTTTGTTAATAATAATAATAATAAAAAAAATTTTTTAAAAAAAAATCACTGTGCATGCACAAAATGCCCACTGCCCTTAACAAAAATGGTGGCAATAGCATCACTGCCATTTTGGTTAAGAGCACTGGACATATGCACATGTGTACTATGGTCAGTGCTCATTTTGTGCATGCACAATCCACGAGAAATAATATGTCTGCTTATTCAGTCCTGTCACAGTCACTCTGAAGAAGTATGCATCTGCCACAGCTGGGACTATGAGAACTCATGCCAAGACGCTTGGGTCCATAAGTGCTGACAGTATCAGGACCGCACCAGGAATGGCAGGAAGGCAAGAATGGAGACAGAACCAGAACCTGGGCAGGTGCAGACCTAGGCAAGGCCAGTGCAGATCCAGAATACAGACTACAGGCCAAAGGGACAATCCAAAACTCAGATATGATAAGGCAGTCTGAGGTTAAGTTCCATGAAAAGAGTCCAGAACAGAGGCAGGAGAAACTGGGACTTGGGTAGGCCTGGAGCACAGAATGGCTGAAACAAAGACTGGCAACCACAATCAGAACAGGAAATATAACACATTGCTCTGGCCAGCTTCCTGTGGTTGCTGGGCAGCCTTGCCTTGACAACTGGCATCATTGGCACCCAAGTGCAAGGAGTCAAGAGTTTGAGGCTGCTTTGTATTTTTATCTTCCACCAAGACAAAAACCTACTTAGTGCACCCTAGGACAGCAGACAGGGGACACTATGGGGCAGAATTGGAGAAAGGGTGCTGAGCAACAAGGAACATTGTAATGGCATTTTATTTATTTATTTATTTATTTAAAAGTCGTTCTATCCTGCATTTTCTATCCAGCTCGGGCCAGCTCACAACAGCATCGATGTTATAAAATCAACAATTAAAACCAACTCAAAATTTAAAATTCAAATGTACTAAAAAAACAGAACCAAATCCTCCCCCCCCCCACAACCCAACCCACCCTACCCATCTCCCTCTACAAGGGCCTGGCAGAACAGCCAGGTCATACACTGTCCTCAGAAAGAGGGGCAGGCCTCCATCAGGAGGGAATTCCACAGCCTAGGAGCAGCAACCGAGAATGCCCTCCCCATCGTCACTACGCAGGAAACCCAGGGGACTTCAAGTCGGGCTTCCCTGGCAGACCGCAGGGGCTGCACCACTGCCCGGGGCATGAGGCAGTCCTGCAGGTAAGCAGGCTCCAGGCTGTTTAGGGCTTTATAGGTCATTACCAACATCTTGAATTGGGTCGAGAAGACAATAGGCAACAAGTGCAGAGAACGGAGCACTGGTGTAATGTGCTCGTGACAACCCATCCCTATCAGGAGATGGGCTGCTGCATTCTGCACCAGCTGCAGCCTCCAGACCATCCCCAAGGGTAGCCCCACATAAAGTGCATTACAATAGTCTAGTTCAGAGGTAATAAAGGCATGGATGATTTTGACCAGGTCAGAGTTCGAGACATAAGGCCGCAGCTATTGCACCAGATGTAATTGGCAAAAAGCACTCCCACCACAGAAGCCACCAGGGAATCCAGACGAGGCTGTGAATTGAGAAACATCCCCAGACTACGTACCTGAGTAGTTAAAGGGGGTAAACCCCATCAATGACAGGAGCCACCACCCCCTCAGTCCTACCCACCAACATCACCTCCATCTTGTCGGGATTCAACTTCAGATGGCTCATCCTCATCCAATCCCCCACAACCGCTAGACACCGGGTAAGGACTGAGACTTCTGGGTCTAGGTCTGCAGAAAGGAGAGGTAAAGTTGTGTATCATCGGCGTACTGATGACAACATACGCCAAACCCTCTTATGACCTCGCCCAAAGGCTGCATGTACACGTTGAACAGGAGGGGGGACAAAATGGAACTCTGCAGAACTCCACATGTGAGGTCCCGGGGAGATGATGAACAGTCCCCAAGAACCACCCGCTGAGTTCTCCCAGCCAGGAATGAGCGGATCCATTCAAGAAGAATTTCGCCCACCCAGTCCTGCAGATGGGCCACCAACATCTCATGGTCAATGGTGTCAAATGCTTCCCACAGATCTAATAAAATTAAAAGAGACAATCTGCTCTGATCTAATTGCCAGACATACGTCTGTACAGAATGAAGCCCAAACACACTCAAGTCTTTAGGGGAATCAACTCCAATATGCTTTATTCCACTTTAACATAAAAGTCCATATAATAAAAGTCCATATAATCCCATATCATTCTCAGGGTCAAGCTTGTTCTTGTTTACCCCCAGGCAGAGTTCCCAACTCTCAGTCTATAGCCTCTTAGGCTTCTTTTAAACGAGGAGCGCTGAAGCGCCTCCTCAACGCCACATTAAAGTAAAGCCGCCGGAAGTGACGTTCTCCCCGTTGCCGGCAGCAGCGGCGGCTGGAGACACGGGGCTTTGGAGCGGCGCGTTCTTAAGCCTGATAATTGAAGACTTAAGAACGCGCCGCTCCAAAGCCCCGTGTCTCCAGCCGCCACCGGCGCCGGCAACGGGGAGAACGTCACTTCTGGCGGCTTTGCTTTAATGCGCCGTTGAGGAGGCGCTTCAGCGCTCCTCTTTTAAAAGCAGCCTTAGGCTCTAGTTCTTTAGCAGAACTTGCTCTAGGCACTTCTCAGGCTCTCCCAGACAACACCTAGATCCACCCAGATCCTTCCCAACCAACATCCAGCTGACAACACTCACCTCTGATTCAGCCACTTCCTTTTTATAGGAAAAGCCACGCCCCAAACATACTGGCTTCCTGCCAGCAGCCATCTTAAGGGTTGTCAGCCATCTTGGCTCCTTTCCAGACCCTGTGATCCCACTCTGCCGCACACCTCCCCCAGAAGACAGGGTTACCAAGGTAAGCCTCATCTGATAATTCCAATTAGGCAGCAGTGGTGGCTGGTGGGTCTGGATGTTGGAGGAGCACTGGGTTAGTAAGGCCGGGCCGGTGGGCCTAAGGGTGGAGCCAGGGGGACGGTGGGAGGACCCTGTGTAAAAGCACCCCACCCACTCTGAGTCCAGTAGTACATGATACTGAGGAGGAGGAGGAGGCTTGACAATGGCATGCATAATCAACCATGCAAGATAGGTGCCAATAAAACCAGAGATTGAAACCTCCAAAATCACTGTTCTTTTTACACCAGATCAAGGTTTGGAAGGAAAAACCACAACACAGTCTGTGTTCACACACTGAGCTTTAAAAAAAGGCCCAACACACACAGGCACCCTGTGTAAAAGCACCCCACCCACTCTGAGTCCAGTAAGGAGGAGGCTTGACAATGGCATGCATAATCAACCATGCAAGATGGGTGCCAATAAAACCAGAGATTGAAACCCCCAAAATCACTGGGTTTTTTACAACAGAATCAGGGCTTAGTAGTGCCTGTGAAGTGGGGAAGCAGCTAGCCATCTGCTTCACTACCCTGCCCTGAAGTATTCTCACTGGGTGCGTGTGTTGGGGCGGGGGGCAATCCCATTCCCTGGTTCAGAAGGGACTTCTGTATGGGTGGGTTTTTTTGTTTTGTTTTTTTAAATGTGAATCATGGGGCATTAAATACTAATTCCCCTTCCCCCTCTGCTGTGTGTGCGTTGAGGGGCGGGATTAATATTTAATGCCCCGTGATTCACAATTCTTTTTTTTTTAAAACACCCATATGGAAGTCCCTTCTGAACCAGGGAATGGGATTGGGGTGTCNCCCCAACACACACACCCAGTGAGAATACTTCAGGGCAGGGTAGTGAAGCAGATGACTAGCTGCTTCCCCACCTCACAGGCACTCACAAGACACTTCTACTTCACACCTCTCCCCAATAAAACCCCAGACCGTCAGTGCTTAATTGAACCGACTCCTGGAATTTAGGGTGCTTTTGTTTAATGTCTGCGTTTCCATCCTGATTTGGAATGGCTGTTGCTAGTGGGCTCAGGGCTCCCACAGGGTGGGTGGGTGCTGTTTGCTTCTAGGTTGAACCAGCAGCAAGCAGCACCCACCCACCCCACTCTGTAGGAGTCCACACTAGCAGTCATCCAGGAATCAGGATTTGAAACGCAGGAACTAAGCAAAAGCACCCTAAATCTCAGGAGTCCAGGACACCTCCAAGTACACAAAAATAAGTAAAACCATCACCTACCTTAGAAAAACTTGCTGCCTGGAGTTGGCACCTGTGCACATGGCCTGGAAGCCCTAGCTGGTGGCTAGGTTTGCTTCCAGAAAGTATCCAGCCAGTTTCAAGTTGTTTAGCCTGCTGAGGCTAAACAACGCCTGACTGGCTCCCAGTTCCTGCTCTCCTCCCCCATCACGCACACAGAGAGAGAAAGTTAAACAGAGTGAGGGAAGATCCTTCCCCCCATGTTTTTCTGTGACCACTGATTGGCCAGGGCTCTTAGCTTTGGAGCCCAAAATGATATTTTTTTTCTGCTGGAGGATTCCTTTAGAATCCTCCTCGTGCCTGCCCCAAAATACAAGTGAGCATGTGCAAGATACGAAGAAAAGGGGCTCTAACACTAGAGCCCTGTTTCTAGTGTCTTGCACATGCTCAGTTCTGCCAGTGTGCTGCCATCCCCCGCCTGTCTTTTGAAAAGCAGCTTAGTGGGGGGGAAGCCTAGGTACTGCAGCGCTGTGCCTACCTGCTGATTCAATCACAGCAGATTCAGCACAGACTGTGGCACTGGCTGTGCTGAATGCTAATTGAATCAGCAGATTGAATCAGCACAGCACAGTGAGCACATTGCAGTCAGTGCTGAGTGAATCAATCAGTCACTTCTGGGGTCACTTCCGCCGGCAGCACTGATCAGGCAAGGCAGATCGGGGAACAGATAAGACTCCCCTCTTGGACCTAGCCCCCCTGGATTCCCGCCTCCCAAAAAAGTCAGGGGAGGGGGGATTTTTTTAAAAATAAAATAAAATATACAAATTCCCCCCACACTAGGGCACTAGTAGCTGCAGCAGCCAGTCAGGGCTGGTAGGGCACTGCCCAACAGCCCTGAACTACGAGCCGCCCCTGTTAGGGAGAACGCACATCACATTTCCCAGTTCACATACACAATGCAGGTTTAAAATTGTGTTCTCATTCTTTGTTTCCCTATTGCTTAGGGATGGGAGAACGCAGTTTGGAAGTTTGGAGTTCGGACCGAACTCGGTCTGTTCGGTCGACCAAACCGAACTTCCGAACCGAACTCAAATTTCAAACCGAACTGAACTGAATTTCCGAACTCCGTTCTGTTCGCCCATCCCTAGTGGCAACACACACCAAAAAACCTGTTTTTGAATGGCCGAACTTGGTTCGGAAGTTCAGAATTCGACCGAACTCAGTGTGCTCGGTCGACCGAACCGAACTTCCAAACCAAACTCGAATTTCAAACCGAACCGATCCAAACCGAACTGAATTGCCGAACTCAAATTTAAAACTGAACCAAACCGAATTTCCAAACTCCGTTCTGTTCGCCCATCCCTACTAGAGGTCTGAGCTCTCGCAATCTCCTTTCAATCTTTTTACATATGTTTAGGACTATGGTTAGGGTTCCCCACCTCATACATTTCTCAAAACTCCTAGTTCCTTAGAGCTCTCTGCTCCGGTATCCTTTATTTGTTTAGGCAATGCCAAGGATCCCTCATCCCCCTCCATTTAAATCTCAACATGTCCAAGAGTTCTCAACTCCATAGTTGTATACTCCTCTCTGGAGTTAAGCCTTCTTGCATTCTAAGGTCTCTGCCCAAGGGTCCCTCATCCCACTCTGTTTGAGCACTTGTTTTTTAGTAGCTACTATTCTCTAGCTATTTGGTCCCCCTCAGGAGCTTTAGCATTCTCATTATTTAGGGCTGTTGCCAAGCGTCCCTCATTCCACTTATCAGTTAGAGCTTCCAGTCTTCTGTATGCTAAGCAAGCCCCTATTTGGCTTTCTTTGGGAATCACATTCCAACACAGTTACACAGTTGTGCTCTTTTGCAAGGCTCTCAGGCCAGGCTTGGTTAGTCCCACTTTTCCCAACCAAGTCCCATCTAAAACTAAGCTCATAGCTTCTAATTAGGCACATTTTCCTCTCAGGAGAATTGAGAGATAGGCCCACCCAGCCTTCCCATCTCTCAGCTCTAGAGACCTTTTCTCCATCTTACTTAGGCTTTTACAATTCTTTGCTTGCTTCTTCTAGAACTTTAGATTCAACATCTTCCATGCCCTTTTCATCATCTCCATAAACTATTCAGGTGTCCTATCCTCAACTGGTTTGATTTCCCAGCTGGGTCTTGGTTCTGTTTCTCTCTCCATTACTGACCAAGCTTTCTTTCTCTCTCTCTCTCTCTCTTCCCCTTTTGGTTTGCAGTCTTCTCTTCAAGGAGCTTAGACCACATTCACATCTTATGACGGCACAGCGGCAGCACTCCCGCGAGGAGCAGATGCGGCAGAGAAAAGAGGCGGACACCGTCACAACTTCCAATGCGAACGGGGTTCTGCAACAATACTTGTGAATGACAGGGCTCAAAATCCAGCCATGTCATTCATGAGTATTGTCACAGCAAAACCGTGTTCTCACGAGTAGTTGTGACGGTGTCTGCCTCCTTCCACCACAGTGTCTTCTCCTCGCGGGAGTGCCGCCATAAGGTGTGAATGCAGTATTAGGTCATTTTTAAACAAGGCACTTAGAAGCACCCCAGGAGCCAAACATTCAAGAGAGAGCCACACAGGGAATGTTTACACACTCCCTGCACTACCAGAAGTGATGTGTCTCCCATTCTTTTCAGCTGCGACAGCTAAAGACGCGGTGCTTTCAAGAGGTGCATTCTGCAAACCTCAATTTTCAGGTTTGCAGAACGTGTCTCTTGAAAGCACCACATCTCCAGCCGCCATTGCTGAAAAGAACGGGTGACAGGTCACTTCCAGTAGTGCAGGGAGCATGTAAACACTCCCCATGTGACTTTCTCTTGAATGTGGGGCTCCTGAGGCACTTCCAAGCGCCTCTTTTAAAAGCAACCTTAGGGTATTTTCAGATGTGCTAGGCCTCCAGGCCCAGCACACTGAACCCTGGACCAGGATCTCTCACAGATCCTGGTTCATTGATCAAACCGGCCATCCTTTAGATGTGCCGGCCTGATCACTGTGGGGAATCAGGGAGGGGGAGGGGCTGAGTGGCATGACGGGCAGCCACTCAGCCCCGCCCCCCATGCTCCTACGGCTGCCTGCCCTTGTGGAGACAGGTGGGTGCAGCAGCCAATCAGGCTGCTGTGTCTTAACCCTACCCACAGTCAGGGATTCGATCCGAACCGGGGCAAGGTAACAGATGTTACTTTTGCCCCTTTCCTGATCATGGCAAAGCTAACTATGGTTCTGGCCCTGAGGCCGGTCTCAACCCCAAAACCGTGGTTAGCTTTGAACCCCACCAGGAATTCACTGTGGTGAACATCTGGCAGGATTCAAACAGATGTGTACGTGATCACAGCCACCACACTGGATCCAGTGTGATCCAGTGTGGTTGACTGTGATCACGTAATGTCTGAAAATACCCTGAGTCTCCCAACTCCAAATTGGGCTAATTGCAAAAGAGGGGGTGGGATCAGAGGTTCCCCCTTCCAAGAGGGACTTTTAGTGGGAAGGGGATAAGTGGTAGCAAGTCCAATGTTGCCGCAGACCATGCACCTAGGTACTGTGCCAAAGGGCCCTTGAGTGTTGCATGGGGAGGCTATGATATTGGGATGGCTGATTATTAAGACAGAGTGGTAAGAGGTGTTTTGGGTGAGGGTGGATGAGGGTGGGGGTGAGGGGTATGGTTCCCTCCCCCAGTGTAAGATGGAAGGGGGGGACTGGATTGCGGAGGGTCAGGACTATTCCCCCAGTGTGAGGAGGGGATGTGACCTGACAGGGGTGGGGGGTGGCTCCCCTGTGAGGGGGGGTATGGAGGCATGTCTTCTGAGCTCTTAGTAAAGTTCTGTTTTGAAGAAACTTCTGCTGTGTGTTATTCAACAGAAAGCTAACTCTACAATACAGGTGGGGGGAAGGGGGGTCTCCCTCGGGGGCCAGGCGGGACAGCCACCAGGGGGGAGGTGGGGGTGGTTCTACAGCCATTGGGGTCATGATGGGCCAGGGAAATTATGATCTTTCTGGGAGGCGGGTAACAATGGTGACAAGGGACAGGTACTTGGTGTCTGTCCATCTCACAGGCCCCCAGACATGTAACACGCTGATCGAGAGTGGGAGGGCCCCTGCCTCAGAACTGCTGCTCATTAATGTGAGGTCAGTTGTTAATAAATCTACAATTATCCGAGAGTTTATCTTGGATCAATCAATCAACCTCGTGTGTATTACAGAGACCTGGCCGGACACTTAGGCTGCTTTTAAACGAGGAGTGCTGAAGCGCCTCCTCAACACCGCATTAAAGGAAAGTTGCCGGAAGTGACGTTCTCCCCGTTGCCGGCGGCGGCAGCAGCTGGAGACACGGGGCTTTGGAGCGGCGCGTTCTTAAGACTTCAATTATCAGGCTTAAGAACGCGCCGCTCCAAAGCCCCGTGTCTCCAGCCGCCGCTGGCAACGGGGAGAACGTCACTTCCGGCGGCTTTCCTTTAATGCGGTGTTGAGGAGGCGCTTCAGCGCTCCTCGTTTAAAAGCAGCCTTAGTCGGAGGCTCAGAGCCAATTCTTGTTCCGGTTGGGTACTCTGTACAGCACCAGCCTAGAGGGGCGGGGAGGTGGAGTAGCTAAAAATTTTAAGGACACCTGGGCTGTGAGGTGGTATCCAGTGCAGACTATCTTGGGCATGGAGGGTATCCATCTGGTGATTGATTTGGCTGGAGACAGATTGGGGCTGCTGCTGATATACCACACACCTACCTGTATGGCATCATCCCTACACGCCCTAGCTGAATTGGTGTTGGAGGTGGTCTTGTGATCTCTGAGGACGTTAGTCCTGGGGGATTTCAACATCCATTCTCATGCCAATTTTGGGGGAGCAGAGCGTGAGTTCATGGCCATCATGACAACCATGGGACTGTCTCAGAGGGTTGGGGGCCCGACACATGATGGAGGACATAGCCTTGACCTGATATTCTGCACTGGCTTTGAGGCAGGGGATCCGGTAGTGGGGGGATGTATTACTATGCCCTTGTCATGGACGGATTATTATCTCCTCTAGGCCGGTCTCCTGGTGCATGTCTGCCCCCGGAGAGGTGTAGAACCAGTTTGGTTGGTTCACCCCAGGAGACTTATGGAACCAGAAACGTTCTGGAATGCCCTAGGAGAATTACCTCCCGATCTCGATGACTGTTCACTCGATGACCTCATTGCCTTCTGTTGAATGAGGCCATTGACCAAATGCCTCCCAGGCGTCCGCTTCTGTAATGCTGACGACACGGGTCCCCTTGGTTTACAGAGGACCTGTAGCATAAAGCTAGTTTAAAAGCTTATGCTGTAGTGGTGCAGGCAGCAAAGAAAGAGTTCTTTGCTGCGCTCATAGCATCCGCAAAGTCACATCCAGCGGAGCTTTTCCAGGTGGTGCAAAGGCTGGTCAATCCGGCCTCTCTCCGCCTGGAACTGGAATCTTCCAGTGCCCACTGTGATATGATTGTTGACTTTTTTATGAATAAAATTGCTCGGATTCACCGTGACTTTGATGCTGCACTTATAACAGTGGGTGAACCTGAGGTAGTGGAGGACCCGCCTTGTCTGATTTCATGGGATCAATTTCAGTGGGTGTTGCCCGCTGATGAAGCCAATGTCCTTGGGGCTGTAAGGGCCACCTGTTGTGAATTAGATCCATGCCCGTCCTGCCTGGTGAAGGCCTGCCAGGAGATATTAGGGCCGTTGCTGGCGGGGGTTGTGAATGCCTCCCTTAGGGAGGGCAGGGTGCCGAGCCACCTCAAAGAAACCATCTCTTGACATTGACTCCCCAGCCAGCTATCAACCAGTTTCTAACCTTCCTTTTTTAGGGAAGGTTATTGAACAGATGGTGGCTTGGCAGCTTCAGGGGCATCTGAATCGGGTCAGTTTTCTTGATCCCTCACAGTCTGGTTTTCATCCTGGGTTTGGCACGGAGACTGCGCTTGTGGCTTTGGTTGATGACCTGCACCGTGAATTAGATCAGGGCAGATCTTCTATTTTAATTTTATTATGTCTGTCAGCTGCATTTGATACCGTTGACCATGAGATGGTGACTCGGTTGCGGGACCAGGCCGAGGTGGGTGGAATTGTTCTTGAATGGTTCTGCTCATTCCTGGCTGGGAGAGCTCAGCATGTGGTTCTCAGGGAATGTAGTTCATCTCCCTGGGACCTCACGTGTGGAGTCTCGTGGGGTTCTATTCAGTCCCCGCTCCTGTTCAATGTGTATATGCAGCTTCTGGGCGAGGTTGTGAGAGGTTCGGCATATGTTGTCATCAGTACACCAATGACACACAACTTTACCTCTCTTTTTCTGCAGACCCAGACCCGGAAGTCTCGGTGCTTCCCTGGTGCTTGGCGGCTGTGGGGGACTGGATGAGGGTGAATCGTCTGAAGTTGAATCCAGACTAGATGGAGGTAATGCTGGTGGGTAGGGCTGGGGTGGTGGTGGCTCCTGTCATTGATGGAGTTTGACCCCCTTTGGTCACACAGGTCCGTAATCTGTGGGTGCTCCTCAACCCATGCTCCACTTGGATCTCCAGGTGGTGACGGTGGCAAGGGGAGCATTTCACAAGTTGCATCTGGTACGATGACTGCGGCCATGTGTTTCAGACTCGGATCTGGCCACCATCATCCATGCCTTTATTACCTCTCGATTAGACTACTGTAAAGCACTCTACCTGGGGCTGCCCTTGGAAATGGTCCGGAGGTTGCAGCTGGTGCAGAATGCGGCAGCCCATCTCTTAACGGGGACGGGTCACCACAAGCACATTACATCAATGCTCCATTCTCTGCACTGTCTGCCTATTATCTTCCGGGCCCAATTCAAGGTGTTGGTAATGACCTACAAAGCCCTAAACGGCCTGGGCCCTGCTTACCTGTGGGACCACCTCATGCCCCAAGCTGTGGTGCAGCCCGTGCGGTCTTCCGGGGATGCCCAACTTGAAGTCCCCCGGGTTTCCTGTGTGATGATGATGGGGAGGGTATTCTTGGTGGCTGATCCCAGGCTGTGGAATTCCCTCCCAATGGAGGCCCACTTGACTCCGGACCTCGCCTCTTTCCGAAGACAATGTAAGACCTGGCTGTTCTGCTGGACCTTTGGAGAGGGAGATGGGTAGGGTGGGTTGGGAGGGGGGAGGGTTCTGCCCTTTTTGTATATTTTAATGAATTTTAAATTGTATATTTTTATTTATTTATTTGTTCGTTTATTTATTTATTTATTAAAAACATTTAGTATCCTGCCCCTCCTGGCACAGGCAGCTCGGGGCGGCTCACAACAATATATCTCAACAATTAAAATCATACAACTATAAAACATACTACTACCCCCTCATCCCTCTCCTCCCCCCCCCATCTCCCCTGCCAAACGCCGGGCAGAAGAGCCAGGTCTTGCAGCTTAAAGGAGGGGAGGTCTGGGGACAGATGCACCCCTACCGGAAGGGAGTTCCACAGCCTCAGCGCAGCCACTGAGAACATCCTCCCTGCATGCCCCCCCGGAAGACTTGGGGGACCACAAGGAGGGCATCCTCGATGACCTCAGGGACTGGTCCAATACCCAGGGGGGTGAGGCAGTCTCGCAGGCCATTTATGGCTTTATAGGTTAAGATCAACACCTTGAATTGGGCTTGGAAGACCATCGGCAGCCAGTGCAGAGAACTGAGCACTGGTGCAATGTGCTCCCAGCGGCCCAGTCCCACCGGGAGATGGGCCATAGCAGTCTGCACCAGCTGCAGCCTCCAGACCATCACCACAGGTAGCCCCATGTAGAGTGCATCACCACAGGTAGCCCCATGTAGACTCCCCAGGTCAGAGTCCGACACGTACGGACTAAGCCGATGTACCAGATGTAATTGGTGAAAGGCACCCCTCGCCACCGCCTCCATCTGGACATCCAGGCAGAGCTAGTCATCGAAGAGTACCCCCAGACTCCGTACCTGGGGAACCAATGGAGGACAGACCCCATCAATGATGGGGGCCGCTAACTCCATCATCTTCCCCACCAGCATCACCTCCATATTTTCAGGATTCAGGTTCAGATGATTAGCCCTCATCCAATCCCCCACAGCTGTCAGACATCGAGTAAGCATGGAGACTGCGGGGTCTGGGTAGGTTGAAAAAGAGAGGTACAGCTGAGTGTCATCAGCATACTGGTGACATCGTATGCCAAACCTCCTGATCACCTCACCAAGAGGCTGCATGTATATGTTGAACAAGAGGGAGGACAACACTGAACCCTGCGGGACACCACACATGAGGCCTCGGTATGATGAAAAATACTCCCCGAGTACCACTCATTGGATTCTCCTGGTCAGGAACTAGCGGAACCATTCGAGAACAGGTTACTTATTGACAGTGCGGATCCCCTGACCATCAAAGATGTCGCCTCTTTCCTACTGCAAGCGGTGTCTTATAGGGTAAAATTTCTGGAATTTAAAGCTATTTATCCAGTTTAATGCACTAATGTCACCCCTAATTACATAGGGAACTGGGTTACTGGAATTCTGGGTTTGGCGGTGGTTCCCTATTTTGGCAAAGTGTTATTGTTTATATCCTGTGGATATGTGTCTCTTGATGTTTTTGCTACAATTTGCTATGTTTGAACTTTGTATGACTTTTGTTTTATTGTGTATGTTGTATGTGCTTTTTGTTTTTGGATGCAATGGTCTTTGGCCACGCTTAATAAACTGAACTGAACTGATTCGAGAACAGTCCTGCCCACCCCTGCACATTCCCAAAGGCACGCCAGCAACATCTTGTGATCCACCGTATCAAAAGTAGCTGACAGATCTAATAGGACCAATAGGGTCGAGCGGTCCAAGTCCATCTCTCGGCGCAGATCATCCACCAAGGTCACAAGTGCAGTCTGTGTGCAATGCCCCGGATGAAATCCCGACTGCAAGGGATCAAGAAAACCTACGCAATCGAGATGCCCCTGCAACTTCTGATCCACCACCAGCTCAAAAGCCTTCCCTAAAAAGGGAAGGATAGAGACAGGTCGATAGCTGGAAAGGGAGTCAACATCAAGCAATGGTTTCTTGAGCAGAGGCTGTACCACTGCCTCTTTGTGTGTGTTTTATATTATTATTATTATATGTTTTGTAAGTTGCCCCAAGCTGCTCTGTAAGCAGGAGGATGCGGGGTAGAAATATACTGAAATAAAACAAAATAAACTCCTCTCCAGATTTCTTCCGCAACATCTTTATAGACTGCACCTGGACTTGCATCCTCTACTTTAATATCCCCTTTCTCAGATAACTGATTTAGTCTTTCTAGATCAGCTAAACCAGTCAGTCAGTACTACTTCTTCTTCTTCTGTCTGTTTAACTTTCTGTTTATGCTCAGTCTGATCCAGCTCCTTTTTCTGTCACTTTGAGGCCTATCAACTCCTGCTCAAGGGTCACCATTTTTTCTATCAGTCCTTGAGCCCTTGTATTTCCTCCCTCAGAGTCTCATTTTCTTTTACCAGCTCTTTTACATTGGTGAACATCTTGTCATATATCTGCCCCTGTATTCTTGTTCGGGTGCCTTAACTCTACGATCTTTTCTTGGCTCCTTTTCTTTAAATTGTCTCTCTCTTTCCGAGGTTGTTGGGTTGGGCATGTACTCACCACATATCCCCAAATCCCACATCCCCAACAGTCTCTCTGGCTTTGTAGCCAGTTTCTCTCTCCCCAGGTGCTTTCTTTCAAGGCATACAACATACCTTAAATGCCCTTCACATTTACAAACCCAGCACCATTTAGTATCCTCTGGAACTCCGTTCCTCTTTTGGGGCTCTTGCCCTGCTAGGATCCCGCTTCCTGTGGTAATCCTCAGATCCTTTAGACTTGAACCCCTCCACAGTTTACAGCAATCCCAGTCTCCAGTGTTTGCTCCACTTTGAAACCCTGTTCCCTTGCACAAGGAACAATCCTCGGGGTGTGAGTCTCTTTTCCCAAAAGATCCTGCCAAACCCCACCTCTGGTTCCCCAGAGTCCATTGTCTCCTTGGTGCCTTGAGGGAGGGGCAGGCATACTGCAAATGCCCATGACTCCCCCCCCCCCAATACATAGCAGAGTCTCAGGGTACAACTCCCACAAGGTCCCCCTGTACCTCCATTTCCTTGCTGCCTGGTCTCACAGCTTTTGGGGTATTCTCCAGCTCCTTGCAGCTAGTGCTTGCTGGTTCCGCTGGCTACATCTGCGATACTGCACCTTGGGCTCCACACGGCTCCACAGGCTCACTGGATGCCACCCTTTTGGTAGAAAAACTTCTAGCTGCCATCTTGAGTCTCTCCCTTTGTCCTCCAGAAGCACTTGATCAATCTGCTTCTGACCCAGGCTCACCCGATTCCTCAGGGAGCTCACACAGGCTGCTCCTCACCTGCTCTCTGGGTACAATCCTCCTCCTGATACTTTGCCTCTCTGCTGCAGGTCTTTTAAAGTCCCTTAGTTTGGTAGCAAACACCAGGCATGCCAAATTCTCCACCACTTTGTGGCAGGGCACCACTTGCCAGACATAGATTTTAAAGTGACATACTCAAGTCTTTAGGGGTAGCAACTCCAAACTTCTTTATTCAGCTTTAACATACAAGTCCTTATAATTCCATATCATTCTCAGGGTCAAGCTTGCTCTTGCTTACCCACAGGCAGAGTTCCCAGCTCTCAGTCCATAGCCTCTCAGGCTTAGCAGAAGTTGCTCTAGGCATTCCTCAGGCTCTCTCAAATAACACCCAGAACCTTCTCTGCCAACATCCAGCTGTCAACACCCACTTCTGATTCAGCCACTTCCTTTTTATAGGAAAAGCCACGCCCCAAACATACTGGCTTCCTGCCAGCGGCCATCTTAAGGGCCATCGGCCATCTTGGCTCCTTTCCCAACCCTTTGATCCCACTGCCACATGCACATTCCTAGTTTCTACCCTGAAGCACTGAAAAGACTGAGCTCAGGGCAACACAGATGAGGGCATGCAGATAAGGATCAGAAACAGATACAAAGTGGTCCCTGGGAGGGAAATGTTCCCCAATCCTGTTCTAATGGTTTACGAGAGAACAAATTTGTATTATTTTCTTCAGCTACTTTGTTTATTGCTAGCAGCATATGCCTGAGAGAGTTTTTACCTTACAAGCAATATTTTATCCTTCTGAGGGAGAGCAGATCAGAGGGAGTTCAGGAGTCATCATTCTCTCTAAGAATTACCAAGCATGTTGTTCTCACTGATTTTCCTTAAAAGCGTCCGAGGCTGGGATTTTACAATCTGAAGGCAGAGATTATGAAAATTTGCTGCTGGTTCATCGCTTCAACCCTGGCTGTTAGATTCAGACAGGAACAACGAGCTGCTTCAGTGTAATCTTGGCACCCCTAACTTAATATTGCACCTAGAGCATTCTAATTCACTAGCATTACTCAGTGGGTGGCAGGAAATTTAAAATCATTAATGGCCTGTCTGCTGCACTTGTAATGTTCTTCTCCTTAGAAACACAACAATGGGCAAAAATAACTTAATATCAGACATAATCTGACATCCATACAAAAGAGGGGGAGAACAGTAATGCCATTTGAATGGAACAATGAAGTGTATTTATTTTTCATCCAAGGTATGAGTTTGTTATTTTTTTTTAAAAAGAATAATATGGTCAAAGTCCTACTACTTACTTTCAATGGGACTATTTGCAGCTACAAGGTCCTAGAAATGGCAATTTACATTAAAAAAACAAAAACTTTTACTCACTGCATCTCGCCAAAATTAAATACCTGACACCTATTTAGCTCAAATGAAATGTTGGCAAGTTTTGAATGGAAAATTTTGAATGGCTTTCCTCCCCTCTAGAGTATTGGGCTGGTGCTTGGTTGACATGCAGTGCAAAAAGCATTGCTGGAAAGATATTGTTGCAATACCCAACTTCTCCATGTATAAGCTTCTCCTTCTTAGAAAGCGATCGGATTCACCCAGATGTGCTCATTTCCATGTTTCTTCAGTTTTAAAGAGCTCCATTTAGGAGGAGAAATCAGTCACTTGGTTTCTTAAATCACCTTCGAATGGCATATTTGAAGAGATACACAGCTTCCTGATTTGCTCCGCCACTTAAGCCTCCACTCTCACATAAATGTTTCAAAATATTTGAGTTGGGGAAGCCATGCATATACCAGAGCTACTATAACTGCTCTCTCAAATAACCAGGCCATTTTTTTATTAGTCTGTGAATGGGCCACGTCCTTACATTGTTCTCAGCTGAGCAGACAGTTATCATCCAAACTCGCCAAGCCTTTTTTATTTCTTTATTAATAACAGGAGCAGGTTAACCCACAACCTTTCTGTGCTTGACAGTCCCTAAAGATTCCCTACCAGACTGGTTAAGGCTGCATTCTCACCTGTGGCAGTGGTGGTGGCAGCGGGAGGGGCGAGGGAGGCATGGCAGTGTGGAGGAGCTGGCGGCTGTAAAAAGAGCTGGTGCGAAAGGGGACCTGCCGCGGCTTCTCTCGCACATGTCAGCAGGGGTGGCTAGTGGGTTTTGAGGTTGGAGGGGCACTGGGGCAGTAAGACCAGAGGGCCTAGGGGCGGAGCCTAGCCTAGGGGCGGAGCCATGGATACGGTAGGAAGAGTCAGGGATACGGTAGGTGGAACCAGGACATAACCCAGCCAGCAGCAAGGAGTTCCCAGGTTTAACATTGGATGGATATTACATTACTTAATCCAGCAATTTCAGTTAGGCAGGTTATATTCACCTCCTCTGCCAGGTTTAAAAGCAGGCAGATCATCAGACTAATAGTTACATCTCATGATTTCAAAACCTCAATTTTATCACAAACATCACATTTCTTACTTTCTAGCATTTTGAACACCCATAGGATCACCAGACTAACTGTTACATCTCATGATTTCAAAACCTCAGTTGAATCACGGCGCATTAAATACTAATTTCCCCCTCACCCTCTGTGCTGCGTGTGTGATGGGGGGGCGGGGGGGTGTATTAGTATTTAACACTCCACATCATCAAGTGAACAAAACCCATATAAAAACCAGAAAACCACACATAAACAAAACAAACCATTCCCACAAGCCTCCAAAGGCATCCCCGGCAGCCGAACACCTGTGCAAGCACACAGGCCTTTTTTAAAAAAATTGACTAGTTTCAGGGATGCATTGCCACCAAATCAGACACATCCAGACTAGCATCCCTAGTAGCTTCACCAACAAACTGCCTGTTCAAAAACACAGACCTCTTTTTAAAAAACAGTTTGGCCCCTTTCGGGGCTGCATTCCCACCAAAGCAGGCCCCGAGTCCAACCAGCATCATCCCCAGTAGCCATACCTTATCCCCAGCAGCCAAATGCCTCTCCACACAAACTACTTTCCAGCAGCAGCAGGAAGCAGCAGTGAAACAGCGAAGGGACCATTAAAAAAAAAAAAGAGTAGCCACGACAAGTGGATCAACAAATTTTCAAAATGGTCTCTCTACTCATGCTGGGAGGGGAGAAGGAAAGCAGAAATGCATTCATTGATGCGTTGATGCTGCTTTCCTTCACCCCTCCCAAGCATGAGTAGAGAGGCCATTTTAAACACAGAGCGACACACACCCCCTCAAAAATCCCCCCAGTCTGTTTGTCCCCACAACACCCTACCCACCTAAATCCCCCCCATTCCCCAGTCTCACACACCCTCCACCCTCCTTCCATCCCAGGCCCCCAGCCTGGGGAGACGAGACACTGGGGAAGGGGGGGTGAGTAAACATGGGGGGGGGACTCGGGGAGCAAAGACACCCTCCCTCCCATTCCCCTGTCTCGCACACCCTCCCCCCTTCCATCCCAGGCCCCCAGCCTCTGCTCCCCGAGTCCCCCCCCAGCCCGTTTACTCACCGTTGCAGTCAAGACTTAGGAGTCGGACTGGAGGCAGGCAGGCACCAGGCAGGTGAGACTTCAGGGTTCAGTGGAGGCGCTCAGTGGCGAGATGGGCTGCAGCGCGCATGCTCAACAGTTCAAGCATACGCGCTGCCGAGCGCCTCCACCAAACACCCAGGTGAGGCTTTGCATTGAGCCTATAGGGTTCAATGCAAAGCTGCCATAAGCGGGAAATTTGATTTCCCAGTGGTGGCACTTGGACTGAACGCTGAGCTGCCCAGCTCACGTTCAGTTCAAGTTTGCCCCTTCTGGGACTCCAGACTCCAGACTCTGGAGTCCCAGAAGGGGGTTAGACCCAGACTGAAATTGACATCGGAGCGCAGCGCTGCTCTGACTTCAGAAGTCAGAGCAGCACGGCTCTCTGATGTCAATTTCAGCTGCCTGGCAGAGACAGAGCGCTCCGTCAGTGAGCCCTCTGTCAGTGCGGCACTGGGGGGGGGGACGGGGCGGAGGAGAGTGGGGGCAGGGCACTGCCCCAGGTTCCCTCAGGCGAGGGTCCCCACTGCATATGAGGGTGCAAAATCCTGCCCTGACATGCACGAGAGAAGCTACGGCAGATCCCTGTTCACACTGGCTCTTTCCCCGGTCGCCGGCTCCTCCACACCCTAGTCTTAGCTCCCCACAGAACCTCTCACAATTCTGTCTTCCCAAGGTTTGACCAACTCCCTGGCATTCTGCTACATCACTTCCCCTGTCAAAGCAACTCTCAGAGAATTCTGACCATTGACCAGGGGCATAGCTACAATAGGTGCAGCCACACGGGGACCTATGAGCCTGACAGGCCCCACACATATAGTATGCATGTGTACACTGGAGTGGAGTGTCCCAGCTAGGGATCCATCCAATCTTGTTAACCAGGGCCCATACTCACCTAGCTAAGCCCCTGTCATTGACTTCCCTTCTGCAGCCCTCTCAGGAACAGACATTCAAAGTTTCACATGGAAGCCATAAAATCATGTCTCCTTGCTTGGACTACAACATACTTTGGAGTCCAAGAAAGAAGGACAATGCTCAGAGTGTCTCCTCGCAGTAGCTCCCAAGAATGGAGCACCCTAAGCAGGAAGTGGACAGTCTCACTACTAACATGCTGTTCTTTTTTCATATGAATATAAAGCCAAGAGATTCATTGAGAAGTCCCACGGACACAGGTGACCCGAAGAGCCGTCATCCTCTGTCAGCTCATTTCCGACAAGACTGACCAACATTTTCAAATTAATTTCAGGAAGCCATGTTAAGTCATGTAAATCTATGCATGTGCGTTATTTGAATAACTTATTCATATAAGTGTATGGAAACATTGATCTTTCAGAGGAAACTTTAAAAAAATGAAATTAAACCTGTGCTAGAGCTGAAATGGGTACTTAATTTAGAACATGTGGGTATACCCACATTTTCGAATACCCCCATCGAGTACTCAACAGGCTACCCAGGTATCAATCAGGTACCCAGATACCCCCAAAATTGGTAATTTCCAATACCATGTTTTCAGTTTTCTGATTACCAATTGGTATATTGGGATGGAAAACCGGCAAGTCAACATTCCAGGAAAACAAAGTCAACATTCCAGGACATCCGGTACCTGAATCGGGTTTCAGTTGGGTAAGTTCAGCAGTATGTCTGTGTATCTAAACTTTGGGTCAACCACATAAGAATACTGGTTTTTGACTTTTGCTTTGCCCTTGTGTAACCTCGATGTTAACTTATTTATAAAATGAGGTAGCAAGGAAGAGGGCTAAGACTAAACTGTTAATTCTTACTAATGTGAATAAACTTTTGCCTGCCTATATTTTGGGCATATAAAGTTTACTGGACAAGGGGCATCCAAGGCATGGCTAGTCTGCTAGAGTGAGGGTCAGCATCAAGGACAGGTTGGGAGACCAGAGGTAAGGTTGGTGATGAGAACTTGAGCTTGACTAGAGTAGCAAGTTGACCTTCTGGAAGCAGGGTAGACGAGACTTATAAATAAATGGGGGGGAGGGGAATCAGAAACAGGTTGGGGGGGCATGGTGGCAGCAGGAGGTAAAGAACCAGAGAGGGAGAAGAAAAGACCCTAGTCAGTGTTATGGTGGCATTGTAGGGCTAGATGGTGGCTCTGCACCATCAACACTGATAGTTCAAGTCTGGGTATTTATTTATTTATTTATATAAATATTTGTTAGCCGTCCCCTCATTCCTATGGAATCTTGGGGCGGCGTACATCATAAATCCACAATTCAATAAAATACAATAAATATAAAAATACAAAATCCCAACACACTAATTAAAACAAAACCTTATAGGACACCTATATTTGAAAGTGTAAGATAAACTCACAAAATTCACCTCCCAAAATATATCAGGAAAAATGGTGATCAAAGAAATGAAGATAGTAAACAAGTTCTGGGTTGGCGCTTAGATTTTTTTTTTCCCCACAGCCTGAACACACCCCAATGGAAACATTAGTTTTCTGCTTAAACTAGTGGTATCTCTGCAGAATTCAGGGGCAAGAAAGTAGTATTAGACCAATCAGTTTGCTGAATTAGGCCATTCAGTTCGTTCGCTGCATTCGGGTTTGGCTGTTTGGTTCAATCCTGTTCAGTTCACTTCGGGCATTCGGAAAAAGGCACTCTGCACGAGGAATGATGGCCCCAGACCCATAATGGTGGGTCCTGGGGCTAGAGTGGCAGCTTCTAGCTATTGGCCACAGCCCTCCCTGCCAGTAACTTGGCCCCCGAACCCTGGGGCTGGAGTGGCTGTTTCTTGATGCGGTGGTATGACATCATTATAGTGCGATGGATGATGGCCCCAGACCGATGACGGTGGGTCCTGGGGCTAGAGTGGCAGCTTCTAGGTATTGGCCACAGCCCTCCCTGCCAGTAACTTGACCCCAGAAGCCTGGTGGAGGGTTCTGGGGCTAGAGTGGCTGTTTCCTGATGCTTTGGAAAATTGGCTCTCTGTGTGAGGAATGATGGCCCCAGACCCATGACACTGGGTCCTGGGGCTAAGGTGGCAACTTCTAGGTATTGGCCACAGCCCTCCCTGCCTGTAACTTTGCCCCAGAACCCTGACAGCAGGTACTGGGGCTGGAGTGGTTGTTTCTGGATGCTTTGGAAAATTGGCTCTCTGTGCGAGGAATGATGGCCCCAAACTCATGATGGTGGGTCCTGGGACTAAGGCGGCAGCTTCTAGGTATTGGCCACAGCCCTCCCTGCCTGTAACTTGGCCCCAGAACCCTGGTGGCAGGTCCTGGGGCTGGAGTGGATGTTTCTTGATGCTTTGGAAAATTGGCTCTCCGTGCGAGGAATGATGGCCCCAGACCCAAGACGGTGGGTCCTGGGGGTAGAGTGGCAGCTTCTGGATATTGGCCACTGCCTTCCCTGCCTGTAACTTTGCCCCAGAACCCTAGCGGCGGGTCCTGGGACTGGAGTGGCTGTATCTTAATGTTTTGGAAAATGGGCTCTCTGTGAGAGGAATGATGGCCCCAGACCCATGATGGTGAGTCCTGGGACTAGAGTAGCAGCTTCTAGGTACATATTGACCACAGCCCTCCCTGCCTGTAACTTGGCCGCAGAACCCTGATGGCGGGTCCTGGGGCTGGAGTTGCTGTTTCTTGGTGCGTTGGAATGACATCACCTCCGTGCGAGGAATGATGGCCCCAGACCCATGACACTGGGTCCTGGGG
>QEPC01011901.1:898437-913004 GCA_003113815.1 Sphenodon punctatus | reverse complement strand
ACAGGGAGGGGTAAAAACAAAAAATAACACCTAAATCTATCTAATATAATCTAAATAAATGATAATATGGAGGTAAATGGGTTGGATGGGTGAAATAGGAGGAGGATGGCAATGGATTAGGAAAAGGAAGGAACAAAAACTGCTGGAAGAGGTGGAGCCTTCTGAAGCACCTGCTGTTCAGGAACAGTGACTAGCTCAGAAGGTGTTGGGAAGGGGAGAGGAAATCAGTTTTGTTTCTTGCTGCTCCCGTCTCACCGCAAGCCCCATTGACTCCGTGCAGCCTAGCCCGGGCCGTGGCCAATTGCAGACTGTGAAGCCAGGGGTCTGAGGTGAAAAAGGATGGTGATTGGGCAGGCTGGCTGCTACTCCAAGCCTCTCTACCCCTGGTGCCTGGAAGTCTGCTCCTCAGCTGACTCCTCCTCCATGACACATTTGGCCTTCCAGTGACACCACATTTTTGTCATTTTAGCCACCTGAACTCACCCGAACACAATCCAAACTGACCGAACTGTTTGGTTATTTCATTGTTTGGAATTGAGTTCGGTTCGGTCAGTTGGTGTTCGGATTCGGTCGTCCAAACAGGCTGATTTCAGGCCAAACTCCGAACATCTGGACCACGTTCACCCATCCCTATCATATTCACTCCAGTAAAGTCAGGCAGAAGTGGAATTTTACTACAGATCCCACTAATGAGACACAGCATTGCCTCTGATAAAAGTTTTTAAAAGCCAGTCATTCCTGAAGATGGATTCAGCAAAAGCTAATTAAGTAACCCAGTGTAATTAATCTTAGTGTTAGAGACTAGTTGAATGTTCACTTTTGTTTAATCAGATTATTAATAATAAAAATTGTATTTTAATTATTCTGTGGGTGTACTCCTCCCTCCACAGAAATGCACGTTTTGACTTTCAAAACACATTCATTAATATTCAAATTCTATTTCTCAAAACCCTTATAAATTGGCTGCCCTTGACAGTAAACTTTCCTAGGCTTGATCTATTGTTGTTTAGACTCCCAATGATGAGAAACACAGGAAACAAAATAATTTTATATCTTTTATCGAAACAACTCCAGAGGTCTACAAAGCTCAAAAACTTGCAGACAGTCACCAACACAAAGTGATCCAGTGATCACAAGGTGATCCACAAGGATGTGGCTGTTGCCTATAAGTCTTTCCCAGATCCAGATTCAGCCCCAAGAATACCAGGTTTTCTTACTCAATAGTTCTTTATTAACAAGTTCCACATCTCATCGTAGGGGTGAATCAAACTTTTTTCCAGTTCTGATTGGAATCGGGTATTTTGTCCATTCCAAAATTAACTCAGAACGGACAAAATTCCATCTGTTTCCAAGCAGAATGGATGACATAATGATTAAAAAAAACCAAAAACATTTTCACATGTCTGCCCATATCCAAAAGGACTGCAGCACTGTTGTGGCAATTGTGGATATGGGTGGCGGACATTTTGCACGTGCACAAATGGGTTCCTCCAGAGCCCGTCAAGATTCCAATTTGAATAGTTTCCAATTTTAAAAAAACCAAAACAACTGTTTTGATCCAGGCCGAGTGTTACTGTTACAGCTTCCCCCAATCAGCATCCTGGCTAGCTCCCAGTATGTTGGAGGAGAGATACTTCCCTTCCCCTGCCCCACTGCAGAATGATTTGGTCTCAGAGCTCCCAACTTTCATATCCTCAGAAGAGGCCAAGGTCAATCGAGGCAGGAGCCCCCCACTATGTAAAGGGACAGGCACCTCCTCGGATTTGCACCCTGCATGGAATCACCATCCCATCTATTACAGCCCCCAAGATGTTCTCCTTTCCCCTTTGATTTTCCAACTTTTGTAAACATTATTTTGGATCGTCACTCCAGTATTTTAAACAACAGATCTTTTCCTTCTTCTGGCCAAAATTTCAGAAGTTCAAGATATCTATCACAGTACATCAACACAATTCAGAAGAGGATCACTTTCCCCCATGTCAGTAAGCTAAAGGGAATGGCATCTTGCTGGTACATTCACTTCAGATTAATTATAAGAACCCCAATATCCTGTATGTCTGCATCACTAACAAAGCCTGTGGAGCATTTGGTCAGCATAACCTTGTACCTTGGCACAACTCCACTTCCAGTTTCTGTTTAATGGCGACTAGATGCCATATTCCACTTGTGACAGATGTTTTCAGTGCCAAGGCAATATGTGGTGAGTGTGTTAAGTGCTATATGAAATGTAAAATAAAATTCCTGGCCAAATTATTCTCCGAGATGGGATTTTCCCCAAGTTAGGATAATATACATGTGTAGATCTCCTGTAGTTTCTAGATTCAAGGGGCATAACCCAAGGATAATGACACACCTTCCTCCTGGTACAATCTGGGAGGGGGGGCCGACTCACGAATTACATTCTTGCCAAGACCTAATGCGGATTTTCAACAAAAGAGGTTGACTTGAGACAGTTTGAATTCATCCAAGAGAGATGGATTTGGTTGTTTAGATATTTCTGCTTTACCTGAACAAAGGAGAACTTTGTGTCTCTTGAAAGAGTGCATACCAACACAAAAAAGTTGGCCCAATAAAAGGTATCACCCTAAATACTTTATCTCTTGTCTCATACATCACAGGAGAAAAAGCAAGAGGAACTGCTTAAAAATCAAGAACCCTCCATCCATGCACAGCTACAGAAGGGTGTTGTTCTGCCTGCATAAGTATCCCAAAGAGTTATATTGGTGCAGTATAAACTTAAACTAACACATACAACAACTAACTGCACCTCATAGAACAAATGTTCCTGTAAATGTCTTAGTCGATTGACAAATACAGAACCAAAATCTAAATTCATACAGACACAAGATAAACAGGTGTAAATATTGTATTATAATATTCAAATAACATGCTGAAAGGAATACTGAAGGGAAATATATGACTTTATAGTAGAGACTATATAGTATAGAGAGATAACTGGCATCTTCTAAGTATATCAAGGTAGTTTTAATTAACAATCGTGACATCCACCATATGGTAGGTAAGCACTAGTACTACAGCCATTTTGTAGACTGGACTGATGGAAGAAAATCCACAAAAATCACACTAGGTGAAAACATACCACAATCCTCCTGACTGGGAACCCACTTGCAAACCAGTCAGGATTGGGTCCAGCTGCAGAACAAACATTAATGTGGCCGGGTCCAGGGGGCCACACAAATGTGTGACTAGCCAGCCTTATCCCCGCACTGTGCCCAGCAGCCTGCTTACCCAGGGTCGGCCTTAGGGATGGCGAGGTTCAGGGTGCGGGAGAAATGTGGGGTCCTCTTTTGCCATCAGCAGCAAAGCTGGTGGTGATCAGTAGGCCTAGGGCCATTCCCCAGCTCAGGGGGCTCTCCCCAGCTTTGTCTGGGGGTGCTCCCTCGTCCTGAGCTCGGGGACAGGTGGAGGGGGCACTCCCCTCAGCCCATCCATTTTTCAGAAGGGGCCCCCTTACTAAAAATGGCTGGGTGGAGGGGAGTGATTCCTCCACCTGTAAGGGGCAGAGCACTTACCTCATCTGCTGTTGATCTGGGCCCAGTGCCGGGCCCACTCGCCTCAGTCCAGTTCCGACCCGACTCTGCATTCTCCTCCCTAGGAGGTCTCAGACTCTGATCCAGGTTGAGCAGTTTTAGCTCTTGCAGAGAGGCCATTGAGTGACTGCAGCTAGAGGAGGCCCAGCGTGCACTCCGGGATGGGACCACCCCGGGAAGACAAGGAGGAGGAAACATCTCCTGATCCCACAGCTGCTGCCACAAGACAGGTGGGAAAAAGATGGATCCCTCTCCTTCTAGCCTCTGCTTCTCCGCCGTTGCTACGCTGCCCGCCACCTGTATGTCCCACCGTGCCACTCCCAAGTTCTGCCGCCTCTCCAGGTCCCTGTCCCATGCCGCTCCTGCCTCTCCAGACTCCGGGTCCCTCTGTACCATACCACCTTCCCTTCTGCAGGTTCCAACACCAACTCCACCATCGCTTCCGTGCTGCCTCCAGCATCCACCCAAATACCAGCTCCCGCTGCACCGCCGCTACCACTGCTACCGCTGAATCTGCCACCTGCTGCGTCTCCTCCAATATCTGACTGACTGGGTCCCATGTTTCTGGCCTGCTGACTCCACCGCTACCTGTTGCTCCCGTCTCTCCAGCCCGGATCCACTGCACCATGGACTCCGCCACCACAAGCTGCTGTTCTGTGCTCTACATGCTCCAATTCCTGTGCCACCCCACCAGGAAGTTGCATAAAACAACTTCCTGTGATGGGATGGAAGGGGGTAACATGAGGGAGGGAGGAGGAGCCAGTGGCACTGCGGCTAGCAGCAGCGTGTGAATGCTGGGGCTAGGTCACGTAGGGCCTAGAGGCCAGTTGGGGGGAGGAGTGTCGTGTTGTGTGTCAGTTTTCACCAAAGGAAAAGGTGCTAGTGGCCTAGCCAGACATAATCTTAACTAGATTAGGGCAACTCTTTTGCAAATTGTAGAAACTGAATTTACACTATGCTTAGAAGCCAAGCTGCTCAGCAGAGTATTGTAAAGACAATATATTATTATAAATGAAGCATGAGACCAAGAATATTATAAAAATAAAGCATAGTTTACTTAAATTCAAATAAAAAAGTATCAGTAGATTACACAGAATAGTATCAGAAGTCAGTCAAAGATACATGACCTAAATAACATTTCTGTTTTTAAGGGAACTGCTCTAAAGCTAACATATGCTTAATTCATTGACTCAAATATATTGGGAGCTGAAACATCTTGCCCCCGTGCTTTATCCTGAGGCGTTCTGCAGGGATCTAGTCTGCTTCCATTGTTATTTAATGTATATATGCAGCCCTTGGGGGAGGTTGTGAGAGGGTTCGGGGTGCGATGTCACCAGTATGCTGATGATACTCAGCTGTACCTCTCATTTTCAGCTGACCCAGACCCTGCTGTCTCTTTGCTATCCCGGTGTTTGGAGGCCGTGGCAGAATGGATGTGGCAGAGCAGACTGAAGCTCAACCCCGAAAAGATGGAGGTGATGTTGGTGGGGAGAGCAAGGGAGGTGTCGGCCTCCCTGATTGGGGTTTTTTCCCTCCCATAGCTCAGCAGGTTCGGAGTCTGAAGGTGATTCTGGATGCAGATCTCTGCCTGGAGTGACAGGTGGAGGTAGTGGTGAAGGCCGCTTTCTGCCAGTTATATATGGTGCGGAGGCTGCGTCCATACATCTTCGACCCGGACTTGGCCTCCTTCGGTCTGACGGGGGTGCAGTCTTGGTGGTCCCCCGTGTTAAGTGGGGGGCCACAATGGAGAGGGCATTCTCAGTGGCCTTTGGAATTCCCTCCCGGGGGAAACTCATCTGGCCCCAAGCCTTTTAACATTCCGGTGAATTTGCAAGACCTGGCTGTTCACCCAGGCCTTGAGGGAGTGTGGGAGGGTGGGTTAGGTTTTTTTTTATCTCCCGCCACCCTTGTATACTGTATTTTTTACCCTAGCCATGTTTTATTGTGTGATTTTATGATTGTTTTAATATATTTGTATAGTTGTTTTTATGTGTTGATATTGTTAGCCGCCCCGAGCTGTTCTCAGGAGGGGTGGGATATAAATTAACATAATAAATAAATAAATATATCAAAAAAGAATATACTTTCATATTCACCCAATTCTGCATCCCAATTTGCCATCATGAGAAGAAGATTCTAATGTCATTTTAGGAACTCATTCTGAAGAAGCAAAAGAAGCTCTCTCCCTATTATAGGAAGTACATGCTGGCTGGGTAGATGACGCAGATGATGTCAGTTACTAGGCACATAAACAGAATTTTAACTGGTTCCCATCAAAATTAACTGCTGAGTTACAGAGAAAACTTGAACAAAGAGCTTCATGTTTCCCTCAAAATTAATTGTCAGTTTACAGAGAGAACTGAAAACAGTGTTTCAAGGCTTCTTAACCAATTAGGTGAAGCAGCTGTGCCTGCTAGGAGAAAGCCCTCTAAAAACTTTCATTATCAGAGATGGCTGTACCAGGAACTATAAATCAAGGGGCCCAGTTTTTCAACAAGCTAGCAAATGGTCAGAAGTTCATTAAGATAGTGAAACTGTCAAAAGTCTAGTCTGAACTAACTCAAAAGGAATTCATTAGAAATTCACCACTTCACCACACAAAGGCTAATTATCAATACATTGGACACAAAGTCAATACATTGAAACACTAAGTTAATATATTGGAACACAGAATCATTACATTGGAACACAGATGTCCAAAATATATGCTTAATATATGACAGGAGCAGGCAGGAAGCGTGGCAGGGTGGGAGGCAGAGTGGATGGGTGGGTGGTGGAGGGGCCCTGCAGCGACGCAACCATGCCCCCCACGCCACCAGAAAACAGGCTGAGGAGGAGGCCAGGCCAGCCGGCCAGCCAGGGCAATGGGAGGGCTCCCATGCACCATAGCAGCCCGGCCTGGCCACTGCCCCACCACCAATTTTTTTTTAACTGGTCCAATGCAAACGTGCCCCCCCAGGTGTGGCCAGGGGTGGCTGCCCCTAACCACCTTGCGGTAAGGCCAGCCCTGTGCTTCCCCCATAACAAGCAGCCATAGCGGCCAATGTTGGCTGCCATTGCTATTTGTCATAGTGGCCACTCTGGACCGGACCAGGAACAGCAGGCTATCACACATGATACCCTGCTGTGTCCCAGTTGGGCAGGCTGTTTCCCAGGCATTAGGGATGTGCAAACAGAATGCGGTTTGGTTGTTCAGCCATTCGACCGTTCGGTCGAGGAACCGAGTTTGGGTTCGGTCGTTCAGTCCGGGAACCGAGTTCGGATTTGGTCATTCATTTGGTTCAGCCAAACATTCGGTACAGATCAGTATTGGTATCAGTCTCAAGATTGGTATTGTATTGTATGGTATTGTATTGTCCCATGATTGCATCAGAAACCGGAAGTTTGAGTGCGTGCGGAGCTTGTGTGGAGAGAGAGAGTGTGTGTGTATGTTGTGCCTGGCTGGTGTGTGTTTGGTTTTGTTTGGCTGTGTTGATTTGGTGTTGGCTGTGGTTTCTGGTTTGATTGTTTGGTGTGATTGCGTTTGGCTGTGGGAAAGAAAAAAGATTGAAGAAGATTAATAGGAAATCGAAGGTCAAGGTGGAGGAGGAAGAGGCTGCTGCCGCTGGACCTTCGGGGGTGGGGGTGGTCGGCTCCTCAGAGTTATCACAAGAGGAGCAAGAGGGTGCCACTGCTGCTGCCACTGCCAGGTTTGTAAAGTTTATTTTTTTGTATTGTTCCATAGAACTTTGAGGACAAAAAGAATACTGTCCTTTAGAGCACCGAACTCACTAGCATGTGGGTCGGTGGGTGGGCACTGACAGTCAGGCACAAACAGTGGGCATCAGCGGGTGACTGGCACTGACAGCGGATGTCTACCACAGAGAGAGAGGGTGTGGGGGGCTCTTCCAGCAGTCAGGCACAAGCCGAAGGAAGCATCCACCCAAACATGTGCCAGGCTGCCAGTGCCAGCCATCCCTAGCAAGGGTGTCCAGTTGCCATTCCAAGCAGCACCCAAAGAAGGGAAAGATTTTCATGTGCCAGCCAGGGTCTCTCCAGTTGCGATCCCTACTAGCACCACAAGGAGGGAGGACTAGATAGGCATCATCATAAATGCATGATATTATAGGTGTTGTTATGTGTTCCTGTTTCAGAAAGGGTGATGATGCTGCCCCTGTCACTGCTGCCCGGGCCACCAGAACCCCAACGTGCAGGTCAGAGCCACCGCCTAGGCAGATGAGGTCCAATGTTTGGCGGTGGTACAACCTGCCAAAAGAATCCAGATTCACCATATGTAAGGTAAGGCACGGGGGCTGGAACAACAGGGAATGGATTGCCCTATGACCTGTTAGGAAGTCCAATCAGTAGGCATATTTATTTGCACAGAAATTAGGCCTTCAAGTGCTGTGAGAGATTGGCCACCCACCCACTTGTTGAGACAGAATGCAGGCAGGGCTTGACAGACCATTGGTCTGACACAGTATGAAACTTCTTATGTTCATTCCTATCTTTATGTTCTTCAGATCTGCGGAAAAAGAATAAAAAGGGGCAACCAGGGGACCACATTAGGGCTGATAGCCCACATTGCAAATATCCACGGGGAGCCGATGAGGCATCAGGACTCCGGCATGGAGTAGCAGCAGCAGCAGCAGCACCAGAAGGAGGGCGGGAAGGCACGGCAGAAGCACCACCATCAAAACCCTTCCTCGTCCTCCAGCTCGGTTGAGGAGTCCCCCCAGGAGGAGTCGGCAGCTGCAAGGGCTTTTCAGGCCCAGGTGGAGAAGCCGACCTAGGACTTCCTGGATGGGGTACAGCTGAAAGTCTTCGATATGGAGAACCAGCTGGTGGAATGGTTCCAGGAGGTCGAGGTCTGGGAACAGAAGGTGGAGGCATATTCCCAGTACATTTCCACCAAGATTGCTGACCTGGAACTCTACCGCCAATTGGTATCCAAGTGGCAGGCAGCCGTGGCAGGGACCGTGGATTTTGCCATAGAACACGGCTACCAAATGCCGGAGGGTGTGATGCCTGCCCCTAGGTCCTATGCACCCCTTTTGCCTTTCCCACCAAATTCTGGGGGACAGGCCCAAAGACTAGTAGACCCCTAATTTAAAAGTTTACTTTCTTTTTATATATGTTTGGCTTTGGTTTTATAAAGTTGTGGGTTGTTTTAGTTGCTAGTTGTTGTTTAAAAAGTTTTATTAAAAGTTCTATTTGTTACCAGTAGGGATGTGCAAACAGAACCAAGTTTGGAAATTCGGTTTGGTTTGGTTCGAAAATCAAGTTTGGCTCAAAAGTTTGGTTTGGTCGACCAAACTATTCGAGTTCGGTCGAATTCCGAACTTCCGAACTGAGTTCGTACATTCAAAACGGGGATTTTTGGCCTTCCAAACTGGATCAGATTTGACTGAATAGTTCGGTCGAATTCGAGTTCGGTTCGAAAGTTTGTTTTGGTCGACCGAACTACACGAGTTCAGTCCGAACTCTGAACTTCCAAACCACATTTGCACATCCTTAGTTACCAGCTTTGTTTGACCTGTTCACTCTTTTATCCTTCTGTGCTGCTTCTGGCAGGTGTCAGAATCTCTTTATATACACAGCGTGTCACTCAGATCCCTACCTAACAGCAGCAGCACATGTAGCGTACTTAGCCCCAAGATGTGCCAGCAGGGTCTCAACTTGCAGACAGCCCCCCATGAGGGGCAGGGCTTTTGTCTGTGTGCATGGGTGTGCCAGAGAGAAAGTGAGAGAGGCTCTGTGGCAGCGGGCAGCAGGCGGCGGGTGGGCAGAGGGGCGCTTTAAGCAGCTTCAGTGGATGGGCATCTGTGGGTGTGTGCAGAGAACTTGCTGGTTGAGGGGTGTGGGGAAGGCTTGCGGTCAGGCACCAGTGGCCACTGGCCAGTCAGGCACAAGCAGCGGCAGCACCCAGATCCAGATGATGGATCTTTGAACTGGAGTGAGTGCTTCTGGATGCAGTGGAATGGAATGACAGACAGTCCCCCGTGATTGGAATGATGGTTCCAGATTCTTGATGATGGTTCCTGGGACTGGCATGACTGCTTCAGGTACAGTGGAATGACAGTCCATGGGAGTTGAATGGATTAGGAATAGGAAGGAACACAAACTTCTGGGAGAGGGAACCTTCTGAAAATGCCTGCTGTCAGGAACAGTGGCTAGCTCAGAAGGTGTTGGAAGGGGAGAGGGCAATGAGTTTTGTTACTTGCTGTGTCCGCCTTACCACAAGCCCAATTGGCTCCTTGGCCAATCACATGCTGTGAAGCCGGAGGTCTGAGGAGAAAAGGGATGGTGAGGGTGATTGGGCAGGCTGGCTGCTACTCCAGTCCTGGTGCCTGGAAGTCTGCTCCTCAGCTGACACCCCACCCCCCCGTGCCTGCCTGTGTCAGGCAGTGGTCAGTGGTCGCGTTTCTCTTGCCTGAACTCAAACTGAACTTGATCCAAACTGACCGAACTGTTCGGTCATTTCAGAGTTCGGATCAAGTTCTGGTTCGGTTGGTTCAGTTTCGGGTTTGGGTTCGGTCGTCTGAGCAAACCGAGTTCAGTCCAAACACCAAACTTCTGAACCGCATTCTCACATCCCTACCAGGCATGTTGGCAGCTAGGCCGGGCTGTGACCAGGTCTCTAGGATCATAGCCAAGGCTAGCTTCCAACATGCCTGGGGAAACTCTGGGGAAATCTGGATTGCCCAGGCATGTTGGAAGCTAGCCTGGACTGTGATCCCAGCAAATGTGACAGAAAAGCAGGTCCAAACAGGCCTAAATGAGTCCAAGTAGGTGTAAGTGGGCCACCCCTATGTTTGTTAATACTCACTAAGGCAAAGGTAGTAGGGATGGACGAACACAGTTCGGAAGATCGGAGTTTGGACCAAACTCAACCAGTTCGGTCGACCGAACTGAACTTTGGGACCGAACTCGATTTTCAAACCGAACCGAATTTCCAAACTTGGCTCTGTTCACCCATCCCTAAAAGATAATATTCCATTTAGTTCAATGGGGGTTGAATTTCTGAACTTTGTTCAGAAGTTTGGAGTTCGGACCGAACTCGAATAGTTCGGTCGACCGAAGCAAACTTCTGAACCGAACCGAATTTCCAAACTCGGTTCTATTAGCCCATTCCTAAAAGTCAGTAGTGGGAATGTAGCTCAGAAAACCCAGATGATCCCAAATCACTGTGGCTCTGGTAATGTTAACCACAGGGGAAATCAACCAGGAGGCAGTTACTACATTATCCTGTGGTGGAGCAACATGGAAAAAAAAATAATGTTGTTCATAGGCCCCAAAAGAGCAATCACAGCAAATGCTGTTTCCATTGGAAACAGCTCATTCACCTTAATTTGTGCGATGAGGAAACTTTCTGGCTTTTTCACTGTTTTTGACTATTTTTTGCTGGCTGAACACGTGAACTAAGCTGCAACCAATTGTGCTTAGCAGCTTATGCTTTATATACCAGCTCAGTGATGCAAAAGTTCTAGAAATTGCTGCAAATGTGCCAGAAATTGCTGCAAAAGGACAGTCCCGAGAAATACTGGACAGCTGCAGAAAGTCCCCAAAAACCTCATAAAGTGGCAGAAAGTAACAGAAATGATGAAAAATTGATGGCACCGATCTTGTAATGGCAGAATTCAAAAATCACTGACCAGTGGGGAAATACCAACAAACACTCAAAAGGGCTCCCAAAAAGTAGGTTTTTCGCAATGGGAAGGGAACACTTGCTCTCATCTCAGTACTACTGTTCCATATTTATGGACCGTGTCATCCTATGGTCTCTGGCCAGCAGGGGGAACACATCATGTGGCAGCTCTGCTGGTAAAATTGACGTGGTAAGACTTCCCATCAATGAAACTGGCCCCACTGCTGAAATTGACTAGTACAAAACCCCACTGGTCACCAAATGTTGATTCCATGGTATGTATTCAAATGCTTTGGGGGTTTACTGAAGTATTTCCCTGCATATGTTACAGGGTCCCCCCCCCCCCCAAATCCATGATCACTCTGGGTGTTGCTGATGTGTGTTGCTGTGGATTGTTGGCAGCATCAGCATGCTGCGGACACCATCTGGAAAGGTCTCAGCATGCTCAGAAGGGGCTATTAGGCCCTTATGAGCATGCCCAGCTTCCCCCCCCCAAACTTACCCAGACCAGAGGAAGCCATGTGTTGCCAGAGCCACTCCAGAGGGTGAGTACTCTATTTCCTCAGCCGCTACTAGGTCCAAACCCCTTCTTCCCCAGCCCGTTCCCTTCTCCACCACCCCAGCTCCCTCTAGCCTCTGCTCCCCTCCTCGGCTTCCACCCTCAGAATTTCCTAGTATTCTCCGAGGGTCCTTGGAAAAAGTTCCAAACGATGTCTGAGGACTCGGTCCCGGTACTTGGAACCTTGAAAATTCTTGTGAGTGCTCAGAGCACCTATTTGGTACAGCCCTACTCTAGACTGCATGTGTATTATGGCTTCATATACTTTCCTAAAGTAGTCATATACAACTCTAAGTGGCCTGACTACATGTGCTCTCTCTGAGTGAAAGTCTGACTCCAGTGAAATCAATGGCAAAGTTCCCATTGACTTTAATGGAGTCAGGAGTTCATTCTCTACTTGTTTTCCTTGCTAGAGGAAATGGATGTGCATCTACACCTACAGCAGTTGGCCAGTGTTGGCATGCCAAGTCCTGCCAGTGCCTCTCAGTGGCCCATTAGCCTCCGTGGGCCCCACAACCTACATGGTGCATTGCACCCCTCCAGGACTGGCCTTGTGACAAGTTGAGTGGGGACCACGCTAGGAAAACAATGCCAGCATTACATAGGACTCCTTAAAGAATACAGCTCTTTGTGGCTTCCTCAGTTGCCTTACCCTGAGGGTGTCCTTGATCCCACAGACTGAAGAACACTGTTACATGGTAACTGTAAATCTAAAAAACAACTAAAAAAATAGCTATATGTTAAGCCAAGAAAATAAACACTCAAAGTACAGAAGTTAAACAACTATGTTAAAACATGACCTTAGGAGACAACACTTAGAGTCGGCAACTTGACTCCACTGGTCTCGGTGCTAACATTTTCTTTTCAATAATGCTTAAATATAGATTAGTAGCTTATAAAAATGATAGAATTATTCAAGCCTTTGCTATTGATAAAATACTCACAAAGGTTGCAGATGCAGCACTTTATAGATGATAAATATTCCCAACAGGAGTATCTTCTGACAAAAATCAGCCTGACCTTTAGTTCATTGCAAAATGACTATGAAGGTAGTAAGAACTCCAGTTTGTTTCTTTAGTTTCCCATTAACTTCAAGGATAGCTTGCTTTTATTAAACATTGGGTATTTTCAGACGTTACGAGATCACAGTGAACCACGGTGAATACCCACCTGTGGTCACTGTGTCTCGAACGTCTGTTTGGCGGCCGCCAGATGCTCGCCACGGTCAATCCGCACATGGGGTCAATTTGAACCATGCTTCCCGGGCTAGCCGGGGGAATGTCCCGGGAAGCATGGTCAAAACAATCCCCAGTGGGGACCCAAAAAAAGTAATGTCTGGCCGGTTGCCACGGCCCGGGATCCCCGGCGGGATCCCGGGCCATGGCGCATCCGGCCTGACGCGGCGGCCGCATTGGCCCTGCCGCCCGCCCATCTCCCCGGAGGGCGGGTGGCGGGAGCGTGGAGGGGGCGCGGCCGTGCGGCCGCACGTTGCACCGTGCAGCCCCACCCTCTCCCAGATTCCCCGCCGGGATCCCCCCGGCACGTCTGATATGGCGTGATGGGGTGACCCCGGCGGGGAATGAATGGGTTGTTTTCGGTACGGGGCCAAGTGGCCCCGTAACGTCTGAAAACACCAATTGTAAAGGGGAGGGAAAATCCAGCAACATCACTTAGGGATGGGCGAACAGAACGGAGTGTGGAAATTCGGTTCAGTTCAGCTTGAAATTCGAGTTTGGAAATTCGGTTCGGTTCAGTTCAGTTTGAAACTTGAGTTTGGTTCGGAAGTTCAATTCGGTCGACTGAACAGACCGAGTTCGGTCGAATTCCAAACTTCCGAACCAATTTCAGCCATTCAAAACCAGTTTTTTTGGTGTGTGTTGCCACTAGGGAAGGGCGAACAGAACGGAATTCGGAAATTCAGTTTGGTTCGGTTTAAAATTCGAGTTGGGTTCGGAAGTTCATTTCAGTCAGCTGAACAGACTGAGTCCGGTCCGAACTCCAAACTTCCGAACCGTATTCGCCCATCCCTAATATCACTAGAAAAACAAAAAAATGTTAAAATCTTTCATATAATACCATTAGCAGGAACCCATAGAACATTTCCAAGATAGAGGCAATAATACCAGGGTATCTTTCAGGCTATCGTTTTCTTTACTGGCATGCCATTGCAGGCGCTATAGGTGTGCATGTTGCTTTTGTTATTAAAATAATGATAATGAAAATTTTTGTTTCATTATTATTATTACAATAACAAAATGACAAAAAATTAAAATGAAAATAGAAACGATAATGACATTTTATTTTTGAAATAAAGGGAAAAAACTGAAAAATGTTATCTGACTATAAACTTTTTGTTTCTTATTCTATGCTGATGAAACCTGGCAAGATTGTACCCCCAACAGAGAACACTATGTGTACCAACTTTTTGAAATGTTTAGATAAAGGGAACTGATTTTAGAAGCAATTGAATGTTGAGATGTTAAGAAAAGCTCCATACACATTCATGGCTACAACTTCTTTATCTTCCATCCAATTTGCATCAAACCTGTAAATATTATGTCTCTTCACAAGCTTAACATTTCTTCCAATTTTCAGAATGATTGAACAAAGGGTCCTGATGGTATGACATTAACTTGAAAATATATTTCCAGCTGTACATTTTTTATATTCCATCCTGTTTACAGGACATTTGTCAGGAATGTATCACATACCTTCCCTGTCATCTCTGCCAAACTACAGGACAATTTGATAAAGGGACCCAATTTTATAAGCAATTGAAGTTGTCCCCTTGAAGACAATTTATTATTATTATTATTATTATTATTATTAT
>QEPC01011901.1:877238-897598 GCA_003113815.1 Sphenodon punctatus | reverse complement strand
GACAGGACTTGGCAACAGAGTCGATGTAAGGTTTAAAGGAAAGGTGAGTGTTGAAGACGAAGCCCAAGCTACGGGCTTGGGGAACGGGATGGATGGTGACCCCATCAATAAGGATGGACAGGGAAGAGGGAGAGGAAGGATAGGGAGGAAAGATAAGGAGTTCAGTCTTACCCATGTTGAGCTTGAGCTGACGTTGGGACATCCAGGCGGAGATATTAGAGAGACAGTTGATGAGGTGAGCTTGGACAGAAGGGGGGAGAGAGGGGGTGGAGAGATAGAGTTGAGTGTCGTCCGCATAGAGGTGATATTGGAACCCATGGGAGGCAATGAATTTGCCAAGGGACAGGGTGTAGATAGAGAAGAGGAGAAGGCCCAGGACAGAGCCCTGGGGAACCCCAACCAAGAGGGGGAGGGAGGAGGAGTTGGTATTGGGAAGAGACACATTAAAGGAGCGGTCAGAGAGGTAGGAGGAGAACCAGTCAAGGACAGAGCCACAGAAGCCTAGGGAACGAAGAGATTCCAGTAGATTAAATAGCAGCACATGCAGTGCCAGTCAGAGTCAGGCATCTGACATGGCAGGAAGAGGGAGACTGTAGGAGGGAGGATATGTAGCAACCCAAAAGACTGACAGACACATTCACTGGCCAATTACTGCATGCTTCCAGCTCTACAGGACCAATAGGTGGTAACTTTGAGGCAGGCATAGGAGGTGGCTCTCCGGCGGGCATAGAAGGGACATAACTGATTAACTGGGACTTTGGGGATAGCATCTCAGCAATCAGGAGACATAGTTTATACATCTAAGCTGGTCAGTTATAATCACAATCACATCCTGCAGCACTATGACAGAGAGAGGACATAAGAGAATCTCTATTGGCTCTTTCCTAAACAGATGCTTCTGAGTTCCCAGTAACAAGTGGGGGAGAGATGTTGGGATGGCCACAGCACGGAATAAGGATATTTGGTTGACATTTCTGACAAACCGATCTTATACCACACTGCCACAGTGACTTGTAAGATAATCCCTGGCATAGGCTCCTTCTCTGCATATGCTGTGCAGTAGGGGTGGGACGTGGGGCAAAAACCGGATATTGGTTTTACCGGTTACTGGTTTGCAAAAAATCGGTTTACCGGATTAAAACCAGTATACCGGTACCATTTTCCCCCCATTGATTTCAATGGGGAACTGTCCCCATTGAAATCAATGGGGAAAAAAACCCAATACCTCCCTCTCCCCCTCCCAGGCTGCGTGGGTGGAAGGGGGGACACCCCCCACACACCGTGCCCAGCCTGGATTTATTTTATTTTATTTTTTTACCCGAAGTCCCTGCTAGCGCGGGCTCTGGGCCGCTCCCGGACCAGCGGCGGCAACCCGAAGCCCACACCAGCAGGTACTAGGGCGATCCCTGGAGTGGGGTGGTTTAATACCCCCCCATCCCAGGGATCACCCTACCCCCCACCCAGGGATCGCCTTACTTGCCCTTCGGGCGGTGGCAGCAGCAGCACAGTGCGCAGGTCCAGCTTCAGCGCTGGCAGTGGCTTCAGCACTTCACTAGGCCTTCCGGGGAACTTCCGGTTTCCCTGGAAGGCCTAGTGAAGCACTGAAGCCACTGCCAACACTGAAGCCAGACTTGCGCCGTGCTGCTGCTGCTATCGCCGCCACCTGGAAGGCAAGTAAGGCGTGCCCTTGGGGGGTAGGGCGATCCCTGGGGTGGGGAGATGTTAAACCACCCCCCACCCCAGGGATCGTCCTACTACCTGCTGGTGCAGGCTCTGGGTTGCTGCTGCCACCATGGCAGCAGCCCAGAGCCCACACTATCAGGGACTTTGGGTAAAAAAAAAAAAAATCCAGACTGGTCAGGGTAGGTGGGGGGTGTCCCCCCTTCCACCTGTGCAGCCTAGATGGGGGAGGGAAAGTTTTTTTATTTTTTTGTTTGTTTTTTACATTATGGCCATTCATTTCAATAGTGGCAATGTAAAAAAAACTGGCATGGGGAACCGGTACTGGTACCCCAGATTATCGGGTTAATCCGATACTGCCAGTACAGCAAAATACTTGAAGTATCGGATATTAGGGGAACCGAAATTCCCACCCCTACTGTGCAGGCATATAAAATTTGGACCCTTTGTCACATCTTTCTGATATTTGGCAGAGATTATCGTGAAAGTGTGATATACAGCCCTGCCAAATTTCATGTACACATGTTGGACTACAAAGATGTTACAGGTAGACATACATTTATAAGTTAATTGCTTATACCACCAGGACCCTTATAAAGTTGGCAGGGATAGTCAATATGGGAAGGGGTATAAATGTCCCAAGTTTCATGTGTATTAAATGTGAGGCAAAGAATTTACATATAAGAATGTATATAAAGATTTTTGCAAAATAATATTCTTCAACTGCTTCTAAAATTGGATATTTTAATCTAATCTTTTTGGAATTTGGTACACTTAATGCCTTCCTTTGGAGGTACAATCCCTCCACGTTTCAGCCAAATATAATGAATAATAAAAAAGCTACCACTGAAAATGTGTTTTCCATTTAGTCCAATAGAAAACAAAAACGAAAGCAAAAATGAAAATGAAAATTTGACATTTATGAAAACGAAAACAAGATATTTAAATAATGAAAATGGAAAATGAAAACAAAAATGACATGGGCCCCTGATGCACATCTCTAATGGAAAGTTAAAGAACTATCTCGTCCATCCCAGTTGGCAGCCAGGCAGACACACTTATCAAACAAAGCTTGAAATAAAAATCTAGCACTAAGACCAAATTCACTGTATTTTTATCCCTTTAACACCAAGCAAATGCAAAATAGTATTTACCTCCCACCTAATTTGCAGATTGGAATATTAGTTTCAGTTTCCTTGAAGGTTTTTTTGTTTTGTTTTGTTTTGCTTTGTTTTGTTTTGTTAGTTTGGTTATTTGGCAGCAAAGTTGTTCAGATGAAATCTTTTATTAGACAAACAAAAAACCTACGGTTTTAAAAACCTAGTTAAGGCAGATTTACATCAAACAACTTTTAACAAATCGGGAAATTGTATGTTAAGTCTCTCGCCTTAACATGCACACCTTGTAAACAGTCAAGTTGTTGTATGGTTTCACATATTGTGCTCGCTTACAACTTAGGCTCCATGCACCCACACTTTGCCTTGGTCTCTCAGCCCCAATCCCCTTCCTTTTCAGGTTGGGGGCAACACTAAAACTGGGGAGAATGATATGTAAATGTTTATTTATAATGTGGGTAGACATTGACATGAAATCCATGGAATGGCCAATGGAAGGAATGGGCGAAACATTAATTCTAATTTGAAATTAAATTGTATCTCATTAACTGTGAAATAATACAATGGAGATGCATCTTTGGAACTGGAGGAGGAAGACGATGTGAAATAACGAAGGCAGCAGGGAGAGACAGTGGAATGACAGGGAGGAGGCCATAGGGACTGAGTACTGCAAGAAGGAATAATAGGAGGAATGCCATAAGAAATGGGTGGAATGTAAATATTGTGGGTAAGGTAAGTGATTGGAAGGAGTGATAGGAGACTATGGGGAATATTACTATTATGCTAATAAGCACTATTCCTACCCCCTTGTTGTTCTAGTCTCTATTGCCCCATTGTGTGTTAGTACACCGTCTCTCCTCAGTTTTCTTTTTTTGAGGGCATAGGAGTTGTCATTTCACACACTCGAAGACATATTTGCTATCAGTAATTATGGACATCGCTAGAATTCAAAGCGACTTTGACGCTGGATTAGGGGCAGTATGTGGAGAGCGCGAGGTGGTGGAGGCCCCGTCCGGTCCAACTTTGTGGGGGGAGTTTCAGGAAGTGACGCCAGCTGATGCGGTGGATGTCTTGGGGTCTGTGAGAGCCACCAGTTGTGAACTTGATCCGTGCCCATCCTGGCTGATGAAAGCCTCCAGGGAGACGTTGGGGACAGTGCTGGAGAGGGTGGTTAACGCGTCCTTGAAGCAGGGGAGGCTGTCGCCTAGTCTCAAGGAGGCCGTGGTGCGTCCCCTGCTGAAGAAACCATCGTTGGATGTGGACGCACTTGCCAGCTATTGACCTATCTCTAACCTCCCCTTTTTAGGGAAGGTTATTGAGTGGGCGGTGGCAATCCAGCTCCAGGTGCATCTAGATAGCATTGGTTTCCTGGTCACTTTTCAATCTGGGTTCCGCCCCGGCTATGGCACCGAGACGGCATTGGTGACCTTGGTCGACGAACTCCGCCGGGAGATGAATGCAGGATGTTCGGCATTTCTCATCCTGCTAATTCTCTTGAACACTTTTGACACCGTGGACCATGGGCTGCTGTTGAGACAGCTGCGTGACCGGGGGGGTCTGGACGGGACTGTTCTTGAATGGTTCCGCTCATTCCTCTCGGGAAGAAGCCAGCGGGTAGTGTTGGGAGCCGAAACATCTTGCCCCACGCTTTATCCTGCGGCGTTCTGCAGGGTTCCATTCTGTCTCCATTGCTATTTAACATATATATGCAATCCTTGGGGGAAGTCGTGAGAGGGTTCGGGGTGCGATGTCACCAATATGCTGATGATACTCAGCTGTACCTCTCATTTTCAGCTGAACCAGACCCTGATGTCTCGTTGCTATCCCAGTGTTTGGAGGCCGTGGCGGAATGGATGTGGCAGATCAGACTGAAGCTCAACCCCGATAAGATGGAGGTGATCTTGGTGGGAGAGCGAGGGAGGTGTCAGCCCCCCTGATTGGGGGGTTTCGCTGTACCATAGCTCAGCAGGTTCGGAGTCTGGGGGTGATTCTGGATGCAGATCTGCACCTGGAGTGACAGGTGGAGGTAGTGGAGAAGGCCGCTTTCCATCATTTATATCTGGTGCAGAGGCTGCGTCCGTACGTCTCCAACCCGGACCTGGCTTCCCTCTTCCATGCCTTTGTCACCTCGAGGCTGGACTACTGCTATGCGCTCTACATGGGGCTGCCCTTGTTCCTGGTTCAGAGGCTGCAGCTAGTGCAAAATGCGGCAGTCCATCTCCTGTCAGGGACGGGCCGTCGGGAGCATATAACACCTGTGCACCAGACTCTGCACTGGCTGCCAAAAGCGTGCCAAGCCAGTTTCAAGGTATTCAGGTTCTGCTAATCTATAAGACCCTTCATGGTCTGGGTCCCTCATACCTCAGGGACCGCCTTGCCCTCCGCGCCCCAGAGTGGTTCCTTCGGTCTGCCGGGGGTGCCTTCTTGGAGGTCCCCCATGTTAAGCGGGGGGCCACAATGGAGAGGGCATTCTCGGTGGCCACACCATGCCTTTGGAACTCCCTCCTGGAAGAAGCTCGTCTGCCCCAAGCCTTTTAACATTCCGGTGAATTTGCAAGACCTGGCTGTTTGCCCAGGGCTTTGTGAAGGGGGGAAGGGGGGGTTAGGGGTTTTTTTTCTCCCGCCACCCTTATTTATTGTATTTTGTATTACCTAGCCTGTTTTATTGTTCTGATTTTTATCTATAATAAAAGTGTTTTAATATATTTTTATAATTGTATTTTATGTTTTGAAATTGTTAGCTGCCCTGAGCTGTTCTCAGGAGCAGCGGGATATAAATTGACTAAATAAATAAATAAATATAAATAAATAAATAAATATTATAGTGGTCGGTAGGGCTGAAATTAGGGGAGGGGATTCTCACAAGAAATTTGCAAGAATTGAGATAAAGAAAGCAGGGCAAGAACTTGGGTGTTCTTCCCCCTCCTCAAGTTCTCATGTATTAATCAAGGGGGGGAGGGTTTGCATGCGGGGGGGGACTGCATGGGGGCTGGAGGTGAGCAGGGGGCAAAGACAAGACCCTGAGTACCTCTGGCCCCTGCCTGGCCTCCACATCTGGTGGGAGGAGGAAAAGTTATGGCGGGGACAGAGGCAGGGGTGTACTTACCATCCAGGGGGCCCCCGTCCCACCTGCAGTGCTCCGTGTAGCAGTGGTCCCCTTCCCAGGTCTTCAGTTTAAAAGAAGAAGGAAAAAACACAGCTGGAGCATGTTCAGAGTACTGCTTGTCTCTGCATGCCCTTTTCAAAGGTCACACCCACAGGGCTGAGCAGCTCTTCTGAGCATGCATGGCCCTGAGGCCGCCATCTTTTAAAAGAGCACATAGGGCTGAGCATGTTCAGAAGAGCTGCTCAGCCCTGCGGCTGCCATCTTTAAAAAGGATATATAGAGCCAAACAGCACTCTGAGCATGCTCCAGCTGTGTGTATGTGTGTGAGGAGGGTTCTTTTAAACTGAAGACCCAGGAAGGGGCCTAGCATGGCATGGAGCACTGTGGTTGGGGGTCAGGACACCACCACCCCCGTATGGTAAGTACACCCCTGCCCTGCTCCTGTCCCCATCCCTGCCTAAACATTCCCTTCCCCCCCCAGGCAGGGATGCCGGGCGGGGTCCGGAGGTAATCAGGGGGGGGTATTTTTCCCCTGCTGACCTCCAGCCCCCATGTCAGCCCCCCTGCCTGCATCCCCTGCCCCCCCTCGAATTCTCGCCAGTTCTCAACAAGAAGAGGAGGGTTTCTCAGCTCGGCTCGAGGTGAGATGGGAAACCCCCCTCCCCCTTCCCATTGAGAACTGGTGAGACAATCGAGCTGAGTTTCAGCCCTAGTGGTCAGGAGTCTTGTGATTTTTGGGGAGATGAGTGGGGTTTATTGGGTAGTACTAGCGGCCAGACTATTCAGTTGGAAGCTAGTGGGTTAAACTGGGTGGGTGGGGAACAGTTGAAGTCAGAACTTTCCTCTCTTCTGAGAGTGAAGTGGTGGTTAGTTGATTCAGGGGTGTGTGTGTCCAAACAAGTAGTGGGTTAGAGTAGGTGGTGATCCCAAATAAAATAAAATTAAATGTAAGGGCACATCTAGCTGTTTCATGTTGGAATATCTACATGCTCTTAGTCACCTGTGCAGTGGGGAGATGTACTTGCTCTAGTGACACAGAATAGAGATTTGGAATATAAGTTAAAAAAAGAGAAATTCTTTCCACATTGGGAGTTACAATGTAATATTGGTCAGGGAGTAGCATTTCATCCTAGTTTTAGTGTTGCCCCCAACCTACAAAGGAAGAGGATTGCGGCTGAAAGAGCAAGGCAAAGTGTGGGTGCATGGAGCCTAAGTTGTGACCAACCACAGTATGTGACACCATACAACAATGTGACTGCTTACAAGATGTGCATGCTAAGGTGGGAGTCTTAAACATACAATTTCCCGGTTTGTTAATGTTTGCTTGATGTGAATCCACCTTAACTAGGTTTTTTTAAACCATAGGTTTTTTGTTTGTCTAATTTCTTTGGGATTTTTTTACAGCACGATCCAAACTCCTGAGAGTGATTTCAGGGAGTATAAAGATGGCAAGAGATTGTAGTACATCTATGTTTCGGTTATATGATGTTTCAGAAAATATGACATAATTTCTGCAGAGATGGTCATAAAGACATTAATATATGCCATTCCAAAAAAAAGTGTAGAGAACTTATAGTAGTGAACAACAAGCTATATTTTACATACATATATATTAATGAGCTAGTTAGCTACCTCCCCCATGAGGCTCCATGGCCTGTACTGCAGGTAGGGACTCATTATTTGCGTGCATGACAGAACCAGTTGTGCTGCCAGGTTGGGGGGACGGGGCTTGTCCAGCTGCCTAAAATGCTGCTTTCACAATCAATGCTACTTGTGTCTGGCCCTGAACCTACGCTGCAACATTGAGCCTGGAGAAGAGGCATTGAAGCCACCTGCTCCCTCCCTGCCAGGGTCAAACAGAGGAATTTTGTGCCCCTACACCCTTCTCAGGCTGCTGCCCCCAAGCCAAGCCCCTCCACCTGTCCTACCCCATGGCAAGAAAGCATCATGGATGTGCTGGTGTGTGTGTGTGGATTTGCCTAGAGGTGAGGCTGGGTTTTGGGGCTGGGGTTGGTTTAACCATGACCTGGCTAAGGGTCACCAAGACTCCTGAATCGGGCATCCATGCTGGGAGCTGGGGAGAGATTAAACAATCCCCATCTGGATTGCACTGTAGGGGGAGGGCAGGGAGCTGTGGTGGGTGTTGTTTTGGCTGAGGGGGAGGCAGCCCCCACACACTCCCACGCCACGGCAGGTCCAAATCCAGCACCTTATCCACTACACCACACTAGCTCTCTATTTAGAAGGAATGAAGTTCATTCTCAGTGCTGGATGCCTTTTCACCTCCCAGGTGCCACTTTAAAAATTAGTACAAGCTCCAAGGGACGCAGAAAAGTTGGAGCAAAGAAGGAGGGGATGAAAGGGTACACTCAGCAAGAGGGTCCAGATCATGCATCTGTCCCTCGTCTTCAGGTGCATGTCCTCATCCCATCTCCCTTACCTTGAGCTCAGTCTTTCAGTGCTTCAGGGTAGGAATTGGATCAGGGGGCAAATTCAGGAACTAGAATGGGGACAAATGAAAACTAATCACAGGCTACATTTGGCCCCCGGGCCTGAAGTTTCCCAGCTCTGCAAAAGACCCCCACAAAGTTTCCACAAAGGGATTAGCTACAGCATGAGCCCACACACACAACCGTTACAGCCATCAATGTTGAGATTCAGGTATACTGTACCTGAAGACAGTTAGATAGCAGATACAACATAACCACCACCTAATGCAGCTTGTGCTTCCCTCTCTGCTTGTGGCGTCCTCCTGATGCTTCCTATTAATAGCTCCATTTCCACTGAGACTGCACGTGACTAAATTTATGCTCTGCAAATTGTCTCACTGATTTCAAGGCTCATGCCACCACAGGATGAGCACCCCACTGGATCCCAAACATCCTCCACGCACCAGATAAAGGATTCCAGGATCAGGGCTGCATGAACAGGACTGGATGTGAACCTTCGGTGGCCATCTGCAGCAGCAGCAAATTTCTTTTTAAATAAGAAGGTACTTTTTTTTTTCTCTCCCACTTGGTGACAGTAGTATTACAGGGGATTTGAACCCAGGACCTTTTGTGCCTTAAGGAAGGAGTTTTACCTGTAGGCCACCAAGCTCTACTATGTCTGGTATTGGATTTTTTTCCTCATATCAAATAGGTAAGGAAGAGTACATGCCAAGTATAAGGTTAAATTAAAGCATACAGACTGTACTTTAAAAATCATAATTAAACATCTTATACCTATCCATAAAACAATCTGTGAATAGTGGCATGTACTCTGAGCATTTCTCAATCTTCTATGCAAACCACATTCACTATTCATGGCAAAATCAATGAGAAAACCCTATCAACAGTGGGTTGCAACCCAGAGAAAACTTCCCCTAGGACTCCCATTGATCTCAATGTTCCTCTCAACGAAGAAAGTTAGCTCCGCCTTAACTATGGAGCCAAGACCGTGACTCCATAATTGAGCCAGCTTCAGTTGGTTAGAGTATGCAAGCTTTCAGGCCACAGAGGGCCCTTCCTCAGGCAAGTAAAAAGTCAGAATTTGGTTGTTGATTCAGTACTTCCATGGAGCTATGACGATCTGAAAAAAGGGTCATCCATTATATTAGTATGGGTATGTCTATTCTGTTCTGTAGAGCTGAAGGGCTCTGAAGTAAGGGATGTTCCATGTTAATTTTAAATGTATTTATTTATTTGTTTGTTATTTATACACACTTAATACCCCGCCCCTCTTGACATAGCAGTTCAGGAGACTTATAACAACAATAATAAAAACATTAAAAACAAATAAACAATGCAAAGCAGGAGATTAAAAAATCCCCCACCCCACCATAACCTACTTCCCCCACCCACTCACCCATCTCCCTTGCCAAACACCTGGTGTAACAATCAGGTCTTACAACTTCATCGAAAAGAGGGATAGTCCAGGGCCAATCTGGCTTCCACTGGGAGGGAGTTCCACAGCCTTGGTGCGGCCACCGATGATGCCCTCTGCATCGTAGCCCCCTGCAAGACTCGAATGACCTCGAAGAAAGCACCCCCGGATGACCACAGGAGCTGATCCTGGACCTGGGGGTAGGGCAGTGCCGTAAGTAGGTAGGGCCTAGGCAGTTTAGGACTTTATAGGCAAGCACCAACATCTTCAATTGGGCCCAGAAGACTATGGGCAGCCAATGCAGAAATTGGAGCACTGGTGTAATATGTTCCCAGTGGCACAACCCATTAAGAAGTGGGCCCCCGAATTGTGCACCAGCTGCAGGCTCGAAGCTGTCACCATGGGTAGCCCCATGTAGAGTGTGTTACAATAGTCCAGCCTAGAGGTGATGAAAGCATGGATGACAGTGGCCAAGTTGGACTCCAAAACATACAGCCAAAGCTGTCGTACCAGGTGTAATTGGCAAAAAACACTCCTTGCCACAGCATCCACATATATTTATTACAGCTTACAACTTACAACAGCTTACAACAGTAAACAAATATAAAAACTAAACATAACACAATTAATACGCATTAAAAAGGAAAGCACTGAACAACAAACCCTACCCCATTTCCTAAACCACTCCCAGGTGAAGTTGTGAATCAAGGAGCACCCCCAGGCTCCAAACCTGGGGAACCAGTGGGGTGCAAACCCCATCAATAATGGGGACACTATTTCCACCACCTTTCCCACTAGCATCACTTCTGTCTTGTCAGGATTCAACCTCAGTCTATTAGTCCTCATCCAGTCCCCCACAGCCGCCAAACACCGGGTAAGCACCGAGACTGCCGGGCCTGAGTCAGATGATGCTGGATGTCATCAACGTATTGATGAACACCAATCAGAGACATCTGTTACAATAAAGGCACCTTTTACTTATCAGCATTGTAAAAGGAGCTTCTTGAGCAAGACTTTGGAGGGTGGAAGCATTAGGACACTCATCAACTTTTGGGGCAACTGAATGAGTATTATGTTCTAGCTGCTGTGAAGCTATTGTCACTTTGGAGCCCTAGGAAATCTTAATTTATGAACACCTAGGCAAGAAAGAGACAACAATTTTTCCAGAGGCATTAGGCTCTTTTACTGGGCTGATTTTTGCTTATATCACACAGGGGAAATAATATTTAATCCACGTCATCAGTGCCTTACATTCTTGTAACTGATTTATCTCTTAAACACAATTAAGTGTTCCGACTTATTGAGCAACCACATACACACATTTATTACTTTTGACTGACTGACAGGGGGTTATTTGACAGGTTTATTCTTTATTAGAAATAGGTATAAGGGCTCTCTCTATAAATGCTAGTTCCATGGAGTTCAATGTGAAATAACTCTAGTATGGGGCTGACTGATCAAAGATCCATTCCAACAATGCTTTTAACAGCAAAGAATTGCAAGACCAGTGAAAAACTTATACTACAAACCCTGTAACTTACATTCATCTGTGAAGTCCTTATTGAAGCAGGTGGTCCTACTGATGTCAGGGAGGTATTACATGTCACTGCCCTGTTGGTGATGGTTACCGGATTAGACATGAAGCCTTTCAAACCAACTCAGGGAGTCACTACCAGCTCAGGTGCTTCTGAAGTTTTCCAAAGAATGGCCACACTTTCCCAAAACTTCGGAAATTACCATTTCCTTGTCAAACCCCCCAAAGTTTGACGATTTTCAAATAATTCAGAAGACTTAATTTCAGCCCTACTAACTCTGCGCACTTGGGCCTGTCTGGAGAAGGTCCCAGAAGCTTCTGGAAACAGTGCCATATTTGGTCGGAGGGGGGGGGATGGAAGGGGGACAGTTGAGTCATAGGGTAAGGCAAATTTTGAATCAATTGGCTGGCCAAGCCAGATAGCTAGTTTGATTGGTTCAAGGTTACATCCAATAGAAAAACAAAACTGGCACACATCTCCCAGAGCTATCCCATTCTCTGGTGAATTTGGCTGTGTGCTGCTACACTGCTAACTGTGAATAATCGGCTGGTGGGCTCCTAGCATGGCATGGTTCGGCCTGGCCAGCCTGTGCATAGGGCCAATGCTGGGTCATGGGGGATTTGCATGCCATGTTTGTTTGTTTTTTTAAAAAATGGGTTTGACTGCTCCTGCTGTTTGGTTGTCTTGGCAGTCAGACAGCAGTACCATGAGCCACCCAGAGGGCTCTCTCTGCCTGGCTCCAGGAATTAAGTACCCTCCATGCCAGGGTGCCCCGGGGGTGTGAAGAACCAACATGGTTGTCTGCTGGGCTGGCTAGTTTTTGGTGTGCAGGATTGAAGTTGCTTGCAGTCTGCGTGTTTGATTCAAGTTGTCTTCTTTTACCAAGAGTCCACTGGCTGCCTCCAGGCAGGGGAAGCATGCAAGGTTGCTTTTTAAAAAATAATTGGGTGCTGCTAGGCCATCTGGGATGCTTGGTTTGCTCAGCTTGGCGGTCAGACAGCAGCACCATGAGCCACCCACAGGGCTCTCTCTGCTTGGCTCCACAGGTTCCCCCATATCCCTGGTCTCCACAAGTTACCAGTGTCACACCAATCCATGCCAAGAGGTTGCTAACCATTGCCCTCCCCCTCCCCCCCCCCACACACACACAGGTGGGGCGACCTTGTGAATGTTTTGTCTTCTTGAGCAAATGTCCCAACTCTTGCTAAGTCTGTTTTTCTGTGCACTGCTTGGTTTGCAATATAATAATGATTTATTGTAAATGTGGGTGCCCTCACTTCTGATGGTGGGCTGTGCATGTTCTGGGCACACAGTACTGCCATTTGGATTTTTTAATTTCTGCACGTTCTCAGTTGCACTTTTGTGGGGTTGTCTGAATCTTGTGCGATTATTTATTTCCCACTCTTGGTAGCCTGATTTTCTGGGTAATGCTTTGGCTGTGGGTTCAAGGAGTTCACCAAGATGTGTCCAGGTAGGGCACTGGGGCTATACTTCCCATTTTTTTCTGGCATATGGTGTGTGGGGAGGGGAGTTGGCTTGCATTAGTGGGCTGGGCACACACACACAGTGGAGTTTTTCTTTTGTGGTGGAGATGTCTGGAAACTTTCTTGTGTGCCTGCTGCTGGGAGGGCAAGGAGGTCCATGTGCTCTCCGGATCACTCACCCACTTCAGGGCCCCTGAGTCCCCCCAGATTGACCTCGAATGAGAGCATGGGGTGTGGGGCTTACATGCAACAATGCTGGGTTGTTTGTTGTGTCTGGGAGTGGGCTTTTGGTGCTACTTGGTATCATATCTAAGAGATCACACGCTGCCCCTGCCTGCCCAGAGTGGCATTGGAAGCTGCATTATCATAAGTTCAGTCTTGGCTGGCTGCTCCTAGTCTGGTGGTGCCCCATGGCGAGGTGACTGATAGAGGGAGGGAGGGAGGAGGAATAAGTGGATACTTTCAAAAAGATTCAACCACTGCCCCCGCCTGGCCTGGCAGTAGACAGTAGTACTTAATTGCATGTATTTCTCGGATGCATGCTGCTTCTGGATGGGTGCCCCATTACAGAGGAGAGAGGGATTTTAAGTAGCATATCTCTCATCAGATCACACAGTGCCCCGGCCTACACAGAGCGAGACACTCTCTAGCTGCTGCATGTGGCATATCAAATGAGATCACGTATGTTGCACAGCTGTGCCAGAGTGGCTAATGTTTTGCCGATGATGGACCTCAAGCCTGGACTGTGTGGAGGACAGGGGGACCCAGTTTGGACTGACTTTGGTTTTCCCTATGTAAATGATGATGTCATTCATTGAAGAGTTTTTGGAGACTTTACAGGACAGAGGGAAATAAACTCCCACAACCACGACAAGGTACCAGTCAGTCCATGAGGGGAGTTCCTTGTTTTGGTTTTGGTTTTGTTTTTTTATAAATTATCCTACCCAACTATAACAAACACCTAACCAAATCTCATTATATCTAACTACTGCTACCTTAACTAAAGTAATACTAAGAACTACCTACATGAGCTTAACCTAACCTAACCTAACCCAAAGTCAGAGGAGACAGCAGCTGAGGGCCAAGACTGGAGGAACCCTCAGTCTTTGTCAATTTGACTGGTAGACTCAGAGGAGGAGGGGGGGGGAAGCATTAACATCCACTGCAGGAGCAGCAGAAGACATCTCACCAGGGTCCCCAGCAGGGGCCAGTATCCCTTGGTGAACCCTGGGATAGGGGAGAATTCTAGGTTGGAGTGCTGGTACTGGTCGGAAGCCTGGCAATGGGGGCACCCATCTACTGGGCTACCCCCCTGGAATGCTCCATCAGGGCCTGGCGGAATGTGATGTTGGCCTGCCGTGTCTGCCTCATTTAGGTGCAGTAGGCTGCGTTCTTCGCCTGATGATGTCCCAGGTTACGATGCTGCTCCACGTGCCTGGGACAGTTGATCCAGAGCTGCATGCCCAGACTTGATGGCAAGAGTCAGGCCATACAGCTCTGGGGGCAGAGGCAACTTCTCCTCCACCTGCTCAGGGCTGCCATCTTCTGCCTCTGCTGCTGAGGAGAAGGATGAGGGCCGCATTCGCCTGGCAGGTGCAGCTTGCCCCCTTCGCTGGACCTGTTGCCTGCCACTTGCCCACTCTCTCCCCCTTTCCAGCACTATCCCATGGGACCTGGAAAGGGGGCGATGGAGGGCAGAGGTGCTGCTCTGTGTCCCATGCCACACCTCCCTGTTGCAGTAGGGGCACAGGGATAAAGTGTGGGTCATTTCCTGGGACTGGGAGAAGTGGTCCCACACTGCACACTCAGTGTCTGCTGGTGCTTCTGTTGTTGCCTGACAGGCGCATCAGGCCCTGCCTCCACCTCTTCCACCACCTGGACCTCTGCCTCAGACTCCTCCACTGCCCTGGTCTCCTCCTCTAACATGCTGCCTAGTCTAACCTAACCCTGACTATATATATAAAAAAATATAGATACCCTACTCCTATATCCTAAACTATAAATATTATTATCCTATTCCTAAACTATAACTATATATAATGATATCATATAACTTAACTAGATGTCCTAATAACAACAAATCCTATCCTAATTCCTATCTAATTTATAAACCTAAGTACTACTATAATATCTATCTATGTATATACATACACCCATGCTATTCCCTCCCAGTTCCCACCCTATGTATTCCCTCCCCAAGTGTGTGTGTGTGTGTGTGTGTGTGTAATGTCTCTGTGTGTGCACTCGCTATATATATTTTATTTCCTATTTTTTTAATTTAACATTTCCTCCTCAGCTCCTCCACTCCTTCCCTCTTCCTCTCCTTCCCACACCACAAAGAGACTGCTGCATTGCAGTCCCTTATATACTGTATGAGGGGAGGGAGAACTGCAGAGTGTTGTTGTGTATCCTGATTGGCTAGCCAATTTAGGGGAAGGGGGAGGGACGATGGGGGTGGATGTGTTGTTGTGCACATTGTGCACACCCTGATTGGCTAAGCAATTAAACGGCTGCAGCTGCTGCACATGGCAACACCTGCTGAGGCACCAAGGTGGCGTTGAAGTTTCCCGAAGTTTCCGAAGTTTGCTGAAGTTTTGTGCTTCGGTCTGTGAAGTCTGAAGCTTTGGCAAGAACTCCGAATTGCCTCCGAGTACTCAGAATGACTATTTGGAACTTCGAAAATGCCTGGGTCCGAATATTCATTCGGTCCATCCCTAATAGTTAGTTGTTATATTTATAAACTCTTCTCTTGCCAAAAAGGGAAAGGATAAAAGTGTTTCTGTGAATTCTAAGTAAGATATTTTGAGGGAGCCTTTCCATCAAATTGAGTGGTTTATTTGGAAGTCCTACATATAAAATCCCTTTGTTACAAATTTCTAGGTTCATTTTCAAGACTTCTGTGGGTTATTAAAGGTTTCCTTTTATCACATTGATAGTGACTCTTAATAGTCAGGTTAGAGAAGAAACACAAAATGTCCACAGGAAACTCAGAAAGAAACTTACATATTGCACTTGGGAGAAATTTAGTTGCCATGGCAATAGTAAGTGTGAGGGCTGGTTTGAACCAACAATTCTGTTTTTATGTACTTATGGCCGCTGTCATTTTGATGTACCATGTACACCATTTTGCAAATGCATGGTACCATGCTGAAAATAACGGCCAACATTCTAATCAATCTGGAAAAATAGCATTTCATTCTGTGTTTCACCAAAATGATCAAATTAACTGGGTTCTGTTAGAGATGGAATCTGATTGAAGTTGGACTTTCAGTGCTAGTATGTGCTGGCTGGATTACAGAGGACAAAGGGTGATTTCAGACGTTACGCGGTCCTGATTCACCACAGTGGATTCAGAGTGGGGGGAACTGACCAACCACCCCCCGTGGTCAAGGAGAGCCCCGAAGAGACATGACGGGAACATGGCAGGGAATTGGACCACCAGACCATGGCCTGGGGCAGTGCACCAGACGTGACGCCAATTCCCGGGCATGGTCAAAACACCAGAATACACCGGGGAGGGGAAGGACACAGACATGGCCGGCTGAGGGCAAATGAAGCCAAAAGTGCCAAAAGGGAATGCCCACACAAGAGAAATGGGAAGGGAGGAGGAAGAGGGAGGAGAGCCACCGAGGTACCATGCACAACAGGCACAGAAACAACGAGGGCACAGTGGGACACACAGCACAAACACACAGCTGGGCCCATACACACCCATATGGGAAAGGAAGGGAAGGGGGAACACAGCGGGACAGACAACACACATTGCACAATGGGCACAGGGGGGAAGGGGGCAGTGGGACAGGGAAGTTGGGGGGGGATGACCCAGGGGCAGGGCCAGGCACAGGGAATGGCATCCAGACCCCAACAACAGCACAGACTGCACGGGCACCCCCACAGCTACACAGTCAGTCCTGGAATGGGGGGACCCTGAAAGGTCGGGGTACAGGCACAGGGGGAGGCCACACGGAACAGGCAGCAGCCCGGGAATGGTCCAGGAGGCACACACGGGCCCCAAGCACCGGTGAGGGTGCCATGGAGGGGAGGCAGGAGAGATGGAGCCATGCAACTGGTCCAAAGGCATGAACCCCCCACCCCGGGAGGTAGCCGGGAGGTGCAGTCCGGGGGCCTCACTATCCCGAGGTCACACAGGCACCTGGGAGGGTCTGGGGTGCACAAGGGAGCAGAGGCGGATGAGGATGGTCAGCAGCACCCAGGGGAGCCGGGGGGCGCTTCGGAAACATGGACCCGGACACCAGACAAGGCAGCCACAGAGGGGAATAATGGTTGCAGAGGCAGACGGGGGGGTGGGGGGGGCCACGGAGTCACAGGCAGGGGCAGTGGAACCCCTGGAAGCAGGCAGCACAGCAGCATGGGCAGGACATCAAGGAGGGAGCAGACAGTGGACCACGGCCACAGGGAGCAGGCGGGAACTCACAGCGGGGCCAGAAACCAGGGCCCGGAAGGCACAGGGGACTCACAGCCAACTGCTGGGGGCCACATGGGGGCCAGAGGACAGGTGGCCCACCAGGTGAACCAAGTTAGGCCAATGAAGCATGTACCGACGGTACCCCAGCATGGACATGTGGTGGGTGACCAGGTAGTATGCCTCGAACGGATCCTGCATGGAGAGCCCCAACTGCACATCGGAATGGGACCACACACCTGACAGCGCTGACAGCTCTGCCGCGGTGGGCTCCAACAAGCAGAAGTCAGCAGCAGGGGGACACAGAAGGTGCTGGGGGGGGGGCTGCTGATCCCCGAGGTCCCTGGGCATTCCTCCTGGGGGCCGGGGGCCCTGGAGTCAGTGCCTTCTTGGGGGGCAGCAAGGGGAGGAAGTTCATCAGCCCGCTCCCTGACCTGGACCACAGTGCTCCCCACGAGGAGTGGGGCGATTATTGAGCCTTTCATGTGGAGGATGTGGTCCAGGGCATCATAGTAGGAGGCAGTCCGGACTCTGTGCCCGGACCACTGGTTGTTGTCCCAAATGGCCTTGTACCCCCTCTTGAGTTCTTTGGCCTTCGATCGGCACTGTGCCACGGTCCTGTGATGCCCCACCACCTCCATTTCCCGCACAATCTCCTGGAACACGTGTTCATTTCGCTGATTGAGCGCGAGCTCCAGTTGATGCTCCAGGGTCCCCCAGATGCAGATAAACTCCTGGGTTTCCCTGAGCCCTCATTGCCCCCCTCTGTGGTAGGGCCGTTTCTCCCGTGGTCCCTCCAGTTCCTCTTCCTCCTCCTCCTGCTCCTCCTGCTCCTCCTCCACCTGGGCTGCTCCCGACTCCTCCGGAGGCTTGGGCTCCCAGGTCTGTTTCCGTTTCTGTGGGGCATGGGGGGGTGGTTGGTTGCTGTTCTGTCCCTGTCCCATGGCCTGCCCCCGTCCCCCTCCTGACGACCGGCCAGCCCTCCCCCCTAGGTGCCCCTGTGCCACCGGGTACCCTCCCCTTAGGTCCCCTTACCCATTTCCGGGGTGCCTCTTCCCCCAGCCCGGCCGTTGTCCCCGGGGTGGCCCATCCCGGCTGCTGCTGCTGCTGTCCCTCCACCTCCTCCATGTTCAGCACGACCACCTCCTTCTCCGCCTGCGCCTCCTCCACCTCCTCCTCCCTCGCTCTCTCGCATGCTGCTCTCCTCTCCCTTCTGCCTCACTCCATCCTGCCACGTTTCCCTGCTGCTGTGTGCCCTTTAAATCTCCCTCCGTGGCCTGTGTTGCTGCTGATTTCCTGGCAGCGACGTTGTGTGCTTTGTCCCCAGCTGGGAATCATTTTTCTTGCTTCCAGCCGGTGGCTGCTGTTCAGACATTACCTTTTTTTGTTACCCATTGGAAATCGCATTGACCACGCTTTCGGCGATGGTCTGGCTAGAGCTCCGGAAGCATGGTTAATTTTGACCCATGGTGGGGATTGACTGTGGTGAACATCTGGCGGCCGCTGACCAGACGTTCAGGGAACTTTGGCCCCGCCGCGGGATTGACCGTGGTTCACTGTGGTTGACTGTGATCTCGTAATGTCTGAAAATACCCAAAGACAAAACAAAGCAGGCGGTTAAATCATGGACATCTCCTTGTCTCTCATCTAAATTAATCCTTTATGGCTGCACTAAGACCATAAGACAAGATCCCTGATGTAACCTCATAGAAATCAAGAGTCCCAGAAGGAATAGAATGTGGTCCTGTCAAAGTGTAGGAAAATTTCAAAACAGGAATGTAGAGAGATTATCCTTGGGTTCCGTGAAGCAGATCATGGCCTGAGCTTCCTGACCATGGTGGAAGGGAGAGAAGAAACTTAATCCATTGGTGTGAGCTAATGTAGCTTAGTGGCAAAGGTCTTGGCTTTAGACCTCAAAGACCAGAGTTCAAATTCTATTTTGTTCATAAACTGATTGGGTAGCCATGGATAAGTCACTGTATTTCAGCCTCAGTTCCCCAACATCACAGCTGTAAAACTAGAGTAGAGTATAACTTAGGTTTAGGCCAAAGCATCACAAACTGTGGGCCAGTACCCAATGTTTCAGTGCACCATCTGCAGATGCTATCATATTTCCATTCAACATCATGTTCATGTCTTTCTGGATGACTAGGGGACATTGGATTATATTTAAATATCAAAATGTAGTCAAATGCAGAACATTTGGAAACTATTGACTTATAGTAACTATTCACTGGTGTTGTGAGGCAACCTTATTACCAATAACTATGGGTGTTTTCAGATGTTACGGACGGGCAGTTCACCACAGTGGATCCCCAGTGAGGGTGAATCAAACAACCACGCTGCAGGGCGAATACAAGCCCCAAACAGACGTGACAGGACCGGGACCACAACCGGGAATCGGGCCGACACATCACGGATCGGGGCAGCGCAACAGACGTGACGCCAATCCCCGGCTGTGGTCAAAACTCCCAGAAGACACCGGGCAGGGGCGGGACACAGACATGGCCACCGGAGGGCAAACGAAGCCAAAAGGCACACAAGGGAATGCCCACACAAGGGAAACGGGAAGGGAGGGGGAAGAGCGAGAAGAGGCTGATAGGTACCGCACTCAGCAGGCGCACACACACAGCGGACCCACAGCAGAACACACAGCACGACCACATGCCCGGGCGTGCACATACACACACACACACACACACACACACACACGTGAGCACCCATCCAAGGGAAAGGCCGGGAAGGGGGGAAGGGGTGCCCGGACAAAGCACAAGGAGCAACGGGAGCAGGGGGGGGACACGGAAGAAGGGGAGCACCACAAAGGGGCAGGGCAGGACACAGGATGCAGCAACCCCCACCCCCGCAGCACCACAGTCCACATAGGCACCCCCACAGCAACACAGGCAGTCTCGGAAAGGGGGGCCAGGACCCCGGGACCAAGGCATGATGGGGGCCCGCAAGGCACAGCGAGCCCGGCGGAGATGGTCCAGGAGGAGAACGGTGGCCCCACAGTCACAGAGGGGCAGAGGGAGGGCAGCCAGGACAGGTGGAGAGGTGCTCCAGGTCCAACGACACGCACCCCCCCGGGGAAGCACCATGGCCCAGTCCGGGGGGCCCAACCCCCAGGTCACACAAGCACCCAAGAGGGGGGGG
>QEPC01011901.1:864011-874160 GCA_003113815.1 Sphenodon punctatus | reverse complement strand
CCCCAATCATGTCACCCTCCCCCTCCCCCCCTTCCCCCCATGCCCCCTCACTTCCTTGGCCATCCCCGTGGGCGCCCGCTGGGTCCCACGGAGCTCTGAGAGCTCTCCTCCCCCCCACTGTCCGTGTTCCCTGCAGTGCCCTAAGCCACCTCCTGGTCCGGCAGGGGGGTGAGCAGTGGGGGGGAGAGGGTGGCCGGGACCCTGGCTGGCCCCCAGGGGGACTGCACCCTCCAGAGTGCCAGGGGCACCGGGAGGCGGATGCATGGCCCCGGAGGGCGTGGGGGTGGCTGAGGCACCTGAGTGGGGAACGGGGCCGCTGAGGGTCCCGGCACAGAGACCTGGGCAGGCAGGGTGCCCGGGGGTGCACCTGCCATCACATATGTGCACATCGTGCCCGCGTGCAGGAGCATGGAAGTCCCAATGTCGTGGGACCTGTCCATCTTGAGGGCGTGCTCCCGCACCATTGCCTGAATGTCCTGCCTCAGGCCCCCGAGCAGCTCCTCCTGCCTTCTGTGATCCCTGCACTCCCGGCGCCACTCCAGGTGCACCTCAGCCTGGAGCCTCCGGTCCCGTGCCTCAACCCGCTCCAGGGACCGCTCGATGGCCGCCTCCATGTGGGCCCCGGCCTCGATCATCCTCTCCCCCTGTTCCACGGCATTCTGCATGATCTCCTGTGCCTGTTCCTCCCTCCGCCTTCAGACTCGTGCCCAGTAGTCCTGCATGCCTTGCACCGGGGCCACAGGCCGTGGGGACGCTGGCTGACGGGGTTGCCCTGTGGGAACGAGAGGGTGAGTGTGAGCCTTCCCCTGTCCCCTGCCCAGGATGGGGCAGCGGCCCCTCAGGCCCCCGGGCATCTCTCCCGGGCCCTCCCCACCCCCTGACCCCATCCCCTCCCATCCCCTCCACCCACCTGGGGACCCCCTCCCTGCACCCCGGGGTGCCCTCCCTCCCTCCCCGGCTGACTCACCTGGATCCTGCACCTGCTGGCTGGGCTCTTCGGCAGCTGACGGCTCCGTCTCCTGGGTCTGTTTCCAGGGTGCTCCATGTCCTGTGGGCGGGGGAGGGGGCTGTGGGTGTTGGGGTGGGTGTTTGGGGGACCTGGGAATGGGCCCCCTCCCGCCTTGCTGGTGGGGGCTGGGGTGGGGGCTGGGGCAGCCCCTGCACCTTCCCCACCCCCCCTGGCCCTTGCCCCCCTGGTCGTGGTCCCTCCCTTCTCTGGGTTGGGCGCTTACCCTCAATATCCATCTCGGAGCCCTCGGAGGCCGGCCCTTCGATGTGGGAGTGCTCCCCCAGGGACCACTGGCTGAGGGTGGTGATGGTGATGGCCTCCGACTTTGCTGGGCCGGCCCGGGGTTGGGTGCTCTTGGGGCTGCTCCGGGAGATGGCCCTGCAGGTGCCGGAGGCCACTGGGTGCTCTTCCTGGGGGTCCGGGGCCCTGGAGCTCATGTCTACCAGGCGGGCGGTGAGGGGAGGGGGTACCTCGGCCTGTACCTTGTCCTGGATCCCTGCGCTGCCCACGAGCCATGGGGCAACTATGGACCCCTTCATATGTAGGATGTGGTCCAGGGCATCATAGAAGGGGGCGGTCTGGGCCCCATGTCTGGACCACCTATTGTTGTCCCGGATGGCCTTGTACCCCCTCTTGAGTTCCTTGGCCTTGGAGCGGCACTGTGCCACTGTGCGCTAATGCCCCGCTGCCTCCATGTCCCGCACAATGTCCCGGTAGACATGCTTGTTGCGCTGGTTGAGGGCAAAATCCAGCTGGTACTCCAGGGTCCCCCATATGTGGATGAAGTCCCTGGTCTCCTGGAGGCCCCACTGGCCCCCTCGGTGGTACGCCCTCCTCCGGCGTCCCCACGGCCGGTCATTCTCCTCCTCCTCCTCCTCCTCCACCCGAGCAGGGCCGGTGTCCTCCGGGGGCTCGTCCGCCCGGGCCGTTTTCAATGTCTGTGGGGACAGTCAGTGAGGCATGTTGGATTAGGTGCAGGTGGGGGCCCCTCGCGGGGCTCCCCTGCCCCCCTCCCTCCCAGTCACCCGGGGAGCCCCCATGCCCCCTGTTCCCCTCCCCTCCATTGCCCGTATCCGTTTCCTGGGTGCCTCCTCTGGCCCCGTTCTGGCTGCTGTCCCCGGGGCATCGTGTGCCGCCTGCTGCTGGGGGTGTTGTTCCTGGGCCGGTTGCATGGTCAGCACGACCCCTGGCTCCCCCTCCTCCTCCACCTGTGCTGCCTCCACCTCCACCACTGCCCCTGCCTCCTCCGCCGCCGCCTCCTCCTCCACCCCTGTCGCTCTGTCGCCCACTGCTCTCTTCCGCCTCCCTCCTTGCTCCATCCCGCCATGCTTGCCTGTTGCTGTTTTCCCTTTAAATCTCCCTCCGGTGGCTGTGTTGTTGCTGGTTGCCCGGCAGCGATGCTGCGTGCATTGTCCATGGCTGGGGCTCATTTCCTTTGTTCCCGGGCGGGGATTGGCATCCAGACGTTACTTTTTGTTGTTTCCCGGTCGGGATCTCTTTGACCACGCTTCCCGGGATATTCCCCGGGAAGCATGGTTGAAATTGACCCCATGTGAGTATTGAGCGTGGTGAACATCTGGAGCACGCCGAACAGACGTTCAGGGCGCTTTGGCCCTGCCGCGGAATTGAGCGTGGTTCACTGTGGTTGAGCATGATCTCGTAATGTCTGAAATCACCCATTGGCTCTGTGTATAGACTTCCCTCAACATTTTCAGAGCATTTATCAAGGAAGGCTGTCATGGCTAGCATGATTAACAAGCTGTAATACAACTAGGAGCTAAGGTATAGTAAGTCTTAGATGGGAGACCAGAGCATTCCAAGGTGGCCAGAGAAAGGAAATACGACTATCGCCATACACTTCATTGAAGTCTGATTCAAAGAGTAATGTTGGTGATTTAACATAAATGGAACACATTTTTATAATCCTTATCAAATGTTCATTCAGTAGATCAGCATAAAGCACAGCTTATTAAAATAGATAAGAGGGGGATTATGCGATTCACATTGTCAATAGAAGAAACGTATTTAAAATATAGAGATTCTTTAATCTGTCACTCAGGAAGCACTGCACACATTGCTGATGGAACAATGCACTGAACTTTTAATCAGACAGGTCCCAACAAAGGGATAGTGAAAGCATTTTTTTCCCCTGGCACATAAAATAAACTTTTCACAATATAATCCTGATCATATGACAAACTTTGAAGATGCTAGCTTAGGTGACAGTAACATAAGTATTTAATTAACTGTTACACAATATAGGGATGGGACTAAAGTTGTAACAAGAACCCACAAAAATGGGTATACCCTATAAATTCCTGGTACCCGAATCGACTAAATGTTAAGTGCTGATCAGAACCCAATTGCGATTCAATTTGGGTACCTGATGTCTTGGAATGTCAACTTCTGGTTCCAGAATATTGACTCCCAGTACTGATTATTTTAATTCTGACACCTATTTAGTAATTTTCCATCCCAGAAAGTGAACTTCTGGCCCCTAATTTTGGTCCCTGACGAAAGCCAGACTGCGAGGGATCTAGGAAACTGATTCGATTCAGATGCTCCTGAAGCTGACGAGCCACCACCCATTCAATAACCTTCCCTAAAAAGGGAAGGTTAGTGACTGGCCAATAGCTGGCCAGAACGTCAACATCCAATGATGGTTTTTTGAGCAGAGGTCACACCACCACCTCCTTGAGGCAATCCAGCACTCTGCCTTCCCTAAGGGAGGCGTTGACTATCCCGACCAACAATGGCCCCAACATCTGCCAACTGACCTTGACCAGCCAAGACGGCCATGGGTCCAGTTCAAAATAAGTGGCTCAAACAGCCCCCAGAACATCCTCCGCATCAGAGGGCGACACGCACTGAAATTGATCCCATAAAACAAAACAAGATGGGGCTTCAACTGCCTCTGGTTTACTCACTGTTAAAAGTGCAGCGTTGAAACCGTGGTGGATTTGAGCAATTTTATCCACAAAAAAGTACACAAATAAGTCACAGCAAGCATTAGATAACTCTGGATTCAGGCATAGGGAGACTGGACTGACCAGCACCCTCACCATCTGGAAAAGCTCAGCTGGACGTGACTTAGCGTATGCAATGAGGGCAGCAAACAAAGCCTACTTTGCTGCCCACTGCCATGGCATAGGTATGTAACCAGACTCAGTGTCGCAATTGGTCAACTTCAGTATGAGAATGACACCACTGTCGCTCTAACCACTGCCCTTCTCGCTTCATCTGCCGCAGATCCTCCATATACCACAGGGATCTGCATTGTCAGTGATTCGGAAGCAAACGTCTGGGAGCTGTACAGTCAATGGCCTCCATCAGCACAGAATTCCAGAAGGCCATGAGATCATCAAGTGAACAGTCATTAGAATCGGAGAGAATATCCCTCAGGGCATTCCGGAACCTCTCTTGTTCCATAAGTCTTTGGGGGCGAACCAACTGAACTGAATCTACACCCCTCTGGGGACCAATGTACACCAGGATACAGGCCTGGAGGAGATAATGATCCATCTATGACAAGGACACTGCTGAAACCTCCCCCGCTAATGAATCCCCCACCTCAAGGCCCATGCAAAATATCATGTCCAGGGTATGTCCTCCAACATGTTTAGGTCCAGCAAGTATCTGAGACAGGCCCATGGTTGCCATGGCAGCCATGAACTCATGCTCCACCCCTCCAAGACTGGCGTCAGCATGGATATTGAAATCCCCCAGGACCACCATCCTGGGGAGCCACAAGACTACCTCTGACACCAGTTCAGTCAGAGAGAGCAGGGAAGCTGCTGTACAGGTAGGTGTATGGTATATCAGCAGCAACCCCACTCTTTCTCCAGCCAAATCCATCACCAGGTGGAGGCCTTCAATTCCCATGATAGATTGCACAGGAAATCTTCTCACAGATGATGTCTCCTTAAAAAGAATGGCTACACAGCCCCCCAGCCCCCATCCCTCCAACCATAGCTGATGCTGGACGGATTACCCAGCTAGAACCAGGCCTTTGCTGAGGGAGACTGGTGATGGGTGGGTTGGGTTAGGGTGGGAGCTTTTTCTTCTTTGGGTTATTTTAATGTTTTATTTTTAAAATATTATTTGTTTTTATGATGTTGTTAGCCGCCCCGAGATGCGTAGCAGGAGAGGGCAGCCTAAAAGTATGATTAAAATAAATAAATAAATAAATAAATAATAAATAATTTTCAGTTTTCTGACTCAGTATACCGACTTGTAACTGGGATACCATAAAATTGATTGGGGAAAAAAATATTGGTAATTGGTAACTGCACGTTACCAATTTTTCAGGTATCTGGGTTCCTCATCAGAACCCAGGTTATTTGTCAGATAACCAATGTGGTACCAGGAAAAAAAAGAACCGTGCATGTGTACACAGTGCCCACTGGGGCCATTCTGTGCATGTGCAGCACTTTTCCAAAATAGTGCCTGCAGTGTCAATGCCATTTTGAAAGGGGCAGCCGGACTATGCATGTGCAAAATAGACAACGTGCATGCTCAGAATGGCTATCTTTTCCCAAAATGGTGGCGATGCTGCAGTGACATTTTGGAAAGGGGTCACATATGTGCAGAACAGCCGTGGCAGCCATTTTGTGTATGTGTAGTCATTTTTTAATTTTCTCAAGGATCTTGCCAAAAATAGTGTTGAGAATGGCCAATTCTTGACTCATTCTTGACTGGGAAAATCTTTCCAACAGCTCAAATCTTGATGAGAATCTCAAGAATATTGGGATCAAGTTTCAGCCCTAGTAATGGTATTTTGGTAATTTGGTTAACTGGTTGGGCACTAAATGGGTGTTGTTTAATGGCTGATTCATGATTTGGATGGGTATACCCATTTTTACGGGTGCCCGTTTTTGATATTGGATGTTGCTGGTGATAAATGGCTTGAAGAGAGTGTTGATAGTAAAGGATTGGATTTAGTCTTCCACAGATGTGTCAGAATGTGAGCCTAGCAAGTTGGTTCAATAGGGAGCATACTCCTACTCAACAGCATGCTGATACACAAGATACTCATGCGCTTTAATAACTAAAAGACATTCATGTTCTTTAATGACTAACCTCACTACCATACGCTCAGTGCAGGCAGTGAAGATACTGTGGTTACTGCACAAACACATTAATAATATTCATCACCTAACAGTACCTGACTTTTCTCTTCAAAATTTTTCAAAGCATGTAGAAAGCAATTCCCGGAGCAAGATATTTATGAAGAGCCAGAAACATGTATCACTGGAGTCTGATGAGTGAGTTTGGAATTTTCATCACAGTCACATGAACATAGACAATTAAAACCTATACTTCAAAGAGACGTAAATAAAACACAAGTGGTCATGGTCAAGAGTGTCAAATTAGACTTTCAAAGGCTTTGTTCAGAATATAAATCCTCTTTCTAACTTTGTCATAGAATAGATGAGCTAGTAAACTATGGATTGCATGTCAATCACAAAATGTCATGGACTTCACAGTATCAAAGAGTTCTTTTTAAAAAATGCCTTTAAAGAAAGAAACTGGAGAAAAAATTACAATAGAACAGCTGTGACCTTTTTTTTAGAAAAAAAGTTAACTTTTAAACTTGTGGAGCTTAAATGACTCAGGTTTTTTTAGATGTATGAATTGAATTCAAAGATCTGTTTCCATTAATGAATCTTCATATCTGATTTTAATGAGTAGTCAGATGAACTTCAACTTTGTAAAATTAGTTTAGTTAGGTTAGCATTTCAAGTACCCAATTTCAGTTTCCCTTTTGGGGTTTGGTACAAGGGGCATAATGGACATATGGAGCCTCAGTGCCCAGTTTTATGGAATATTTAAATCTATACAGATCTGTTTATCTCCAGAAAGTGTGTGTGTGCGGTGTGTGTGTTGCGTTTTAAACAAACTTGTGGTCAAGACTGGAAATCAGAATCACAAAAATGACTCATTCTTACTGATGAGTTCGAAGTTGATTGATTGATTGATTGGTTGGTTGATTGATTGATTTTATAGATTCAAATGTGACCTTGAGTTGGCCTTGAACAGAAAGATAAATCTTCCAAATGGGAAGGGTGGGGTTTTACTGAAATAGGGAGAGGGGTAATCCTTCCAAAAAGAGAGAACATAAGACCCTATCAAAAACATATACTTGTGAGTAGCACATAAGGATGCTACCTGAATAAGTGTTTTGCATGTTGGGCAGAAATGAGATTGTATCTTTATAGGTTACTATTAAATCAAATTATTTTTTTAACTCCTATGCGTGCCAAATTGTATTGTCAGTGGCGAGCATCTTTGAAAAAGAAGTATTTCAATTTTCCAGTACTTAGGCTGCAACTAGAAATTAAATAAGGTAGTAATGAACCCTAAAAATATTGCACTTTCTATCAAATTACACCATGGCAGCAAGCTTATAGCGTTCCAACTTTTTATTAAATTCAAGGAAACAAAAAGGTATAACACAACTAATTAACTCCCTGCTAGAGATGATTAAGTTGGAACAACATGGAAGGCTATCTGTGGGAACAGAAAGAGAATTGGGTTCACACAGGGTTCAAGGAAGTTTGAAGGGAACACAATCCTTTCTCCATTCCTTTTCAGAGTAGTTAATAGATCAATTATGCAATCTACCAGCAACCACTACAACAGCTACTGAGCTGCAGTCAGCTTACATAACGGTTAGGGCTGCACTGAATAGGCCATCCAAGTACTTGGATTGAGTTCCAAAGTTCTGAGTACCCATACCAGGTACTTGTCCAAACCTCAGAACGTTTCTGAGGACCTGGAATTCGGAACTCTGGACCACAGAAATCCCCAAAACCCAGAACATCAGAACTCGGTGTCCAGAAAAGCAGGCTAGCAAGAGTGGGACAATTACTCACGAAGACAAACCCACAAAAGTTTGACTGTGGGTAGAAATCCAAAAAAACCCAGCAGTAGTATACCCACAGCATGACCCACCATCAGCAGTGAGTGCACCCACACTAAAATCATATGCCAACCAAGCAGTGCCCAGAAAAGCAGGCTAGCAAGAGTGGGACAATCATTCAAGAAGAAGACAAACCCACAAAAGTGCAACAACTGCATGCACAAAGCAAAAAAAGCCAGTCCAGCAGACATAATTATAACACCCAGAAGAAAGAATCCAGACATTCACCCCACCCACACATAAATCCTCCATTGTGCCTTCCCAGTGCCTACCTATGCAAAGCAAGTCCCCTCCCTATACACCATATTATTTAAACCAGAAAGAAAGTATATCTCCCCTGTGCCCCTGCTCAGTGCTCAGTTACATCTTGGCAAAGTTGAACCCACTAAGTACAGTCACAGTGCCCACGAAAACCACAGCAAAACTAAAGTGATCCCTCTATGGCCTCTATGGTGTCAACTTGCCAACAAGCAGTGCAAGCAGCAGCAGCAGCAGCAGCAGCAGCAGCACCCACTTTAAACTTTAAGTATATTAGACAGTAGTGGCAACCCCCAGAATTCCCCCTAGTATATGGCTTTCCCAGGCCATGGGAAGTGGAGTTAGACCAGTCTTTCTGGCCACCCTGGTGCCAAGTAGTGCAGGAAGCAGTGGCACCTGCTTATTTTTTTTTAAAGGCATGGCATTGGGGTGGTACTGGTAACTTGGGCAGCCAAAGCCAGGGGAAGTGGAGCAAAACAGAGATCCCTCTGACCTCCATGGTACCAAGCAGCAGGCAGCAGAAGTGTGGCACCCACTTATTTCATGGTGGAAACAAGTAACCCCCATCTCCCAACATTGCCTCTATGGACAGGTCATGCAAGGCCAGGCACCCCTCCCCTCCCTACGCTGATTACTTACAGATCAGCAATGTAACACACAGACAAATTCACAAAAGACAATGGAAAATGGCTGTACAGCCACTTTTATTTTGATCTTGCCAGCCAATCAAAACCTGTCCTGTGGCTTGTCCGATCACTCAACTGTCCCCTCCCATGCCCTCCTCCTACCAAATATGTCACTAAGCTTCATTTCCTAGCTCAGCAAAGCTAAGGTCAACCACCTGGGTCATTCCAGCCACGCGCACAATGGCACTAGAATTCATTTGAGACTTCAAAATTTTCTTGGTTCCCAGAACTTGGAAATTTAGAACCAGGGAACAGAATCCCTGGTGAATTGCAAAATTTTCCGAGGACCGGGTTTCAGCACTAATAATGTTCTATGATGTGATCTGCAGATCAACAAGCCCTTCCATGGAATGTGGGCTACTGTACACCTGTGTGTCATGGTCACTGGATTGGCATGCACAGACCTCCCCATCCAATATAAACCAAACATGTACCCAATCAGAAGGGCTTAATTTGTGGGGGAATCTAATCTTGCCAAGACTTAGTCCCAGAAATTAAGTTCAAGGGGGGAAGGGAAGAGGTGTGAAGCCTCAGGAAAATGTTCCCTGTAGGAGTTAGGTCTAAAATTGGAATTCTTCTCTCTTTCTGTTTTCAATGGAACTGGACAGTTTAATCAGAAGCAGAGGATTCATTGAGATTCACACAACACGGAAAATTACTGGGTTTCCAACTGTTTTCACCATTTTGTGTTATTTTTTGCACATTAAACATAAAGCTGAAACTTGGTCTTCGGAAAACTTCAGGATTTGCAAAAAATTCGAGTAATCAGTTCCGAAAGTCCGAAGTCTGAAATTCTGAGGACCAAGGCCGTTCCTCAGAAAACTTCACAAGCCACTGCATGCATAGCTGGACAGTTGAACTTCTTCTGGAAATGAAACTTAGTGTCATATTTGGTAGCGGGAGGTATGGTAAGGGACAGTTGAGTGATGGATGGTAGGGATGGGCAAACGTGGTTCGGAAGTTCGGAGTTTGGCCCAAACTCGAACTGTTTGGATGACCGAACTCGAACCCGAACCCGAACGCGAACATACCGAACAAACCGAACACCGAACGACGAAATGGCCAAACAGTTCGGTCACTTCGGATCGCGTTCGGATGAGTTCGGGTGGCAAAAAAAGGTTCACTGGAAGGTCAAACATGACAGGGAGGTGTCAGTCACTGAGGAGCAGACTTCCAGGCACCAGGGGTGGAGAGGCTTGCAAGAAACAAAACTAATTATCTGCCTCCCCACTTCCCAACACCTTCTGAGCTAGTCACTGTTCCTGAACAGCAGG
>QEPC01011901.1:820534-859407 GCA_003113815.1 Sphenodon punctatus | reverse complement strand
ATGCAGTGTCATCAGTATGCTGATGACACTCAGCTCTACCTCTCTTTTTCCATCGACCCAGGCCATGCAGTCTCCTTATTTTCCCAGTGCCTGTCAGCTGTGGGGGCTTGGATGAGGTCGAGTCATCTGCAATTGAATCCTGAGAAGATGGAGGTGATGTTGGTGGGCGAGGGCTTGGGGGGCCTGGGACTGGTTGAATCTCCTCTTGTTGGGGGGGGTTTGCCCCCCCCATGGTCTCTCAAGTGCGGAGTCTGGGTGTGCTCCTTGATTCGCGGCTCAGCTTGGAATCTCAGGTTGTGGCCGTGGCGGGGAGTGCATTTCGGCAGTTACATCTTGTCCGGCGGCTTCGGCCATATCTCTCAGACTCCGACCTCGCCACTGTCATCCATGCCTTCATCCCCTCGAGACTGGATTACTACAACGCGCTCTATGTGAGGCTGCCCGAGAAGCTGGTCCAGAGGCTGCAGCTGGTGCAGAATGCCGCGGCCCGTCTCCTTACGGCGGTGGGTCACAGGGAGCACATGACACCAGTGCTCCGGGCTCTGCACTGACTGCCTATAAAGCACCGGGCCAATTTCAAGGTGCTAGTTTTAACCTTTAAAGCCCTTCACAGCCTGGGCCCTGCTTATCTGCGGGACTGCCTCACTCCCCATGTGAAAAATCTCATTTGAGCCCTAATCCAGAATCATTGTTTGACTTGGAATTTCCCATTAGGGCTTTTTTGAAACAGGCATACTCTTTTCACTAAACGTTTCTGAAAAATCAGAATGGCTGGTGAGATGATGATGATGATGATGATGATGATGATGATTGATTTAGCTTTTATATAGCACCAGCGATGTACCTGGCGCTTTACAGAGAATAAAGCTCCTATTGGACTAAAGCTCCTATTGGAAAACCAATCAGCAATTTGCAAATATGGAAGATGCCAAAAAATATTTCTATCCGTCAGATTGGAATACCCATCAGTCCCAATTCCAATCAAACTGTCCAGTTCTGACAATCAGAACCAGGAGAAAAAATTTGTTTCAGTAGTATTTCCCAAGCCCCAACCAGCCAATCTTGTGTAATAACACTGAGCTAGCATGTCCAGTTATAAAGATGTTGATCTTACCATTTTCTTAATTTTATAGGGGGGAAAATTACAATGCACCAATTCCCTAGATGAATTTTTTTAGCCAGCAACTTTTATTACGTTGACAAAACAAAATTTCTCTCGTGTTATTTCAGTCTTAACTATTGATCTTCTAAATGGAATTTAGGAGTTCCTTGATAAGTGGACTAGAACATCAATCATTCAATTTATTCTGACATTGAGTGCAGCAAGGATTGTGGCTTGCTGAAGGAAGGTTGGGTATTTCTGAAGGTGGTGAATCGTCTTTTTAAGACTGGGTGAGATCTGAACCAACTACTCACAAAAATGAGTATACCCGTCAAATTTCCAGCACCCAAATCCAACCAAATATTTTGGATACTTTTCAGTACCTGAACCATTTTTTGATTGGGTACCCAAAATACCAACAACTGGTATAACAAAAACCCAATTTGTCCTGATTGTTCCCCAGATTTTGTGATTGCGGGGGGTGGGGGAATTTGGTATTTTGGTATGCCCGTTGCTGGTATTTCAGTATACAAATTGTTGGCATTTTGGGTACTTGAGTGGTATTAAGGTACCAATTCAGATACCCAGAAATGCGGGTATGACCCACAGGCACCAAATCAGGTACCCATTTCATCACTAGAATGGATATTAATTTATCTGAACCTATAACGACCTAATTAACCAATTTACCTAATCTAACATATAACATAAATAAGATTAAATTAAATAATAAAATATAACTATTAAATACAGTAGGGGAGCGGTCAGACACTTTCATCTTCCTGCACACTTGGCAAGACTGGGCAAGGTGGTAGTGGTAGAAGGTATGGGGTGGTGGGCACACCCTCAACCCTGGAAGTCTCTATTGTGGTGCAGAGCAGCTGCCCATACTCCACTAGGGAAGTCTGGTAGGCATCCTATTCCACCTTCTGACCCTGGAGGAGGGAATAGTAGCTGCACTACGGATGTGCAAACACATTTCGACCATTTGGTGTTCGACCTGAACTTGGCCCGTTCAGACGGCCGAACTGAACGGTCGAACTGAACAACAGAAGCCCCAAACGCTTCAGCCGCATTCGGGTGAGTTCGGCAGCGTTCAGGCAGGAAAAACAGGGCTGGCATACCCTGGGGAGCGGGGTCAGCTGAGGAGCAGACTTCCTGGTGCCCGGGGTGGAGGGGCTTTGACTAGCAGCCAGCCTGCCCAATCACCATCCCTCTTTTCCTCAGACCACTGGCTTCGCAGTCTGCGATTGGCTGCACGGAGCCAATGGAGTTTGTGGTAAGCGAGTGCAGCAAGTAACAAAAGTCATTGCCCTCCCCCCTTCCAACTCCTTCTGAGCTAGTCTCTGATCCTGTCAGCAGGCGTTTTCAGAATTCTCCCTCTCCCAGCAGTTTGTGTACCTCTCAATCCATTGCCATCCTCCTCCTATTTCACCCATTTCCACACATTTACCTCCGTAGTCTCATTTATTTAGATTAGATTAGATAGATTTAGGTGTTATTTTTAGTTTTTTCCCCTCCCTCTGTTCTTTCTCCCTCCCCTCCATTGAATCCTTCCCTCGTCCATGTATATATTCTGTCCCCGATTCCCTTCCCCTGTTTTTGGATTTATTTAGAGTAGCATTAAATTGATTTAGCTTTCATTTCAGTTTTGTACTCCTCCCTGTGTTGTTTGTTGTGAGCTCTGTGTCCCCCCCCTCCATCCCTGTTTATATATACAGAGAGATATATAAGATATTACATAGTTACTATAGATAGATAGCTGTAGGAGTCAGCTTAGTTATAGAGATAGATAGAGATAGTGTGTAGTGATTCAGTTTTAATATTTTATAGTGTGTTTGTAGGACTAGGCCTTTGTAGATATAATATTCCATTTAGTTCCATAGGTTTTAGAATAGTTAATAGCAGTTAGAGTTAGTGTAGTAGATATATATATAATATTCAAATTCTGAATAAATGAATAAAATATATAAAATCTTCCTCCACATAATTTGGAAAGGAAAAATGGAGAAGGGAAGCAGGAGAGGCCTGTCTGCTGCCCATAAGGTAGGCAATGGGGCACGTGGCAGAGGTGGCAGGGTCCGTGCCAGTGGAGTGTCAGCAGGCATCAGCAGCAGCTCGAGCCCATCACCATGCCCCAAATGCAGAGGCCTGTTTTTGGCAGTCAGGCTTCAGAGGCTCCCAGCAGTGTCACTAGCCAGGGTGTGGTTAGAGCGGCACCTCTTGCCAGTGTCCTCCACTGCCACACAGGGCACTGGAAGGCTTGCAGTCCAGGAGTCTGCGGCTGTCTGTGCTGCGGCTGCAGGAGCAGGTGCAAATGCTTCGGGGTCGGATGTTCTTCAAGGTCAACCAATGTCCCCCATTGTTGAGGTGATCCCCTGCAGTCCAGTCCACCTCAGCTGCTAGAGGCAGGGCCCAATCCCCGGGCAATGGCAGCAGGGAGAGGAGCAGCAGCAGGAGCATCAGCAGCAGGAGCAGCAGCAGGAGCAGCTATAGGGGACACAGAGAGAGTGGCAACAGCATTGTGGGCAGTCCATCAGCCTCAGGGTCCCAGTACTCCCCTTCGCAGGGGGACATCACTCTGATTGGGGACAGCGAGGCAGACACTAGTCCTGGTAGGAGATGTCTGATGCTGAGGCAATGACTGTCCCTCCAAGAGCTGTGTCACCACCATGTTATTCCCCTCCCAGCAACGCTGTCAACGGTGCATCTCCCGGTGTGGGCCAGAAGGCAGGAGGGGTCAAAAAATCCTCCATATGAGCGCATTTTAAGTTGGTGCAGGTGGATGATCCCAGGGAGGTGCAGTGCACTTTATGCCAGAAGGTGGTGAAGCGTGGGCCGGTGCTCGCCAACCTTGGCACAACTGCCATGCCGAGGGACCTGAAGGGATGCCACAGCGCTGTGCTGCTAAGCAGGCAGGCAGGGGCAGTGATTGATTGATTGATTGATTTTTATTTACGACCTCAGCCAAAATACAGACAAAATATAATACTAATAGTAGCATATACATGTCTTGTCTCTATACCAATTTTATATATACTGTCTCTCATGCCATGCTGCCTGTCTGCCCGCCCAACTAGGTTGCCAAGATCAAAGCATGCCTCAGTCTGCCTTCTGCTCATGCCATGCTGCCTATCTGCCCACCCGCACGCCCAGATGGCCAAGATCAAAGCCTGCCCGTGCCAGCCTTCCGATGATCATGCCACGCTGCCTGTCTTCCCAACTGCCCGCCCAGATGGCCAAGCTCAAACCTTGCATCAGCCAGCCTTCCGATGCTCATGCCACACTGCCTGTTTGCCCACCTGCCCACCCAGGTGGCCTAGATCAAAGCCTGCCTCAGTCTGCCTTCTGCTCATGTCACTCTGCCTGTCTGCCTGCCTGCTCAGGTGGCCAAAATAAAAGCCTGCCTCAGTCTGCCTTCTGCTCATGTCACGCTGCCTGTCTGTCCGCCTGCTCAGGTGGCCAAAATAAAAGCCTACCTCAGTCTGCCTTCTGATCATGCCACGCGGTCTGTCTGCCTGCCCACCCGCCCTCCCAGGTTGCCTAGATCAAAGCCTGCCTCACTCTGCCTTCTGCTCATGCCAGACTGCCTGTCTGCCTGTCCGCCTACACAGGTGGCCTAGGTCAAAACCTGTCTCAGTCTGCCTTCTGATCATGCCACGCTGCCTATCTGCCTGTCCACCCGCCCAGGTTGCCAAGATCAAAGCCTTCCTCAGTCTGTCTTCTTCTCATGCCATGCTGTTTGCCTGCCTTCCCGCCCGCCCACCCACGTGACCTAGATCAAAGCCTTCCTCAGTCTGCCTTCTGCTCATGCTCCGTTGCCTCTCTGCCTGCCCACCTGCCCAGGTGGCCAATATCAAAGCCTGCCTCAGTCTGCCTTCTGCTCATGCCACACTGCCTGTATGCCCACCCGCCCACCCAGGTTGTCAAGATCAAAGCCTGCCTCAGTCTGCCTTCTGCTCATGCCACACTGCCTGTCTGCCCACCCTCTGGGCATAGCTGAAGTCCTGCCTCAGCCTGCCTACCTTTCATGCCAAGGTGCTTGTCTGCCTCCCATGGGAACCCTGGGTGATGTGCCCCACTGGCCTGGTAATACCACTCCTGCTGTCTGCTGGTTCATGGGTGCTCTGCCCTTGCAAATCCAAATGTGCCCACACAATCCTGCTGCTGCCATCTCCTGCTTTATGGGAGATCTTCCCTTTCAAATCCTACCATCCTGGCTCCCTGGGTGCTGCGCACAGGCAAATCCTGCTGCTGCCATCTCTTCTGTTCTGTGCCCGGTGAATCCATTGTCTGCTGCTGCTGCCAATACCACCTCTGCTGTCTCTGCAATGAGTTCTGTGCCCCGGCATTCCAATGTCCGCTGCTTCTGCCAATGCTTCCTCTGCTGTCTGTGCCACGGGTTCTGTGCCATGGCAATTCAATGACTGCTGCTGCTGCCAATGATGCCTCTGCTGTCTGTGCCACTGATTCTGCTACCAGGCAATCCAATGTCGTCTCCTGCTGCCAATGCTCCCTCTGCTGCCTGTGCAATGGGTTCTGTGCCTTGGCAATCCAATGTCTGCTGCTGCTGACAATGCTGCCTCTGCTGTCTGTGCCACGGGTTCTATGCCTGGATAATCCAAAGTCTGCTGCTGCCAATGCTGCCTCTGCTGTCTGTGCCACTGGTTCTGTGTCTGGGAAATCCAATGTCCACTGCTGCTGTCAATGTCACCTCTGCTGTCTGTGCCATGTGTTCTGCTACTGGGCAATCCAATGTCTGCTGCTGCTGCTTCGAATGCTGCCCGTGCTGTCTGTGACACAGGTTCTGTGCCCTGGCAACCCAACATCCACTTCTGCTGCCTCTGCTGTGCCATGGGTATTGTGTCCTGGCAATCCATTGTCTGCTACTGGGTGGCCACATGATTCACCACTGAGAAAGGCTTGATCAATTGGCAGAATAGCTTTTTGAGATACCCATTGTTTTTGAGTAGGATGCAAGCCTGCAACTCCCGTCCAAGCAGGGATGCCAGTCACTGAGCACTGATCAGGCCTCTGATGCTGCTCCACCCATGCCAGCCAGCCTGAAATACCTGGCCAAGCATGGGTAACAGCCATCGAGCCCTGGCCAGGCCTCTGCTGCTGCTAAACTGATATCAGCCAGCCTGCAACACCGGGCTGAGCAGGGGTGCCAGCTGCTCCAGCCCCAGGACCCACCATCAGGACTCTGGGGCCATCAATCTGCTCATGGGGAGTCTTAATTCCACTTGTCTGCAAGTGTCCCACATCGAGGCCAGACAGTCTGCAACACCCGGCCAATCAGGGGTGCCAGTCACTGAGCTCTGGCTGGGCCTCTGCTGCTGCTCCACCAATGCCAGCCAGCCTGCAATGCCCGGCTGATCAGCGGCGCTAGTCACTCCAGCCCCAGGACCCACCATTGGGGTTCTGGGACCTACATTCCAGGCACAGAGGGCTGTCGTTCCACTTCATCAAGAAGCAGCCACTCTAGTCCCAGGACCCACCATCAGGGTTATGGGGCCTATAATCCAGGCAGGGAGGGCTGTCCATCCATGTCATCCATAAGCTGCCACTCTAGTCCCAGGACCCACTGTCAGGGTTCTGGGGCCATCATTCCGCTCATGGGGAGCTGTCATTCCACCTCATCAAGTATCAGCCAGTCACTCAAGCCCCAGGACCCACCCTCAGGGTTCTGAGGCCTACATTCCAGGCAGGGAGGGCTGTCCATCCACATCATCCAGAAGCTGCCACTCTAGTCCCACAACCCACTGTCAGGGCTCTGGGGCCTACGTTACAGTCAAGGGAAGCCATCATTCCACTGCATCAAGAAACAGCCGCTCCAGTTCCAGGACCCACCGTCAGGGTTCTGGGGCCTACATTCCAGGCAGGGAGGGCTGTCAGTCTACATCATCCAGAAGCTGCCACTCTATGCCCAGGACCCACCATCAGGGTCCTGGGGCCATCATTCCGCTCATGGGGAGCTGTCATTCCACTGTATCTAGAAGCTGCCACTCTAGTCCCAGCACCCACCGTCAGGGTTCTCGGGCCGTCATTCCGCTTATGGGGAGCTGTAATTCCACCGCATCAAGAACCAGTGAGCCACTCCAGCCCCAGGACCCACCGTCAGGATTCTGGGGCCTACATTCCAGCCGGGGCGGGCTGTCCATCCACATCATCCAGAAGCTGCCACTTTACTCCCAGGACCCACCATCAGTCAAGGGGAGCCATCATTCCACTGCATCAAGAAACACCCACTCCAGTCCCCATGACCCACTCTCGGAGTTCTGGGGCCTACATTCCAGGCAGGGAGGGTGGTCCATCCACATCATCCAGAAGCAATAGGGATGCTGTTGCTGCTCAGTCTGCTGATGGTGCTGCTACTTCTAGGGCTGGGGGCAGGAATAGACCCAGCCGGCTGAAAAGGGTGACTGCTCCAACCCCCCACAATCCCTAGGGGCATCCTGCTGCTGCTTCCGAGTGCTCTCCAGAGCCCTCTCTGCCTGCTGAACCCTCTACACCAGCTCACCCTTCCAGTGGCCATAGAGCAGTGTCTGGCATGCCACGCTGCCCTTGACCCTGGGGTCCAGCATGGTTGCCACTCCAACACATATTCCTCCCACTGTAGGAGCTCATCAAACAGAGCCTTCATCCCTGCCTTCAGCTGCACCCACCAGGGTAACTGCCTCAGCTGTCAGCTTCTTGCCCTGAGGGCCACAATCCCACACCTGGAGAATCTCCTCCAGACGCCTGAGGAGACTCTGGACCAGAGGGTTCACCTGGCTGATGGTGGCCGTGGTGGAGCTGATGGTCTCCATCATGGCCAGGAATGGGGAATGATTCCTGGCCATGACACCCCACCCCCTAAACTTGGCTCATACCAATTGAACATATTACAGTTTGCCGACGATCTGGTGCTCATCTCCCAGACAGCAAGGGGCTTGAAGCATCTGCTTCAAGGGTTAGACGAGTATTGTACCCTAAATGGACTATCTCCCAACCCTCAAAAATCGACGGTTATGACCTTGGGCTGCTGTAAAGTATCTGTCAAGTGGGAAATTGCTAAGCAACCACTTGAGGTGGTCCAAGCCTATGTATATCTGGGGGTAACCTTTACAAGCAGAGGCATGTGGGCCAGTCATATTCAGCGGCGGGCAGTGAGGGCAGCCCAACTAGCAGGTGCGATAAGCAGGGCAGCTGGAACCTCTCAGGGTGTCCCTATTTCAACTTTTTTGAAGGTTTATAGAACTAGAGTCCCGCCAGCGGCAGTGTTTGGGTTGGAGATCATTCCCCACCCACCAATCAACCTCTTGGAGAAAGTGCAGGATTCTTTCCTTCGCCGGATTCTTCTAGTGGGGAAGGATGTCCCAGGCCCCATCCTAAGGGCTGAGACAGGAGTATTCCCTATGGTTTTGTATGCCAGGATGGCCCTGATTAGATACTGGATAAGGCTGCTCTCCTTACATGAGGATTCCCTACCATGTCTATGCCTGCAGGAGGAACTTTTGTATGTGGGCATCAGAGGTTACCCATGGCTTAGATATTTTGACCATCTATTACAGAGCCTGGGTTTTTCTTTTGCCTACTTCTCTGGAAGATCCTTAGTGGGAATGAAAAAAGAAATCCAGAATAGGCTGCAAGACATCAACCAGCAAGAGGATTTAGCAGCTGTAAGGGGTTGGAAAGTTGCCCCCTGGTTGGGGCTAGTTAAATCTGTCTGGGGGATGGAAACATACCTGGACAAGCTGGTGAGTCGCAGTCTCAGGAGAAGCTACATGCTTCTCCGGTTTCAGTTGGTTCAGACTGCAGTACTGGAAGAGAGATCTAAGAGGATCCCCTATTCCAGGCGGGTGTGTACCTGCCCCCAAGGAGGGGTTGAAATGGTAGAACATCTTTTGTTGTGTTGCCCCTACTATACTGAACTCAGAGCAGTTTGGCTCCAACCACTTTCCACCTATCAGTTGTGCATAGAGTCAGGCCAAGGATTTAGGGGTCTTCTTATCCACCATAATAGAGAGGAGATTGTGGCTCTTGCAACTTTGTCTGGTTGGTCTCCCAGAAATGGAAGGTTTTAATGACTGGTCTATAATGCCTTTGTGTTCCTTGTGTGGTGATCTTATAGGATTTGTTCTATCTTCAGTGGTGCCTGGGCCAATTGCATGGTTCAATTATGGCAATAACTATTACTGTAACTATTAATATCATTACCATTTTACCTTGTTCTGTATTGTATTGTACTGTGTAAATTGTAAGGCTATAGTGAGAGCTGATGCCTAAATAAATAAAGAACAAGCCAGGAATGGTCTCAGAACAAAGACAGTGTGAGCCAGGAGGTGTGCCGCTCTCAGTCACCAGTTGAACCTGATTCAAGTTTCAAGAAGCCGCTCGAGCATCAGGAATGTGAAATTCCACCGTGTAGACACATCCTGCACCAGCTGGTGCAATGGGGAGCCTTGCTCAGCCTGCTTCGCTTGGAGGAGGTCACTGCACTTCACGCTCCAGTTAAAGAGACCATCCAGCTTCCTCCCCCACTTGATCAGAGAGCTACGGGTGCCTGCCCCAATCCCCTTCTCCCTCAAGCCCAGAGTGTCTCTGACCACCAGGAGATGGGTTTGTGCAGCGCAAGGGATGCTGGTGAATCAACCTTCGCGGACTGCCCTCAATATGTTGGCCACGTTGTCCGTCACCCCTTGGTGGAGGGTGTACCTGACGTGACCCACTTCCTCACCATGGTGGTCAGGGCTGCCTCAATGTTCCAAGAAGTGTGGGGGTCGTGGCATCCATGACTTCCACCTGAAGCAGGGCCCACCGATACTCTGCTTCAGGACCCCTCCTGCCACTGCCAAATGCTGCCTCTGTGTCCTGCCACCAGTGCGCCATCACTACCAGGTAGGCATGCTGCGCGTTCCTACTCGACCACAGGTCAGTGGTGAAGGGGACATCCACAGCCCCTGCCAGCTGCTCCCTCACCTGCTCCTTTAAAGCCCGGTACAAGGCTGGCACCACCTGCCGACTCAGGGTGGTGTGCGAGGGCAGCTTAAACTGAGGGGCCAGGAAGCCATTCAGGCGCTTAAACTGTATGTCTGCAACCACAGAGAAGGGCTGCCCATCCAGCGCTATCATTTCCCCCAACATGCGCATGACTTTCAGTTGAAATCCACGCCGCCCTCCATGGTTTGCAGCTGCCGATGAACTTGCAGCTGCCCCCACCCCAACTCCTCCATGGTGCCTCAACTGGATGCTCCTGCTGCACCACTGACAGCGCTGATGGGAGGGGCAGAATATGGTGGCGACACAGCTCTCGGAGGGACATGTGGCCGGACCTGTCCAAAGTGGCCAAGGCTCTGTTGTCCTGCCCACCAATGGGTGTCCCCAGCGAGCTGGTGTTCTCTATGGCAGGGGACATTTGCTCACCGCACCACCTGAGACTGGGGGCCAAGTTGGTGGAGCAGTTGCTGTTCCTTAAGGTGAACCTTCCGCTGCTGGAATTCCCCAAGCTGCCCCTGGACATGGATTGATGGTGCAGTAGCCCACGCCATCCCATGCCAGGGGCAGTCTTGGGACGGGGCTCTTCCTCAATCTGAGCTGCCTGCTGCTGCTGAGGTGCTGTCCCTCCCTCCCAATGCCCGGCACCCACCCTCTCTCTCTCTCTCTCTCTCTCTCTCTCTCTCTCTCTCTCTCTCTCTCTCACTAGATGGCCTCGGCTGGCCTATCTGACTGGCCTCATGATGCAGGGTGGCATTGGGAAGCTGTAAGCCTGCCAGCCGGCCTCTGGCTAGACGATCTCAGCCCGCCTATCTGACTAGCTCTCTCTGTCTCACACTGCACAGTCTTCACCTGCCTATCTGAGTGTCCTGTCAAGTTCCCAGCCTGCCTTCCCCACTGCCTCTCATGCCATGATGTCTATCTGCCCACCCTGGTTGACAACCTTGAACCCTGCCTCAGCCCGCCTTCCGCTGCTCATGGCACACTGCCTGTCTGCTGCTGCTGCTGCTACCACTGCTGCCTCGACTGTGCCATGGGTTCTGCTACCGGGAAATCCAATGTATGCCGTGGCTCCACCAATGCCTGGTAATCTGCAATGCCTGGCCAAGTAGGGGTGCCAGGCCAGTCACAAAGCCCCAAGTCTTCCCAGCCTCTGCTGCTGCTGCTGCTGCTGGGTTTCAGATGGCCAGCCATAGCACCACAGGAACCCACAGGGGCCAAGTGCCGAGCCTGCCTGCCTGGGCAAGCCGGGGTGCCAAGCGCCAAGCCTTCCCAGTTTCTGCTGCTGCTGCTGTATCTCTGATGGCCTGCCATACCCTCACGGGCACCCCTGGAGCACCCCAAGCCTCCCGGCAAGACTGAACTTTCTGACCGCCAGTTTGGTCAGACAGGGTCCGAACTCCGCCTGACCGAATGCACGAACCCGAACTAAGGTTTCGGACCAAACATCTGAACGTCTGAACATCCGAACCCTGTTCTGTTCACACATCCCTAAGCTGCACAGGCAGAGGACTCTCTCTGACAGGTCTCACCCCCATCTGATGAGCCCATCATATTGCACCTGCAGCCCATCCAGTCCCTCCTGCACAATCTGAATTCCCTCTTGTATCTGCATTAGGGCATGGGGCAGGGATGGTGCTGCTTCTGGACCACACCGTGGAAGAACAGGCGGTGGTTACTGGGGTTCAACAGGTGGAGATGGAGGGACTTTGTTCCATCTGCTAGTCCCAGTATCCTACGTGGACAAGCATTCCCGCCACTGGTCCCAGTGGCACCTTACTGAAAGTGCTGCCCATTCGAGGTCACAGGGTAACCTCTGAGCCTTCTGCTGCCCAGCTCCATGCTATGAACATGGCCTATATGGTAGTGCAGGTCAGAGGTGCCATGATCAGCCCCCCTATGCAGCACAGCAGGTGCACTATACCTCTCCTGGGACCATTTCAAGGGGCTGAATGAAGTAATCCCAGACTTGGGATGAGTGCTCCCTCTGCTCTCCCTGCCCACTACAGCCACGACCATGCTGCTTTGTGTAAGAACTACCATCCTACGATCTCCATACCCTGACTCCCAAACACTCCACTAAATCTAATCAATCTGTCCCTGTCCTAATGTATCTACATATGATATGAGAATGTTCACTTTGATATAAACCCTCTGCCCTCGCACAGCACTCCAGTGCTGGTTTACCAGTGGTTAACCCCACTTGGAGCTGCAGATGATCCCTAGACTCAGCTTCCTCACAGGACCAGCAGGTCAGGGTGCACTGGAGGTGGTACAGGGGATCTGTCGGTCTCCCCAAGCTTTTCAGCACCATTGTAGAGGGACAGAGGTGGAAAGGGAGGCTCCCCAGCTCAGAAGAGGGCTCTCTGGCTCAGCAGTGGAGCAAAGGCACCAAGGGGGAGGGCTTCCCCAGGCTAGGAGTGAGCTTACCAGTGTTATGATGGGACAGGCAGAAAGTGTGTGGTGTCCGTTGCTCCGTGGGTGGGTGGTGGGTGGGTGGAGATGGGTGTTGCGTGGGAGCACACATCCACCTACACCCACCGCAAGTGGTGTTTACACAGATGCCTCCACCCATCTCCACCCAGAGAAACTGGTTGGAGGCAGCTTGTGTGAAAAGGGCCCTTGTTGATTGGCTGCAGTGTTGCCCTGCAACATGTATAATAAAATGTAACACCCATTTTATCGGTGCTAGAGTGTCTGTGTAAAAAGGGCCTTAGTATATAAAAATCAAAACTTGCTTGAGTTCTACAATTCTTAACTTTATTTCAAACAATGAAATACATTTAGTTTAAGTATAGATGTGTGCTTTTTGTTTTGTTCTTTTAAAAACACCATTGTCATATTTACAACAGCAATTTGCTTCATGAATGAATTCCTATCTGGAGAAATTTGTGCAATGAAGTGATAAGGAAAAAAACCACATGGAATAGTATTTAAATGAAATTTTAAGCACAAGGGGAAAAAGCAAATGCTATTTTTCTAAACTTTTTTTTAAAAAATTGATATTTTTGAACAAACATGATACTGCTAGGTACGTAGGGGCAGAATGGGAGAGGAAGGGTTAGTGGCAGTGTGGTAGGTGGAGCACAGTCTGACCCAAGGTCAGACTGGATAAGCCTCAAGTTCTTATAGTGGTCAGGCTTAAAGGGCCAAAACCAAAGATGATCAAGGGGGTGATGATGTTGACAAGAATGTGGCTCCATAATTACCACTAACCAACAGTAGGTAGCAGCAAGACTCACGGACAATGCTCACACACAAAGAACAGGGTGATACAATCTAAACAGATGGTGAAGGGCCAGGGGGAAGGAGTGAGGGCAACTCAGAGGGCTCAGGGTACACTGAGCAAGGGTAGGTTAGTTGGATTAGGAAGGAAGGAGTGTGGGTAACACAAAGTGGACACTATCAGGGCTACAGGACACAGATGATAGGAAGGAGTGTGGCTATGTAGAACTGTGAGGAAATGAAGAACTGACCCTACAGGGAAGGGAACAGATGTGCCGGCTGATCCCGGCAGGGAATCGGGGAGGGGGCAGGGCCACGCGCCACAACGTGTGGCCGCATGGCCCTGCCCCCCCCATGCTCCCCCACCGCCTGCCCTCTGGGGAGATGCACAGGCGCCGCAGCCAATGCGACCGCAGCGCCCACCCAATTTGACCACGGCACGGAATCCCGCGGGAATTCCAGGCCATGGTAGCCGGCCAGACGTTACTTTTTGTTGGTTCCCGCCAGGGATCTCTTTGACCACGCTTGCAGCGATTGTCCGGCGGGGAGCCTCGGAAGCATGGTTGAAATTGACCCCATGTGGGAATTGACCGTGGTGAACATCTGGCGGCTGCCTAACAGACAGGGTATTGTCAGACGTGACGCTGGCCGTTGGCCCCGTACTGGCACCACCGGCTTCGTTCCCCACCGGGGTCATCCCGTAACGGCACAACAGATGTGCCGGGGGGATCCCGTCGGGGAAAGTGGGAGGGGCCGGGGCCGCACGGCGCAACGTGCGGCCGCACGGCCCTGCCCCCTCCACACATCCCGCCGCCCGCCTTCTGAGGAGACGGGCGGGCGGCAGGGCCAATGCGGCAGCTGTGTCCGGCCGAACGTGCCACGGCCCGGGATCCCGCCGGGGATCCTGGGCCGTGGCACGCGGCCAGACGTTACTTTTCCTTGGTCACGGCCCGGGGTCCATTTGACCACGCTTCCCGGGACCTTCCCCCAGCTATCCCGGGAAGCGTGGTTCAAACGAACCCCATGTGGGGATTGACCGTGGCCAACATCTGGCACGCCGCGAACAGACGTACGGGACACGGTGACCACAGGTGGGTATTCACCGTGGTTCACCGTGTTCACGTAACGTCTGAAATCACCCACATTCAGGGCACTTTGGTCCCATGTGGGTATTGACCGTGGTTCACTGTGATCTTGTCATGTCTGAAAATATGCACAGACTGCAGAGAAGGTACAAGGAACCTCAAGGCAGGGGAGGCAACACTGCAGGGGGAAATTCAAGGAAGCCACAAGGCTAGACTAGAGAAGGACTGGGGGGAGGATTGGACCAAGGCAGAGAAGTAACCTGGAAACTAAGGGTGTTTTCAGACGTGACGGAGTGGCTTCGCCCCGTCATGGAAACAACCCTGAGATTCCCAGCCGGGATCACTCCAGCATGGCCAACAGACGTGCCGGCTGATCCCAACGGGGAATCAGGGAGGGGGCGGGGCCATGCGGTGCAATGTGCGGCCGCATGGCCCCACCCCCCCATGCTTCACCGCTGCCCACCCTCTGGGGAGATGGGCGGGTGCCACGACTAATGCGGCTGCGGTGCCCACCTGATTTGACCAAGGTCCGGAATCCCACCGGGGATTCCGGGCTGTGGTCACCGGCCAGACGTGACTTTTTGTTGGTTCCCACTGGGGATCTCTTTGATCACGCTTTTGGGGATTGTCTGGCGGGGAGCCCCGGAAGCGTGGTTGAAATTGACCCCATGTGGGAATTGACGGTGGCAAACATCTGGGGGCCGCCTAACAGATGTTAAGGGCGCTTTGACCCCATGTGGGTATTGACGGGGGTTCACTGTGATCTCATAACGTCTGAAAATACCCTAAAATGCTAGGCTATAGAAGGATTGTAGGGAGGAGAGGCACTGAGGTAACAAGGGAACTACAAGGCAAGGCTATACACAGATTGCAGGGAGGATGAGGGCACAACAGAAGGGTAACAAGTGGGCGGAACAAGGAAGGGCAAGGCTTAATGAGGACGGACACAAAAACATAAACCTAGAACAAACAGAAAGGAAGCAAACACTCTGCCAGCTTCCTGTTACTCCAAGCATACCTTATATGCAACCTGGGGCCAATCCGGAAGCTGAACACGCATGGCCTGGAAGACAACAGAAGGGGAGAAATGCTAGAAACACTTCACCAAGGCACAACCAGTTGGTGGCGCGGAGGCAAGAACCAGCACCATCCCAGTCAAGGCCGGGGGTTGAAGACCTAGCGCAGCCAGAATCTCAATGGCAAGAAAAGAAGAGAAGCCCTTGAGACACTATGAATTTGGTTTGGTACCTTGTTTCCATTTTTAATAGGCTGCTATTAGTCCCATAATTAATTGTGGCAATTTGTTCCTTTTGTTGCTATGGCTTAAATAGTAACTTATCTAAGGTAATTATGCAACAGGCTATAACTAACTGAAATATGAATATCACCAGTTTATCCCACTGTGTCTCAGATCTGCTTCATGATTGTTAATGCTCACAACAGTGTGGTAATTGAATTACAGAACATTAGCCGCATAATTATTAGTATCATAAACTGCTATCAAATAGAAGGCTGTGAAATAAAACCCCAAAATGAGGTTATATTAAAAAATGCTACACACTAAACTATGACTCATACTACTCTTCAAATATATTTTATATCTCAAACTATCATCCAAGGTTTTTTGTTGTTGTTATGAATTAAAATGTAAGCACACAAGATAAAACTGTCTTCATTGTTAAGAGCATGGTCATTGTGTTGGTCCCATCTCTGAGACATATTGTACCTTTAATTGGATGAACTCCTGTTGATGGGCATGAATAATAAAATAATAATAATTATTATTATTATTATTAATCTTTATTTTTATATAGCACCCTCCTGCTATGGCACTCAGAGTGCTTCACAAAGAACTAATTAACAACTTTTTAAATTCTCACAACAACCCTGTGAGGTAGGTTAGGCTGAGAGAATGATGTGACTGACCAAAGGTCACCCAGTGAGTTTCTAGCTAAGGCAAGACTTGAACCCCACTACCTCCCAGTCCAAGTACTGTGCACAATCTAAATCTACTTGTAGTGCAAAAAGAGCTTGAAAACTTGCACCTATTTGCCAACAAGAGTCAGTTCGAGAAAGGTCACTTTTATGGACAATTCTTGCAATGCCATGAAACCTTACCCACATTTTTTTTAATGAGTTTGTTACTTTGTTTTAAAAGCAAGTTTTGGGAGTATAAGAGTCTGAAGAAGAGCTCTGTGAATCATAGAAGCCTGCATAATCCCACAAACAGAAAGTATTATACTATATATTGTCATAGAAAGTATTTATCAAAGCCCAAGCACAAGTTTTCTGGATGCAATTCAAGACCTTGGTGTGTGTGTGTGTTTTGCGGGGGGCAAGTATTTGGATGTTAGGGATAAGTGTTGGGCTAAAGGATTTTAATAATCATAATAAAATAATAATAATAGTTTATTGTCAGCGTGACCAAAGGTCATTACTTAATAAGATACCAAAGATACAAGGATTTTAATATGTATTTTTAATATGTTGTTTGTTACCCACCCAGAGCCTTCAGGAAAGAGCAGGATATAAATTTACATAAACAAATGTCTTAACTCTGCACTTCCATAACAAAAGGGATTTTCCCTCATTGGATGGTTTCAGTGACTCATTACCCTCTCCATGCTGCCTGTTCTCTGGCCTGGGGAATGAACTTCACTCTCTTTGCTCTTCTGTTCAGCACCAGGGACAGCTCCCAGCATGAGCCGGCCTTGACACAAGTCCTCCAGTCACACAGTCCAGTGCAGGCCACTTGGAATCTTATACCTGATAGCCTTTTTGCCCTGGAAGGAGCAGGTCTGGGGTCACAGGATTATTTTATGCAAGTCTCAATATGGGGTCACACAGGCAAAAAGTTTGAGAACTAAACTAAACTAAACTTGGAGAACTAAAACAAAAGTAAAAAAATTCCCCAGATTTAAAAAAGAAAAAGAAAAGCAAGCAATCCCATGATTTTTATACGACTCTCATGCTATTGGAGTGCCAGAATCTTATACAACCCCATGCACACAACTCTCCTCCTGTGAGGAGTACTATTTTAGTAGTGAAATGAATAGGTAGTTCGGTAGTCAGAGGTTCTTATTCTCACATTCAGACAGGCAGCCGAATGCCCAAACAATATCTGCATCCTAATGGTTCAGCTCGTCTGGTTCTTTGATATACTGCACATGCACAATAGTGCAAGGGATTGAAAACTAAATTAATCAAACTGAATAAAAACTAGGGGTGTGCACCATGGTCCCATGTCATTTTTCGTTATAATTTTCATTGTTAAAATGTGTCATTTTTGTTTTTGTTGATAACGAAATGTAATTTTTCATTATTGGGTATTTTCAGACGTTACGAGATCACAGTCAACCATAGTCAATTCCTGGTGGCGGCTGTGATTCCGGAACATCTGTTGGGGGGGACGGATGTCCCCCCCCCAGATGTTACCACGACATGGAATTACATTCACCAGGCGAGCGGCCGAAGCGGCGGGGCCGGAGGCCGTCACGTGTTGAATGCAATTCCACGCCGGGGTGAAACCCGGGGTCACGTCTGGTCGGGCGCCATGGCCCGGGATCACCGGCGGGATCCCGGGCCGTGGCGAATCCGGCCCGAGGCGGCAGCCTCATTGGCCCCACCGCCCGCCCATCTCCCCAGAGGGCAGGCAGCGGGGCGCGTGGAGGGGGCTGGGGTGTGCGGCCGCACATTGTGCCATGCGGCCCCTCCCAGATTCCCCGCCGGAATCCCCCCGGCACATCTGATACGGCGTGACGGGGTCATCCTGGTGGGGAATGGATAGGGTGTTTTCGGTACGGGGCCAACGGGCCCCGTAATGTCTGAAAACACCCAGTATTGTTGTTATCAGTATCTGTACCAATTTCAAACGAAGGTTTTATTTTTGGTATTGGTATCGATTTCATGTGCTAATGAATAATTATTGTCAGAAATTGAACTCCTTCCCCTTCTCATTGAGATCCAGAAAGAACTGCACACAATAATATATACTGTACACAATATGTAGTTTTATTTATATAATATATACAGAATCTAAGCTAAGCCTAACTTATGTATAATACAAAATGTTCCTATCCTATAATCCTAAAATATATAACAAAACAGGAAAAGAAAAACTCAGAGGTATATCTACTATCTATATCTGTCTCTAATCTCTCTCTCTCTCTCTCTGAATATATATATATATATATATGTGTGTGTGTGTGTGTGTACAACTAAGGAATAAGGATTGGGTTGTAGGGAAGAGAATAAGGGATAAGGGATATATATATGGGAGGATTTCTAGTGGAAGCACCAGCAGCTTCTGCAAATGCACCCTGACAAGCAAAAGAGCTAACACAGGGTGAAAACAGACATGACGCTAACCACCCTTTAACCACTCTTGGTGGTTATTTATGCATATTTCAGGGCTGTATTGGTGCCCTATGCAGCCCTGCAACATGCATAAATAACCACCAAGAGTGGTTAAAGGGTGGTTAGTGTCATGTCTGTTTTTACCCACAGAGTAAAGCAGCCCAGCCCTACAATATTAAGGGTTACAGTGCCCTCCCCCCAGAGCCCTCCTGATTGGTTCTGGGAAGCAGAGGCATTGAGGAATCACAGGGTGCCATTCAACTTTGGGGCGGGGGGGGTTAAAGTTTTTTATCTCCCCTACCCTGTTTATTGTTTTAATGTTAAATTGTATCCCGGGGCCCTGTTTTAAACACTTAAATTGTTTTTGATGTATTTTAAACCGTTTTATATTTTTTTTATATGTATTTTTTATTATTGTTGGAAGCCGCCCCGAGCTGTTTTCAGAATGGGCAGGGTATAAATTCAGAAAATAAAATAAATAAATAAATAAATAAATAAACTGCTGTAACCTGCTTGCGCTGCTCCAGAGATACATCCATCAGGTCTTTCCCCTCCCAGTTCAAGAGTTCAACACTGTTTCTGGCTCTGAGATGTTTGCTCCCTCCTCCCCTCTCCACATTTCCCTCCAAAAGCGCCTGACAGGCTGACAGGCAAAAACGAAATCAATAACGACTTTTGTTATCGTTATTGGTTTCATTCTTATTTTTTGTCATTTTTGTTACTGCAATAACGAAAACGAAAACAACATTTTTCTTTTTCGTTATTGATATAACAAAAACGACAATGCACACTCCAGTGCTGATGGGGCAGATTCAAACTGGAGCAGATATTCATTTTGCCTCTATCCTATTTATTTCAATTGGATAATTCATAAAATTCCATCTCCTCCTATAAGTTAGATTACCGGATAGTAATAAGACAAAATAATGAATATAGAATAACTTCCTGTACACAAACTTCCTCTACCTGGATCCTTCTTTATTACAAATATGCATGCCCCACTTCTTTATTCTGGATATTCATTATGACCCTCTGAAATCTGGACACTTCTGTATTGCAGACAAAATCATATCTTCTGAGGTCTCTGATTAAGGGGATGAGCAATGCTCTACTTTATGGCTGAAACAAGGAGCTAAATTGCTGCTTTTGAGAAATTTTGCCATATTGGATACTGGGATCAATTTCCTGACCATTTGTTGATACCAATACGATTACTCATTTCTTGTAATACCACAAAATACCATTCTAATTTACTGACTTTCTGCTTACCATTTACCATGTACCATTGATTTATTGCTTACTGCATTGCTGATTGTACTGTTTCACTTCTGGGTTTGTTGTTTCCACATTTCTGAGCCAATCACTATGCAGATAGCCCATCCCTTGATCTCCCCTCAGTGCCCTTTAACCTCCACTGCAGTGCCTCCAATCAGAATTGTTTTCCTATGTTATTCCCTTTGCTTTCACCAATCTGCAGCTGGATTTCATATTAGTAAATGAATCTTGTACTAGCCAATGAATGACTAGGAAGTACAATGGAAAATGTAGCACAAGAAATATGGTACTGCATCAGTATTACATCTCAGGATTTGAAATGGACAGCAAAGCAGAAAATCAAGAAATGAAATGTCGGCCAAGAAGTTACTGACTCCTGCAGTGTCAGTATGGTTCTGGGAAAGGGTTTGAATGTCCAGAACAGCCCCAGTGGCCATTTTGTAGGTGCACATTTTTTTTTTAAAAAAAATAATTTTAAAAAATGTGAAAATGTGTTATTTATTTATTTATTTATTTGCTTGTTTGTTTGTTTTTTATTAATTAGTCACCCCCTCATGCCTACGGCATCCCGGGCAGCTTACAACACTAAAAACACAACAATAAATTATCAAAATTTAAACATTTATAAAAAAAAACATAGGCACCCTCGGTAGACCACACGGATCACTCTAAGATGCGGAGGGCGAGGCAGTCCCTGAGGTATGAGGGGCCAAGACCGTGTAGGGTTTTATAGATCAAAACTAACACCTTGAATCTGGCCCGGTATGCTATAGGCAACCAGTGCAAAGTGAGGAGCACAGGTGTTATGTGCTCTCACCGACCCATCCCTGTAAGGAGACGGGCCGCCGCATTCTGCACTAGCTGCAGCCTCTGGACCAGAAACAGGGGAAGCCCCACGTAGAGCGTGTTGCAGTAGTCCAGTCTCGAGGTGCTGAAGCAATGGATGAGAGTGACCAAGTCGGGCCTGGAGATTTATGGACGGAGCCTCCATACTACAAACAGCTGGCAGAAGGCAGCTTTAGCCACTGCCTCCACCTGCCAATCCAGATGGAGGTCCGAATCCAACAGCACCCCCAGACTCCGAGCCTGCTGGGCTACAGGAGGGCACACACACCCCCATCGGAGGAGCCAGCACCCCCCTCACCCTTTCCACCACTATCACCTCCATCTTATCGGGATTAAGTTTCTGTCTGCTCTGCCGCATCCAATCCTCCATGGCCTCCAAACATTGGGAAAGTATCGAGACAGCAGGACCTGGGTCAGTTGAAAACGAGAGGTACAGCTGAGTATCATCAGCATATTGTTGACACTGCACCCCGAACCCTCTTACACTCTCCCCCAGGGGCTGCATATATACATTAAATAATAACGGAGACAGAATTGAACCCTGCGGAACACCGCAGGTCAAGGCCCAGGAGCTTGATGTTTCAGCCCCCAACACCACCTGCTGACTTCTCCCCAAGAGGAATGAGCGGACTCCACCCAAGGACGGTCCCATCCAGACCCCCCAGGTCTCGCAGCCATCTCAACAGCAGCCCATGGTCCACGGGCCACTGTCACTGTGCATGTGCAAAATGGCCACTGGATCATACTGTGCATGCTCATCCTTTCCCAAGGTGGTGCTGCAGTACTGGTGCCATTTTGGAAAAGGACAACCAGTCTGCACATTTGCAGACCATCTGCCCATTTCCAAAATGGCACTGATGCTGCCTTCACCATTTTGAAAAAGGGCTATGCATGCAAAAAAAAAAAAAAACACCAGCGGGGGCCATTTTGCGCATGCACTGTGATTCTTTAAATCTTTATTTTATTTTTTTATTAAAAAATGAAAAAAAAAATCAAAAACATTTTATTTATGAACACCCCCCCCCCAGAAGGTTTTTTTGAAAATGAAAAAAAATAATGAATGGAGTACCTTTTGCACACCCCTAACATGTATGTGCAACTTCTCAACTTGTGAATGCATCCCTGTCTCTCCTCATTTAATGAATTTATCCCACCCTTCCCTCAAAGGGAGCATGGAGTCGGGGCTGGCCAGGACTTCCGGCCTGGGAGGGCTCTTTAGGTGGCACAGAGGCCGCAGGACATTAAGTGTGTTGGACAGACCATCGGCCATCCCCCCCCCCACCCGCACGGGTTTACTTGCCTGTTTTTGCTGCTGCCAGTGCTGCTGCCCCTACTGTTGCTGCTGTCGGAGGCAAGGGACTGCCCCACCATTGCTGCTGTTGTTGCCCTGCTGCTGCTAAGCCAGGCTGGGCAGGAACAACAGGCCCCCTTCCTTCCGGAAGCATGGAGGTGGGGTCAGCCAGGACTTCCGGTCCAGGAGGATTCTTTAGGTGGCGCAGAGGTCACAGGCGTGGCATGGGGGGGCACCAAAGTGCCACACCAAAGGGTCCTTTGCGTGGCCCTTTGGTGGGGTGTTAGATGGGGCTGAGGGGTTGTCCATTAGAAGGGGGGTTAATTGAAGTCAGTGTTTGGGAGGTAGGGGGCTGCTGGGGGTTGGGAAATGGCTCTGGGAGCTGGGTTTTCAACCCCTGTGGTAAATGACAATTGGGTTAGAGATAGAGGTGGGTCCAGGACCAGGCTCCCTGCTGTGAGGGGGGGGGGCTGCTCCTGGAATGGACCACTTGGTAGCAGCACATGGTGGGATTGGGGGGGTTGTGGGGGGAGGGAAAGGGAAGGGGCTCCCCCAGGGTGTGGAGGCAGCAGCCTATGGCTGGGACTGGGCTGGAGTGGATGGGGGGGAGGGAGAATCCATAGGGGTTGTTGTAGGGTGGAGAAGATATGGTCTTGGGGGGCAATTAAATAGGATGACCTGTGGGCCGAGGTGTTTAGTGCCTGTTTCCAGGGTCAGCCCCACCTCAGATGGAGGGATGGATCAAGGTCTAAGGCTCCTTGTGCCAGTGCTGCTGTTGAATGCGAGGTCTGTAGTCAATAAGATATCAGTGATCCTGGACATGATCCTGAATCAGGCTGCAGAGCTCGCATGGTTCACGGAGACCTGGCTGGATAGTGAGGCAGGTCCGATTTTGGCAGACCCCATTCCAGTCGGGTATTCCGTGCAACACCAGCCCTGGCTTGCGGGATGTCGGGAGGGTGGTGTAGCTATGATTTTAAAGAGTCTTGGACTGCTAAGAGGTATCCGGTGCAGTTAATCCCAGGGATCGAGACCTTCACCTTGTGTTTGAGTTGGCCAGGGACAGAATTGGGGTGCTGCTGGTGTACCGTGCTCCTTCCTGCCCAGCAGCATCCCTCTCCACTCTAGCAGAGCTGGTGTCGGGGGTGATGTTGCACTCCCCGAGGTCTGTGGTCTTGGGGGATCTCAACATTCATTCCGGCACTGGCCTTGTAGGGGTGGAGCATGAGTTGATGGCTGCCATGGCAACCATGGGCCTGTCCCAGATGGTTAGTGGCCCCACGCATGAGGGGGGGGGTGTCATGTGCTCAACCTGGTGTTCTATTTGGCCTTGAAGCAGGTGATGCAGTAGTGGGGGAAGTGATTTCTATGCCCTTGTCATGGATATATCATTAACTCCTGCAGACCAAGCTCCTAGCATATGGCAGCCTCTGGAAGGGGGTGGGACCTATTAGGTTCATCCGCCACCACAGGCTGATGGAACCGCAGTGGTTCCAGGAAGCCCTGGGGAAGGTGTCCTTAGAACTTGAAGGCCGCTCAGTTGATGACCTGGTTCTAGTTTGGAACACCTTGCTGGGCAAGGTCATTGATCAGGTGGCCCCAAGGCTCCCGCCGCTTCACCACTGTAGAGCTGCTTGGTTTACTGAGAAGCTGCGGTGTCTGAACTGGGAAGGGTGGCATTTAGAGTGATGCTGGCGCCATTCTCATGCTAAATTCGATCGGCTGCAGCATCAGACCCATTTGCAGTCCTATACTGTGGCCATGAGAATGGCAAAGAAGGAATTATTTGCCGCCCTCATAGCTGCTGCAAAACTGCATCCAGCTGTGCTTTTCCAGGTGGTGAGTGGGCTGGTCAGTCCGTCCTCCCTCCGCTTGAAGGGGGAGGTTTTCCAAGCCCACTGTGATGAGTTTGTAAACTACTTCACAGATAAAATCGCTCAAATACAGCACGATTTTGGGGTCAGGATTGAATTGATGCAGAAGGAAGAGAGCCGAGGGTTATGGATTCCCCATCTGGTCCATCTTTGTGGGATCAGTTTCAGGAAGTGATGCCGGCCAATGCCGAGGAGGTTCTGGGGTCTGTTAGGGCCACCTTTTGTGAATTAGATCCTTGCCCATCCTGGTTGGTGAAAGTCTGCAGGGAGACCTTGGGACTGGTGCTGGTGGGAGTGATCAATGCCTGCCTTTGGGAGGGCAGGGTGCTGGAGTGCCTCAAGGAGGTGGTGGTGCGGCCCCCGCTTAAGAAACCATCATTGGATGTTGACTTGCCCACTAGCTACCAGCCTATCTCTAACCTCCCCTTTCTAGGGAAGGTTATTGAACGGGTGGTGGTCCAGCAGCTCCAGGGCCATCTGGATAGTATCGGCGTTCTGGACCCTTTTCAATCAGGTTTTCATCCAGGATATGGCACCGAGACTGCGTTGGTGGCGTTGGTAGATGACCTGCACTGAGAGATGGACTTAGGACATTCAGCACTTCTTGTCCTATTGGATCTCTCTGCAACATTTGATACGGTTGATCATGGGTTGCTTTTGAGATGGTTGTGGACCCTGGAGGGGGAGGGGACTGTCTTAGGATGATTCCGATCGTTCCTCTCGAGGAGAAGCCAGTGGGTGGTGCTGGGGAAGAAACATCTAGCCCCCAGGATCTTGCTTGTGGCATACTGCAAGGTTCAATTCTGTCTCAATTGTTGTTTAACATCTATATGCAACCGTTGGGCGAGGTCATGAGACAGTTTGGTGTGCATTGCCACCAGTATGCTGATGACACCCAGCTTATCTCTCTTTTTCAACAAACCCAGGTCCTGCAGTCTCAGTGCTTTTCCAGTGCCTGTTAGGATGAGTGACTGGATGAGGCTGAGCAGACTGAAGCTAAACCCCAATAAGACGGAGGTATTGTTGGTGGGTAAGGCAGCTGAGGTGATGGGCCCCCTTGTGGAGGGGATCTGCCCCCCGCTGGCCTCACAGGTGCGGAGTTTGGGGGTCCTGTTGGACCCTAGGCTCTGCCTGGATTGTCAGGTGGAAGTGGTTGCAAAGGGAGCCTTTTGCCAATTACATCTCGTGTGTAGGATTCAGCCATATGTTTCAAACTCCAACCTGGCCACACTCATCCATGCATTCATTACCTCAAGGCTGGATTACTGTAATGTGCTCTACGTGGGGCTGCCATTGGTGACGGCTGAGAGGCTGCAACTGGTGCAGAATGTGGAGGCCCATCTCCTAACGGGGATGGGCCACAGGGAGCACATTGCACGAGTGCTCCATGCTCTGCACTGGCTGCCTATAGCGTTCCGGGCCTGATTCAAGGTTCTGGTTTTGACCTTGAAATCCCTACACAGTCTGGGCCCCATCTATCTGAGATACTTCCTCACTACCCAGGCCCTGGAGCAACCTCTTTGATCTGTCAGGGGCGCCTTCTTGTAGGTCCCCTAGGTGAACCGAGGGCCACAATGGAGAGGACGTTCTCGGTGGTTGCACCATGGCTGTGGAACTCCCTCCCAGAGGAAGCCCACCTAGCTCCCAGCCTGTTGGCCTTTCGTTGGGCCTGTAAGACCTGGCTGTTTGTCCAGGCCTTTGGGGGATAGCAGGAATAAGGGTGGGGGTTGGGGTGTTTGCCAGTGGTTTTTTGCATCTTTTAAAATTGTTTTATAATGTTTTAATAAGCTCCTTTTGTATAATGTGCTTTTTAAACTTATTTTAAATATTTTGTGAGCCTTTCTGAGCTGCTGTAAAGCTGGAGGGAGCGGGATACAAATTTTTAAATAAATTAGAGGGAGGGAGCCCTGTACAGTCCACAGTGAGGTACCAGCCCTATGCTTCTATGTGCTGCAGCCACAGTGCTCAGACTGGAGACAGGTCACTGCTCCGGCATGAGCACTGTGGGGTTTGAGGGCTGGCCGGGCGGGGGTGCAGTAGCTCCGAAATCTTCAGGCAGTCGATGCCTGTGTTCCTATACGACTTTTCCTATTGCCTCGGGGGAGGGGAAGGCTGGTGAGCTGTTCCTCATCCCATCCAGCCCTATCTCAGCCTGCCAAATGCCTGGCCAAAAAAAAAATCTCTTACATCACTTCCGAAAGGTAAGCAAGCTTGGACTGAGGTGGATCTCCAAGGGGAGAGAGTTCCACATATGTGGAGCAACCACCAAGAATGCCTCTCTGCATGCCCCCATTGTACGCACTTCATGGGAAGTTGATACTCACAAGAGGACACCCTCATCCAACCTCAGAGGCTGTGATAGAACATATAGGAAGAGGTGGTACTTTCTGTTCCCCTTTCCCTTGTCTCCCCTAGATTGTAAGCTCCTTGAGGCAGGGACCTGTCCTTAATGATTTACAGCAGCCCATACATTCCTTGTGTCATATAAACAATTAAAATAAAATAACCTATTGTTTGGATGTGGATATTAGTCAGATATTCATAGGACTCTGAATGTGCAAATAATATATTTCACATTTTTACCCTGCCATTCTCTATAGACGCAGGGTGGCTTGCAACGTTAAAAATATTAAATACTATAAAACACAGTCAAATTTCTTAGACCTTCCCCCCCCCAAGCACCCACTCATCTCATCCTTTATCCCCACCTACCACCTATCAAGCCTCTTCCCCAAATCCCCCTACCCAACCCTATTCCTGCTGCCAAACACCTGCCCAAACAGAAAGGTCTTATGTCATCTCCAAGAGATGAGCAGACTCAGGTTTAGGCAGCCCTCCAAAAAGAGAGAGATTCCATCATTGTGAGGCAGCCACTCAGAATGCCTCCCCCTGCCCACCCTCATTGTAAACAACTTCACAGGCGGTTGGAACTCACAAGAGAGCGCCCTTGGCCAAATGTAGGGGCCACAATGGGACATGGGGGAAGAGGCTATCTTTCAGATAATATCCATGAATATATCCTGCCTCTCTATTTGTTTCACCACTAAGTTCAACCTTCTATAATATTTGGCAAGCTCTGTTTCTGAAACATCACCATATAAATTTACCCAGATTTTCCACACCAGTTATTTCAGTTTTGTGAATGGAATAATTTCTGGAATCCATTTAAAATAAAAACAAAATCAAAACACCCCTCTGCACGTAAAGGCCACCTGAATCAGGTTAGAGATAATTGTTCAAATGAACTCTTCACCCATTGCGGCTTTCTATAATGGACACCTCAAATATGAGCTTCTCTCCTGCCGCTAACCACATTCAGAGGCTTGTTTAATGGGGAAGGCTGCAGATCATTTGTGGTGAATAAAGCCCTGTTAAGATTACTCATTGTTAATTAAATAACCTGATTCTGTCCACTGGAGCTAATGCATTAAAGTATTTAATGATTGTTTAGTAAACTGCTTTACTAAATGCTCCTTTGACTTTCATTGGTAATAAACATTAAGCATTTATGGCCTGTGAAAGCAGTTTCACATCTAGCTTATGCTGTTACTATTTACAGTTTGTTAATGAAAAACCATTAACTTGTTCCAAACTGCAAGTTGTTTTTGTTCTACTCTTTAACTTTTATTATACAGTATCAATGGATCCACGCAAAGAAGATTACATAGGCTCTATATGTACCCGTTGTCCTTCATGTAATGATATGGGGTGAAAACAGACATGACACTTTAACCACCCTTGGTGGTCATTTATGCATGTTTCAGGGCTGCATAGGGCACCAATACAGCCCTGCAACATGCATAAATAACCACCAAGGGTGGTTAAAGGGTGGTTAGCATCATGTCTGTTTTCACCCAATGATGATGTTATACAAGACCAGAAGACGACTATTCCAGAATCTTTTTCAATACTAATTAAAATCTATACCTTTGCTCCATGTTTAGGACACAATCTGCATTCCTATTACCCAGTCCAAGTACCACCTTAGCAAGAAAAATTAGGAGATCTGGTACATCATGTTGGCCGAGACCTTCACTATTTCCCATTATCCTTATCATTTTCACCCAATAGTTGACCAAGTCTCATGAAGTTCCAAAATTGTGATCTTGCACTGTCATAGCAACATGAGAGTTCCAGAGATATTGCTTGCAATTATTATTTTACTTCCCTAATTGTCGTGAAGAATATTTTTTTCTTGTAATGTTGACTCTTCACTACACCTACACATTGATCTTGGACACTGCTACAGTTGTTCCCCACCTGTCATCATCACTACCAGTTGCCCTCTGGCTCTATACCTAGGATGGCCATACCTCCCCTTTAAAAAAGAATGCTTATGAAAAATACATGTTGCATGGCTGCATTGGCTCCAGTGCAGCCCTGCACCATGTATTTTTCATAAACACCCTTTTAAAGGGGTGGTATGGCCACCCGATCTATACCCATTGGTAGAATGGACCTCACCTAAATCACTCTACACCTTTCCGCACCTTCTGAACCTAATCCCAGACTGTAGGAAAATGAAATTTGAGATCAAGAGGAACATCTGGTTTAAATTCTACCTCCCCTTTACCTTACTTTGCAAATGACCCACAAAACCATCACTGTGGCATTGGCATTAGCATCCAAAATATGTACACTGAAAAAGTTAACAATTTACTCTCAGAAATGTTTACATTTTTGTGTACAGAAAATCTGTAATAAAATTATTTTTTGTATTTGCTCTATGCTTGTCCTCGGCTTGGAGCACTAATTTAACAGTTTTATTTTTAACTGAAATTTCTGCTGGCAACCAATGGAAAAACAGAGTAGTTATGAAGGAAATTGACTGATACTGAGCATGAGTGATTTGTATAGATATGAGAGTGTAATATTGGTTTGCCAATGGGATAAGATTGAGATTATTTTTTAATTTATTATTATTATTATTATTATTATTATTATTATTAGTAGTAGTAGTAGTAGTAGTAGTATTTATTAGCACCGGCAATGTACCTGGTGCTTTACAAAGAATAAGATAGACATGGTGTCTGCCTGAGACCTTACAATCTAAAGACAGGGGGAGGGGAGACAGGAAAGGGGGAACAGAGGGAGAGACAAGGGATGCAGAATTCATGAAGATGCAGGGACTCAGGTACACATTCTTGGCTTGGTTACAGTAAGTTGGGAGTTTACAGATAACAGATGGGTGATAATCCTGGGTGAGGATGGTTAGCAGGAGTTAAGAAGGGCGGAGCGGAAGAGGTGGATTTTGAGGAGGGACATAAAGGTGTGGAGAGTGGGGGCAAGGTGGATGAGGGCAGGGAGGGAGTTCCAGGCATGTGGGGCAGCGCGGGAGAAGGGACGAAAGCAATTGGGGGAGCAGGGGAGGTGTGGGAGGGCGAGGGAGGGGATGGAAGAGGAGCGGAGTGCTCGAGCAGGGTTCAGAGGGAGATCATGGCAGAGAGGTGGGGGGAGTGAGGTTGTGAACAGCTTTGTAGGTGAAGACGAGGAGCTTGTGCAGAATACGTTCAGGATGAGGGAGCCAGTGGAGAGAGGATAGGAGAGGCTGCACATGGTCAAAGCGACGGGCTAGGTGGATGATCCTGGCAGCAGAGTTTTGAACAGAGATAAGGGAAGAAAGGTGAGAGCGGGGAAGGCCAGCGAGGATGAGGTTACAATAATCAAGGCATGAGATGACTAGGGCGTGGATGAGAGTTTTGGCAGAGAAAATGAACAGAAAACGGTGGATCTTGGCAATGTTGTGGAGGGAGAAGCAGCAGGATTTGGTGACGGAGTCAATGTAGGGTTTGAAGGTGAGGTGCGATTCGAAGATGAAGCCCAAGTTGCGGGCTTGAGGGACAGGGAGGATGGAGACCCCGTCAATGGTAATTGACAGGGAAGAGGAAGGATTGGGAGGGAAGATAAGGAGTTCTGTTTTCGCCATGTTCAGTTTGAGTTGGCGTTGAGACATCCAAGCGGAGATATCGGAGAGACAGTTGGTGAGACGAGCTTGAACAGAGGGGGAGAGGGAAGGAGTGGAGAGATAGAGTTGAGTGTCATCAGTGAATAGGTGGTATTGGAAACCATGGGAGGCAATGATTTTGTGTAAATAGAGAAGAGGAGAGAGCCAACCTCAGAGCCTTGGGGAACCCTGACCGAGAGGGGGAGGGAGGAGGAGGGGGAGGAGTTAGGAAGATATACACTGAAGGAGACATCAGAAAGGTAGAGAAGAACCAGTTGAGGACAGAGACCCAGAATCCAAGGGAGTGGAGCGATTCAAGCAGGAGAGAGTGGTGAACAGTGTCAAAGGCAGTAGAGAGATCAAGAAGGACGAGAATAGAGTAAAGGCGGTTGGATTTAGCCATAAGAAGATTGTTGGTGATCTTAGCAAGAGCAGTTTCAGTGGACTAAAGGGGGGGGGGGTTAAGCCAGATTGGAGGGGGTCAAGGGAAGAGTTGGCAGAGAGGAGGTTGAGGCAACAAGAGTAGACAACCCATTCAAGGAGTTTGGAAGCAAAAGGGAGGAGCGAGACAGGATGGCAATTAGACTGTTCAGAGGAATCCAGAGTGGACTTTTTGAGGATGGGAGAGACAGTGGCGTGTTTAAAGGCACAAGGGCAGGAGCTGGTAGAGAGGAAAAGGTTGATGATGTTCAAGAGGGGAGGTGCAACGGTGGAGGCAATGGAGGTCAGGAGGCGGGAAGGAATGGGGTCCAGGGGGCAAGTGGAGGGGTTGGAGAAGGAAAGCAGGGAGGAGATTTTCTCAAGTGAGGAGGGAGGGAAGGAGGACAGGAAAGAGGTGGGGGGAGGAGGGAGAGGGGGGAGTAGTAGGGGGAGAGGACTTTGAAGCGATTTCCAGGTGGATCTTGTCAATCTTAGAGGTGAAAAAGAGAGCAAGATCCTGAGCGGAGAGAGAAGAGGGAGGAGGAGGACAGGGGGGGGTTAAGAAGGGAGTCAAATGTGGAAAAGAGGCAGCGAGGGTTCCGGGAGCAGGACTCAATGCGTGAGGCATAGTATTTATTTATTTATTTATTTATTAGCATTTTTATGCCGCCCCCTCATGCCCACAGCATCCTGGGGCAGCTAACAATATGGTAAAACAGTAAAATACATTAAAAACGTACATCACTTTTAAAAAAAATTAAAAACCCCAACCCTAACCCTACCCTCCAATTCCCCCCAATTCCCCAACCCACCAATCTCTCCCATTTGCCCCTCCAAAGTTCTGGGTGAACAGCCATGTCTTGCATGCCCACCAAAAGGTGAGTAGACCCGGGGCCAGGCGGGCTTCCTTCAGAAGGGAGTTCCACAACCATGGCCCAACCACCGAGAATGCCCTATCCATGGTGGCCCCCCACCTTACATGGGGAACCTCCAGATAGGCACCCCCACTGGATCGGAGGGTCTGTCCTGAGTCACGGAAGGCGACACGGTCCCCAATATAAGAGGGGCCAAGATCGTATAGGGCGTTGTATACCAGTACTAGCACCATGAACTTGGCTCGGTACGCTATAGGCAGCCAGTGCAGAGAAAGGAGCACTGGTGTAATGTGCTCACGGCAATCCGTCCTCATAAGGAGACGGGCTGCTGCATTCTGCACCAGCTGCAGCCTCCAAACCAATATCAAGGGAAACCCCACGTAGAGTGTGTTGCAGTATTCAAGCCTTGAGGTAACGAAGGCATGGATGAGAGTGGCCAGGTCAGGTCTGGAGATTTATGGGCACAGCTTCCGCACCAGATACATCTGGTGGAAGCTGGCTTTAGTCACTGCCTCCACCTGCTGATTCAGGCAGAGGTCCGCATCGAAAATCACCCCCAGACTCAGAACCTGCTGGGCAACCGGAGGGCAGACCCCCCCCAATAGGAGGAGCCGACACCTCCTTCACCCTCCCCACTACCATCACCTCCGTCTTATCTGGGTTCAGCTTCAGTATGCTCTGCCTCATCCAATCCGCAATGGCCTCCAAACACTGGGAAAGTATCGAGACGGCAGGACCTAGGTCCGTTGAAAAAGAGAGGTACAGCTGTGTGTCGCCAGCATATTGGTGACAACACACCCCGAACCGCTTCACGATCTCCCCCAGGGCCTGCATATACACATTAAATAACAGTGGAGACAGAATGGAATCCTGCGGAACGCCACACGTCAAGGCCCGGGGGCATGATGTTTCAGCTCCTAGCACCACACGCTGGCTTCTATCAGAGAGGAATGAGCGGAACCATCCAAGAACAGTCCTGTCCAGACCCTCCAGATCTCGCAGCCGTCTCAACAGCAGCCCATGGTCCACGGTATCAAAAGTGGTCGAGAGATCTAGCAGGACGAGAAGTGTTGACCGTTCTGCATCCATCTCCTGGAGCAGATCATTGGCCAAAGCCACCAACGCCATCTCAGTACCATAGCCGTGGTGGAACCCAGATTGAAAAGGGTCAGGGAAACTGATGCTATCAAGATGCTGCTGGAGCTGCAATGCCACCGCCCGTTCAATAACCTTCCCTAAAAAGGGAAGGTTAGAGACAGGGTGGTAGCTGGCAAGCACATCCACATATAAAGATGGCTTCTTCAGCAGGGGATGCACCACAGCCTGCTTAAGGCGGGGCGCCAATCTACCCTGCCGAAGGGACGCATTGATAACCCTCGCAATACAGAAAATTCCTCCTGCTGGAGCATTAAAACATTCAGAAGCATAACAGTAAGATTTCTGTTTTTCAAAGGCTCAGCATATACTGAAACGTGCTGCCACTAGGATGCGAGCAGCAATAAGAAATTCTCCACCTCCTGAAGTGTAGAGCACTCAGCTGGCTTGCAAAGCTGTGCACAGGGGTGAGACAGTGGATCCTGGCTTTGTTCCCTGTACTCAGGTTTCTCTCCCCACCTCATTTTCAAATGAAGCACCCTCTTAAGTGTGTGGGAGGAGCCGACCTCTGCCATCACCGGTCTGGGCTGCCACCTCCTACTAATGCTCTCACACTGCAGGGGACTTTAGGTGGGAAGAGAGGTGGAGTGCAACAGTAGCTGCAAAAGGATGAGTCCATAGCATAGGGAAGTGACTTTGCCCAGAGCAGTAGCAGTAGCTTTCTGGGGGTGGCAGTGGTGAGATTGTGTGCCATTTCTGGTGCCCTGAAATGTTCTGACCATCACATAGACCTTTGAGGGCTACTCCCATGAGGCTGGGCACCATTCCATGGACTCCCCATCCATCAGTTAGGTTAGGGCAGGAATGGGAAAGCTCAGGTTTGGGGGCCAAATCCAACCCCTGGCAACATTTTCTATGCCCCCTTCCCACTTCCTACACCAAATCACGGGAACTGAGCTTAGGTTAAGTGAGCTGAGATGAAGGTTTGCACACAAGGAGACAGACCCATGGTACAGATCCAGGATCTGGACCCTCCTTGAGGGTCCCCTTACACACTACATCCACAGCTTTCATGTGGACCCTGGAGCTTGTACTAATTTTAAAAGTGCCCCCCATAGGGGAAACATTTCCTACCCCTGGGTTAGGTGGTGGCAAATGCACTTGGCCAGATTGTCAGACTAGCTGAACACTGCCCACCTGACCTGGGAGATGGAGAAGAGTGTGTGTGTGCCTCCTGTGAAGAAAGGGTTAAGGAAATATCTGCTCCCTCAGCACGGAGGTTAGCGGTGCAAAAGGATTTTATTCACAAGAAAAGGATTAAAAGGTTACATTTACAATAAAGTATTTATAATTAAAGAGTTTTATTTACAATAAAGGAGCTTTACAAAATTAAACAATTGTACTTGGACAGAATGAAGATGAAAATTAGGGCTGCACTGAATAGTAAAAACAAAATAGTGAGTAATTCTGAGTTTCCAAGGAATGGCTCGGAGTGTTCATTCAGTCCTCAGTAACTCGGCCAAATACTCAATATGCGGTAAAATACTCAGTAAAATAAACTGAGTACCAATTATTTTCTGATTACCAAGTTCCCTTGTATAGGACCAGGAAAAGTCCTTGTATAGGACCAGGAAAAGTCCAGGAAAAGTACTGGGCCAATTTCTTGGTTGCTCAGTACTAAGTAAAACCAAGTTGAATACTGAGAGACTGAGTAAAAACAGAGTAATTTCTAGACGTGGGAAACCGGTAGAATCCGGTATCCGATAATGCCGGTACCGGGCGTACCGGCATTATCGGATTTGACCCGGTAATCCGGACCGGGTACCGGATTCAAATGGCTGCAATGTAAAAAAACTGCCCCAGCAAAAAAGTTTTTTTTAAAAAAAACCCTCCCCGAGTCCAGGCTGCGCGGGTGGAAGGGGGGACACCCCCCACCCACCCTGCCCAGCCTGGATTTTTGTTTTTAAAAAAAGAGTAAAGAAAAGACCCAGAGGCGAGGCGAGGCGAGCCCACCCCCCAGCACCAGCGGCCGCGGCGTCCCCGCAGCCGCCGGTAAGTATGACCCGATCCCTGGGGGGGGTGTTTAACACCCCCCCCACGCCCCCAGGGATCACCCCTACTACAAGTTGACTGTACCTTTGTATTTCAGCGGAGCTCCGGGTGCGGCGGCGGCGGGCGGTCCGGCGGCCTCAGCGCCGGCTGTGGCTGCCGGCGTCAGAGACGCTCTAGGCCTTCCGGGGAAACCCGGAAGTTCCCCGGAAGGCCTAGAGCGTCTCTGACGCCGGCAGCCACAGCCGGCGCTGAGGCCGCCGGACCGCCCGCCGCCGCCGCACCCGGAGCTCCGCAAGGTAAGCAAGCACTGAACTTTAGTAGGGGTGATCCCTGGGGGGTTGGGGGGGTGTTAAACACCCCCCCCCGGGATCGGGTCATACTTACCGGCGGCTGCGGGGACGCCGCGGCCGCTGGTGCTGGGGGGTGGGCTCGCCTCTGAGTCTTTTTTTAAACAAAAATCCAGGCTGGGCAGGGTGGGTGGGGGGTGTCCCCCCTTCCACCCGCGCAGCCTGGGAGGGGGAGGGAATTAATTTATTTCATTGGTTTCAATGGGGACACAGCGCCCCATTGAAACCAATGAAATAAATCCGGTACCGGCATACCGGATTTAATCTGGGAATCCGGTTTTCCTAGAACCGGTAACCGGTAAATCCGGTAGCCGGTAATGGGCCCAGGGTCCCACCACTAGTAATTTCAGAGAAGCCACTGGAGTCCTGGAGTCCTGGCTCCCAGCCCCGCTGCTATAACCCACTATCCCCCACTCCCCTCCTACAGAACCAATGAGTCATAACTTCTAGTCCCCCTGCTCTGGCCCACTTTCTCCCACTCCCCTTCCAGGCAGCCCAGGACTCCTGGCTCCCAGCCCCTCTCCTCTAACCCACTAGCTCCCACTCCCCTCTCAGAGAACCCAGGAATCTTGGCTCCCAACCCTTCTGCTCTAACCCAGTATCCCTCATACCTCTCACAGAGAACTTAGGAGTTCTGCTCTCAGCCCCCCAATGCTCTAACCCATTAGCCCTCAATCCCCTCCTAGTGAACACAGTCCCCCTGGCTCTCAGCCCCTCTGCTTTAACCCACTTGCCCCCACACCCCTCCCAGAGAACTCAGGAGTCCTGGCTCCCAGCCCTCCCTGTTCTAACCATTTGCTCCCACTTCTCTCCCAGAACTCTTGGCTCTCAGTCCTTCTGCTCTAGTCTAATATCCCCCAATCCCCTCCAAGAGAACCCAGGAGTCCTGGATCTGAGCTCCTCTGCTCTAACCCAGTAGCCCCCATGCTCCTCCCAGAGAACCCAGGAGTTGTGGCTCCCAGCTCCCCATTCTAACACACTAGCCCCCACTCCCGACTCAGAGAACCCAGGAGTTCCAACTCCCAGCCCCCCTACACAACCACATTAGCCCCCACTCCCCACTCAGAGAATCTCCCAACCTGAATGTTGGAGACAATGGCTGTGTTCCCATGCCCCGTGGATCACGTGTTCTCATGTGTGCAGTTTCCATGGGGCACAACGAGGATCCACGTGGTTTGTGCATGGCTGCGTGCGCACGTGGCTGCGAGCAGGATCTGCAGGGCTTGGGATCAAGCCCACTATCTGGAACTAGGCTTCTAGCCCTTTCCTTTAATATCTCAGCTCCCACCGGAATAGACACTCAGTTCTTTATGGCACCATGTTTGGAGAGTCCCCTGGATCAGATTGCAGTATCAGTTCCTCCTCCGGCTGCCATTCTGAGAGTGTTTTGTCATCAACATTAATTGCTAATATCTTTTTTCTGGCAGGGCAAGAGACTCCCTGAGTGCTGGTGCCATGTCTGGAGAATCCCTTCTACTTGTCCCAATCACTGGTTTGTCTGTGGTTGCTCTTTTTCTGGGCTAGCAAATTTGGGTTGTTTTGGCCCCTAACTTGGCTTAGGGGGTCCAATTACAGCACACAAAAAAAGGATATTTGGGGTTGGGGGAGTCTCCTCTATTACATTCTGATCTTGTTTCCCCCTGAGGGCCCCCCTGATTTTCAAAATGGCCACTGCTTCATTTCCTGGTTCTTTTATAGTGTTTTCTGGGGGTCAGGGGGAAAAAAACCTCAAACCTTGGATTTATGTGGAGCTCCAAGGGTGCTACTCTAAACTGAGTTTCCAGATCTTCCTGATCTGCTTTCTTTTTGTCACAATTTGATGCTGAATCTCAGCCTGTCAGAGTCTGCCTTAGGGATGTGCAAATGTGGTTCGGAAGTTCAGAGTTTCGGCCTGAACTCGGCCTGTTTGGATGACCGAACTGAACTTCCGAACTGAATGCTCGAACTTCTGAACAGTTTGGAAAAGTTCAGATGAGTTCGGATGAGTTTGGGTGTGGGGAAAAAACGTGATTTTGGGCAGGAAAAACATGACTGGAAGGGGGAGGCAGCTGAGGAGCAGATTTCCTGGCACCAGGGGTGGTTTCAGGGTCAAAAATACCGATACCGGAAAAAAATCGGTTTCGGTATCGATAGCGCTATTTCCGGATGTTCGGCCAAACCGAACTCCGCCGAACAGAACAGCCGAACCCGAACTCGGATTTCGAACCAACGACAGAACATCCAAACATCCAAACGGCATTCTGTTCGCCCATCCCTACTCTGCCTGTATACATAGCTACTATTTTCAAACAGGGTGAATCTACGTCCATTTATCTCTAAAACTCCCCAACCAAAAAGCTAGTTCCTAATTTGCCATAATCCTAGTGAGGTTCTCCCAACCACCCTCCCTCTGCAGAACCTGCCTTTTAGAGGCAGGATGCCATTTTCTGTCTTTCCTCTCTCTCCTGCCTGCCCACGCAGCCCTCTGGTGGTTGTCTACTGTGCATGCATTTGACTTTACCAGCTTTCCCAAAGACTGCTGTGCATGACAGCACCAAATCCCTCACTGGGCATGTGCAATATTATAGAGACTCCAATTGACTTCAATGATTTCCCTAAAATTAAAACCATAGGATGGATTTTAAGAATTCAGAACCAGAACCTCCAAGGAAACCTCCCTTCATTACATAACAACAGTAAATGCCAATGCATTTCAACATTAAGTATTGAGAACACCCCATCGCCCCAAAATCGTCTGCAACTAGAAGCAAAAGCATTTTTTCTCCAACATTTCAACTGCTATATTGTTTTTTTCTTCTTCTCCGATTTGCATGAAATGTGCACAGGTTGTACCCCACACCTAAGCAACCTTGTATGCCAAATTTAAGACAAATGGGATAAATTGTGCCAACTTTATAAGTAATAAAATGTTCATGCTTTATAATGGAGACTGCATGCTGGCTTTAACTAAACAGCAGCTGCTGCCACTCCTCCATATTTATTAGTAGGGATGGGCGAACGTGGTTCGGAAGTTCGGTGTTTGGCCCGAACTCAGCCTGTTTGGATGACCGAACCTGAACACAAACCCGAACCCGAACATACCAAACCAAACACCGAACGGCAAAATGGCCAAGCACTTCAGTCAGTTCGGATTGCGTTCGGTTGATTTCGGGTGGCTAAAATGAACGTGGTCTACTGTCACTCTGTCAGGTCCCTGGAAGGCCAAGCAAGGAGGGGGAACTGTCACTCTGTCAGGTCACTGGAAGGTCAAATGTAGCAGGGAGGGGGAAGTAATCTGACTCAGCTAGGAGCAGACTTCCAGGGACCAGGGGTGGAGGGTGGCGAGTGGCTTGGAGTAGCAGCCAGCCTGCCGAATCACCATCCCTTTTCACTTCAGACCACTGACTTGACAGTCTATGATTGGCCACGGGCTAGGCTGCATGTAGCCAATGGGGCTTGTGGTGAGGCGGGGGCAGCAAGAATCAAAACTGTCTGCCTCCCCCATTCCCAAAACCATCTGAGTTAGTCACTGTTTCAGAGCAGCAGGCATTTCAGAAGACTCATTCACCCAGCATTTCCCAGTTCCCCAATCCATTGTCATCCTCCGCCTATTTCTGCCATCCAACCCATCTACCTCCATATTCTCATTTATTTAACTTTGCTTAGATAGATTTAGTTGTTATTTTTTGTTTTTATCCCTCCCTGTGTTCAATCTTCCTTCCTCCCTCCCCCCTCCATTTAATCCTTTCCCTATTTATTCCATCCCCAGTGATTCCTTCCCTTCCCCTGTTTTTTTATTCATTTAGAGTAGGATTATTATTAGATTTATTTAGGTTTCATTTCAGATTTGTATCCCTCCTTGTGTTGTTTGTGATTACCCCCACCCCCCCCATCGCATATATCGATGGATCGATGGATGGATCAATGGATGGATCGATGGATCGATAGATCGATATAGTTTTGGTTTGAGATAGTAGGAGTTAGTTTTAATTTTTCTGATAGAGATAGCATTTAGTGATTCAGCTTTAGGGTTTGTTGGAGCTACTTAATCCATTCATAGCATTTAGAATAGTTATTAGTTATAGTGGTTACATTTAGTGTAGATATAGATATATATAATATTAGATT
>QEPC01011901.1:802286-813998 GCA_003113815.1 Sphenodon punctatus | reverse complement strand
TAACCAAGCCAAGTACGTGCACTTGAGACCTCGCATCTTCATGAATGTTAGACCCCTTGTCTCTCCCTCTGTTCCCCTTCCTATGTCTCTCCCCCAGCTCCTGTCACTCAGATTGTAAGCCGTAGGGGCAGGGACCCTGTCTATTTTATTACTTTGTAAAGTGCCATGTACACTGCTGGCGCTATATAAATGTTTGTTAATAATAATAATAATAATAATAATAATAATAATATGATGGTCCTCATAACTTATAGCCATGGATAAATTTTCAGCAATGTAGCTCAAGCGGTTTCCTCAAAATCAGGGGTTCAGCAGTCCCCTGTTTATAATGGAGAGTGGTTGTACATTTAAGTTTCAGGCAGCTTTCACTGCCTGAAAATTACCAATTTCTTTCCTTCCTCATATGCCCTACCTTTTACCTTCTCCCTTTCCCTGCCCTGTATATTATATAGATAGATAGAGTAGATAAGATATAGATATAGATACTATCGGCATTTAGATTTAGATGGATATGAGTTGTATACAACATATATAGAGAGATTAGATATTATTTAGGCTAGTCTATTTTGTTATATTAGGATTATAGGATAGTAGGATTATGTTAGGTTTTGTGTATATATAATCGTTCATTACTTCTTTGTGCAATTTTGTGTACATTTACAATGAGAAAGGGAAGGACTCGTAGTTCAGCCTCTAAGACAGGTGACCCTGGTAGAGGGTGAGACCATGAGGGAGCTGGCAAGCCCACTGCCACTTCTGCCACTGCTGGCAGCCCACCGCCCAAACTGAAGAGACCTGATGTTTTCCCCTCAAGGTGGCAGGTCTTATCAGGGGAACAGGCTGCTGCACAGATCTCAGGAGTGGCATATGTAGAAGGCAGGAAACTGTAGCCTTCCACTAGTAGCAGTGGCACTAGAGGAGGGAGCCAAGAGCAAAGGGCTGTGTGTGCAGCAGCAGCACTACACCCCCCTCCTGAAGAAGCAGCAGCTGGCACTGCCAGCAGTGATTTTTCATTGGGGGCAGCAGATGATATTGGTATGGGGAGCCCCAGCAATGATGATGATGTGGGTGCTGTTGCTGGGAGTGGTGCAGGGGCAACCACCTCTCCTGGGAAGGCTCCTCCCTCTGACACCACCACACACACACACACCCAGCCAGGGATTTTGAGGATTTGGGGGAGGATGTATTTGAGGGCATCCTTCCCCACTTTGGCAGCAGCAGCCCAGCTTCAGCAAATAGCAGCAGGGCATCCTCTCCTCCCATACAGGTGGAGGAGACTCCTGTTGATGCCGATCCCCCTGTAGCCACATTGGGGACAAAGGCAGCAGCCCCGAGCAGTGGCACGAGGGGTTCAGGAGGGCACCCCAGGGAGCCTGTGTGGGTTGAGTTCAAGGAAGTGATCCCAGGTGACAGCAGTCGGGTGGCCGGCCTTCACTGTGGGAATAAGAAGGGGAATCTCCGTAACAATGGCATGAATTCCCACATGGCACAGGGCTTTGCTGCTGCAAGAGACATCGGAAACTGTGGACAGGAGTGGGTTCACAGCTGCAGCAAGCACAAGCAGCAGCAGACCTTCCCCCTCTCCTCATGGCAAGGGAAAGGAAGGACAGAAACAGCAGGTCCCATCTCGAACTCCCCAGTAGCAGTGGTGGCGGCGGCGGCAGGTCACAATGGAGGATCTTATTTATTATATTAATAGTTAATGATAGTTAATAGTTAATGATAGTCGATAGTTAATAGTTTGTGATATTTGATTATTATCAATGATCAGTTATCTATTATCTATTACCTATTATATGTGCCAGCGATGTACCTGACACTGTACAATCAATAGTTACAGACCAGTCCCCACCACTGAGGGCCTTACAATCTAACAGGCAAGGGAGAGGTGAACTTTGGGAGAGACACATTCATGAGGCTGAGAATTTTCAGGTGCACGTAGTTCTCTCAGTTACAGGGAATTAGATTCTGAGTTAGGGGGAAACAGGGCCAGCCCGAGGCATGTGCCACCAGTGCCCAGGCACATGGCCCCATGGGGGGAGGGGCCCCACGCCACCACAGGCTAGAGACTGACACAAGCGGCCGGTTTTTGTTTTTTTCCCTACTGGGTGTCTCCAAGTCAGTCCTCATGGGGGAGAGGGGGGCGTAGACTTCCTGGGAATCCCTGGCCAGTTATACGCTGCGGAGCTGAGATGACACAGTCAAGTTGCAGGTAAGTAACCAGCCGCCCCTCATCCCCTGAAACCCACCCACCCCCATTCTAGCAAGTGTCGGACGGCCTTTGGGGCCCCACAGCAAGGATTGGCACATGGCCCCTGAAACCCTTGGGCCAGCCCTGGGGGGAAAGGATGCAGTTTCACAACTGCATGTGCGATATAATCATTATGCACTATGTGGTGATATCCTGTAGTATTTCTTGATCCCAAAGGCTGACTTCAACGCTATTTGGGAGAGGGGAAGAAGGCCCAAGTGTAAGTAGGGACTCAAAACATTTGCAAGAATAAATTTGCTTGAAGGAGAGAGATGGCCTCTGGCGTAGTTGAATAGTTCCAGTGATTTACATTGAGTGCACTTGATTTAGTAGTGAAAAATAGCTGCTAAGTCCTGGATTACTATTTTCTTCATTTGGCCACTCTACCAATCTTCATGATGATGAATATACTGCATGGAAAATTTGCTTTACTGTCATTTTACAAGATTGGTTTAAAGCTTTAAAAGGGAGGTGGTGCGGCATACCAATGTGCATTTCTTATACATTATATAGAGAACAGCAACAAATACTCAACAATTCAAATTCATTCTGACAAGATTTGCAGATTGTTTTTCATGACACGCCTAAACTGCAATAAGTAATTGGTAAAGATATAATTACTCCATTTTTTTTTCCTTCCAAAAAATGGGGCAGGACTTTGTCTAATAATAGGACTATAAACAATACTGGCTGCTTTCAGTTTAAGGATGTCAAGCTGTCCAGTCCAAATAATGAGCATCCTGAGATAGCTGTAAACATCTTGGTGAACCCAGACCTGAATGACAAGCATTTGCCTGAAAGAAGTTCTCTTAAAGAGGTTGCATGCGAACCTATCGGTAAGTAGTGCAATATTTAACCCAGTTGCTTGCAAACTGAAGGTTAGAGTCAGACCATCTGCAGAATGAATTGGTGATGTTTAATATTTTGTAGACTTTGCATGGTCTTGTTGCCATCTGGAGTTAGAGACTTATACTTAAATCTCAAAATGGGATCATGTAGGCAAAAAGTCTGGGCATCACAGATTTAACACCTGGCAGGAATAATAAATTGGATTAATTAATATCTGAATTGAATCCCTAAACTCTTATTATCGGAAGGCATTCAAGGTTTGTTGGAAAACCAACCACATTTATGTTCTTTTTCAAAGTTCGGTCTCCAAAGAGTGGTATTTCTCAATAATAACAATATTACGGTGATGGCTAACTGGGAACTGCTTATCATTCCAAAAGGGATGATAAGGCAGAAAACCTAGCTATTTTAGGAACCTTCTGTGCATATATAATGGCTCACAGTGGATAACTCATCAGTCTGAAGTCATTCCATCTCTGCTCACCTTAAACACACCCAGGGGTTGAAAACAGACATGATGCTGACTCCACTTTAACATTTCCTATGCATGTTGCAGGGCTGTATGGTGGCCTATGAAGCCCTGCAACATGCATAAGAAATGTTAAAGCAGTGTAAAACTGGAGCTAGCGTCATGTCTGTTTTCACCCAGGGTGTCTGTCACCAGCTGAGGCCAACTTCACCCACTAAGCGCTTTACTGAGGAACACAAGAGATTTGTGTAGCACAACCGAGTACCCCTGCATTTATTGTGTGATGTGAAAGCCAACTCTAACACAGGACCACATGGACTGGTATGGAAGATGAGGGAGCTGCGTTAGAGGCAAACCAGGAGAGCAAATTTACCATCCTTGTTTACAGTGACTCAGTTGCCTCAACACTTTGTGTGCTTTTACACAGATTGCACCCATGCCTCTTCTCTGCCTCACACCTGGGCCTGCTATACATTTAAAGACAGATGTGCAGGTGGAGCAGAGGTAGAGCAGCGGCCACCTGCTCCGCTCCATCCCTGCTAGTGGTGCACCACCAGTGGAGTGGCCTGCCCAAACCTGAGACACTGGCCAGAAGCAGAGCAGAGGTCCATCTACTTGACGTATGAATGCTGTAGCTCTGCTCCCGGATGGGGGTTTCCCTGGGCAATACCATAGAGCTGCGGGCAGCAGCCTAGACCAATAGCTGATCCACCTGGAGCTCTATGATGTGGGGGAGGAAGACTGCACAGGCAGACTGTTGGTTGCGACAGTGCTGGGTCCATTTACAATAGACTCGGGCACTGTTGCAAGCAGGCAGATGTGGGGGTGCACTCCCGGACTTGCTCCGAGGCTGAGCACTCCAGTGTCCATCTAAACTAAATTTATTTATTTATTTATTTATTTTATAGATTTCTACCCCGCCCCTCCTGCCATGCAGCTCGGGGCAGCTTCCAACATTAAAACATACAATAAAATTTTTTAAAATTCACATAAATATTATAAAATATTAAAACAGGGCTAAAACCAGTGTAAAACCCAAAATAGGTGGGGGAACTAAAACATCCCACTACCCCTCCCTCCTAAAGGCCTGGGCGAAAAGCCAGGTCTTACAACTCCGCCGGAATGTTAATAGGCTAGGAGCCAGGCGAGCTTCCTCCGGAAGGGAGTTCCAAAGCCGCAGCCCTACCACCGAGAATGCCCTCTCCATCGTTGCCCCCCGCTTAACACTAAAGACACCCATTATCCCTTTGTGCTATTTCTGCAGTGGCCAATATTCTAGCCTGGGGTTCAATTAGTGCCAATCACGCAACAGCTGCATTTGGGGCTGGGCGTCCTATAGGCTGCTTCATTTCTGGAATTTTCTTCCTGTTCATCTTTATCATTTCAATTGGTGTAAATACCAACAGTCAAATATAAACCCAATAACAAAGCTAGCAGGAAACATACAGGCTGTAGAAAGAGGGGTATGGTGTCCTCCCCCTAACCAGCAAGGAGTGGGTCAGTGTATAAGAAGATCCAAGCTTTGGATGTTATTATACAGCATGCCATTCTGTGGACAGGGTCATTGGCCTTGCCCCTCTATGCTACTCAAACATCCTTCTGTCCTAGTTAAAAGTGAAGACTAATCACGGATAGGGTTGTCACCTCTACCTTGGAGGAAACCACGAGGGAATGGCAGAATCCAAGTTGTGGGGCAATAGGGATGGGAAAATCGGAATTGGAATAATATGATTCACTTGATTTTCATAGGAATCGGATTAATACAATTCATCTGATTTTCCTGATCCGATTTTAATTGGATTGGATTAATGTAGGGGTGAACTCGTGCTCATTTCCCTCCCTCTGCTATTGAACAGCTCTTCTTTGGCCCTTTCATCATTCTAGGAGTATGGCTTAGAATGATGAGTGGCCCGTTGAACTGAATAGGCTCTGTTCCATTGACTTCAATGGGAAATTTTCCAGTTCAAGTCAATGGGGAAAAAATATTATCTGTTTATGATTCCTATATGATTCAAACACAAGCTAAATAAATCCGATACTGATTTTGATCCGATTCTGATTTTCAATACTGTTTCCCATTCCTAAGGGGCAAGGGAGTTGTTACTCCTTTTTGTAACCTACTCTCACCCTTTACAAAGCATCCATTTCAGTTTATTCAACTGGCCAAATAGCCATGTCAAAAGTACACCAATCAAGATGTCACAATACTCCACAGGGGCAGGGCCACATTGTACAGAGGGCAGGGCAAAAGGACTTCCACACCCCTTTCTGATGTAATCATGCCCTTGCATAAAATCAAGGGACTATAAACCGTGCCACCCAAAAACTCCTATTCTTTCTGGGTAGAGCCACACAAGACATTTACCGCACCTCGGCAGCCTTACCCCTCTCAGGGCCGCCTTACAACCTGATGCAGAGTATCGTGTGCCCAGTGACTGCCATCTGTTCCCCCTGCCATGTGGCAGGGTGGGCAGCTGGCTGCTATGTTCTGCATCCTTAGAAAAAGGGTAAGTGGGGTAAAAGAAGGGTACGACTGCCGAAGTGCATCCTTGGAAGTGCATAAGTGCATCCTCAGAAAAAGGGTAAGAGGTGTAAAAGTGGGGTAAGGTTTAGGGATGGGTGAACAGAACTGAGTTTGGAAATTCGGTTCAGTTAGGAAATTCGGTTCGGAAGTTCGGTTCAGTTGACCGAACTATTCGAGTTCGGGCCGAACTCCGAACTTCTGAACAAAGTTCGGAAATTCAAAAGCCATTGAACTAAATGGAATATTATCTTTTAGGGATGGGTGAACAAAGTTGAGTTTGGAAATTCGGTTCGGTTTGAAAATCAAGTTTGGTTCGGAAGTTCGGTTCGGTTGACCGAACTGGTCGAGTGCGGTCTGAACTCCGAACTTCCAAACTGTGTTTGCCCATCCCTAGTAAGGTTGCCCAATGCAGTGTAGTGCGACACTGCTGGTGTGCCCAGTCCCCATCTGCCCTGCTACTCAGTGAGGTCCACTGTGGGGCTTTAAGCAGGGAGTGCTATCTCTAGTCCCATGTGGCAACATCACGGTTGTGAGTGGGATAGTGGGTGGACCTGGGGAGGAGGTTGGGACAGGGCCAGGCGGCCACTTCTGTGGCCAGTGCCTCAGCCCTCCCCAAGGCATGGGGGGGGATGGCCGACAGCAGTCTGGCTGGCTAGTTTCCCCGCAGGGGGAGTGACTGTATGCCCTGATCCCCGTGCTGGTCCAGAAGTGTGGCAGCAGTGATTGCCCACCATGATGCATGCAGCGATTGGCCCTACCGCAGTTTGTGTGGCTGCACCCTCTGTTAGCCACAGGCACCCCCAGCTGACCTGGAGGAATAGGGTAGGGATGTGCGAACAGAACCGAGTTCGGAAATTTGGTTTGGTTTGGTTAGAAAATAGAGTTTGGTTCGAAAGTTCAGTTCGGTTGACCGAACTATTCGAGTTCGGTCAAATTCCGAACTTCCGAACCGAGTTCATACATTCAAAACTTGGGTTTTTGGCCTTCTGAACTGGTTCAGATTCAACCGAACAGTTTGGTCGAATTCGAGTTCAATTCAAAAGTTTGGTTTGGTCGACCAAACCGAACTCCGAACTTCCGAACCGCGTTTGCAGATCCCTAGAATAGGAGTTTCCCCTGTAGCCTCTGAGTTAAAACCCAAAGGGTTAGAAACCTTAATCCTGGACTGTTTGTAAGGAGGTGCGGTGATGGTCTCCTCGTTAATCTTTAGTGTGCACTATGTTCTTCCCCCCATTGTATTAATATGGCATTGTCACAGTATTATTACTTTGTGAACCATGTGTCGCCAAAGGTCCAGGATTTACTCTAGACTAATATGCTAGCAGCGGCTTCTCATTGTATCTTTTTTATTATTATTAGCTATGAATTATTATAAAGTATTCTGAACTGATGACTGGAAAGTGTGATTGACTGGCTGCTAGGATTTTTTAATGGATTTTTAAAATATCCTTATGCTAGGAAGATTTAATCATTACCTATTGCTTTCTGATGAATTAGTGTTGAATACAGTATTGAGAACCTTTGATTTTAAAACCAAATCATACTGTTTAAAAGCAGAGAGAGAGAGAGACAGAGGAGAGTAAGCCAAGAGATGGCTAAAAGAAGCTAATCTATTCTTAACCTTGCTTCATAAGTGACAGCAAAATTAAATGGAGGCAATCATGAATCACAAGAGGATAGGAGCTTGGTAACTAATTGGCCTATTTTCTGTACTGTCAGAATCCTCTCAAGCAATTTTCCTCAATTATAACTGCAAATCAGCATGTTATTTCCTCCTCAAAAACTATCCACGGCCTTAGCACTAACTAGGTATCCTGGGATATTTCCTGTTGAATTGTTGGATACAAAATCCCACTGTTAAATAATTACAGAAAGTTCACAGTTAGGTGTCAAAGCAAAAATCTGTTTCACTTAATAATACAAGGAGGATGGAAACCTTAATTATAGAAATATTCTTGCTTCCGAAGCCATTGGGCATTTTGCTTGATCAAAACTAGGGCACACACACACTCTCAGTGGTCTGTGTGGCTGAAACAAGNTTAGGCTCTGTTCCATTGACTTCAATGGGAAATTTTCCAGTTCAAGTCAATGGGGAAAAAATATTATCTGTTTATGATTCCTATATGATTCAAACACAAGCCAAATAAATCCGATACTGATTTTGATCCGATTCTGATTTTCAATACTGTTTCCCATTCCTAAGGGGCAAGGGAGTTGTTACTCCTTTTTGTAACCTACTCTCACCCTTTACAAAGCATCCATTTCAGTTTATTCAACTGGCCAAATAGCCATGTCAAAAGTACACCAATCAAGATGTCACAATACTCCACAGGGGCAGGGCCACATTGTACAGAGGGCAGGGCAAAAGGACTTCCACACCCCTTTCTGATGTAATCATGCCCTTGCATAAAATCAAGGGACTATAAACCGTGCCACCCAAAAACTCCTATTCTTTCTGGGTAGAGCCACACAAGACATTTACCGCACCTCGGCAGCCTTACCCCTCTCAGGGCCGCCTTACAACCTGATGCAGAGTATCGTGTGCCCAGTGACTGCCATCTGTTCCCCCTGCCATGTGGCAGGGTGGGCAGCTGGCTGCTATGTTCTGCATCCTTAGAAAAAGGGTAAGTGGGGTAAAAGAAGGGTACGACTGCCGAAGTGCATCCTTGGAAGTGCATAAGTGCATCCTCAGAAAAAGGGTAAGAGGTGTAAAAGTGGGGTAAGGTTTAGGGATGGGTGAACAGAACTGAGTTTGGAAATTCGGTTCAGTTAGGAAATTCGGTTCGGAAGTTCGGTTCAGTTGACCGAACTATTCGAGTTCGGGCCGAACTCCGAACTTCTGAACAAAGTTCGGAAATTCAAAAGCCATTGAACTAAATGGAATATTATCTTTTAGGGATGGGTGAACAAAGTTGAGTTTGGAAATTCGGTTCGGTTTGAAAATCAAGTTTGGTTCGGAAGTTTGGTTCGGTTGACCGAACTGGTCGAGTTCGGTCTGAACTCCGAACTTCAAAACTGTGTTTGCCCATCCCTAGTAAGGTTGCCCAATGCAGTGTAGTGCGACACTGCTGGTGTGCCCAGTCCCCATCTGCCCTGCTACTCAGTGAGGTCCACTGTGGGGCTTTAAGCAGGGAGTGCTATCTCTAGTCCCATGTGGCAACATCACGGTTGTGAGTGGGATAGTGGGTGGACCTGGGGAGGAGGTTGGGACAGGGCCAGGCGGCCACTTCTGTGGCCAGTGCCTCAGCCCTCCCCAAGGCATGGGGGGGGATGGCCGACAGCAGTCTGGCTGGCTAGTTTCCCCGCAGGGGGAGTGACTGTATGCCCTGCTCCCCGTGCTGGTCCAGAAGTGTGGCAGCAGTGATTGCCCACCATGATGCATGCAGCGATCGGCCCTACCGCAGTTTGTGTGGCTGCACCCTCTGTTAGCCACAGGCACCCCCAGCTGACCTGGAGGAATAGGGTAGGGATGTGCGAACAGAACCGAGTTCGGAAATTTGGTTTGGTTTGGTTAGAAAATAGAGTTTGGTTCGAAAGTTCAGTTCGGTTGACCGAACTATTCGAGTTCGGTCAAATTCCGAACTTCCGAACTGAGTTCATACATTCAAAACTTGGGTTTTTGGCCTTCTGAACTGGTTCAGATTCAACCGAACAGTTTGGTCGAATTCGAGTTCAATTCAAAAGTTTGGTTTGGTCGACCAAACCGAACTCCGAACTTCCGAACCGCGTTTGCAGATCCCTAGAATAGGAGTTTCCCCTGTAGCCTCTGAGTTAAAACCCAAAGGGTTAGAAACCTTAATCCTGGACTGTTTGTAAGGAGGTGCGGTGATGGTCTCCTCGTTAAGCTTTAGTGTGCACTATGTTCTTCCCCCCATTGTATTAATATGGCATTGTCACAGTATTATTACTTTGTGAACCATGTGTCGCCAAAGGTCCAGGATTTACTCTAGACTAATATGCTAGCAGCGGCTTCTCATTGTATCTTTTTTATTATTATTAGCTATGAATTATTATAAAGTATTCTGAACTGATGACTGGAAAGTGTGATTGACTGGCTGCTAGGATTTTTTAATGGATTTTTAAAATATCCTTATGCTAGGAAGATTTAATCATTACCTATTGCTTTCTGATGAATTAGTGTTGAATACAGTATTGAGAACCTTTGATTTTAAAACCAAATCATACTGTTTAAAAGCAGAGAGAGAGAGAGACAGAGGAGAGTAAGCCAAGAGATGGCTAAAAGAAGCTAATCTATTCTTAACCTTGCTTCATAAGTGACAGCAAAATTAAATGGAGGCAATCATGAATCACAAGAGGATAGGAGCTTGGTAACTAATTGGCCTATTTTCTGTACTGTCAGAATCCTCTCAAGCAATTTTCCTCAATTATAACTGCAAATCAGCATGTTATTTCCTCCTCAAAAACTATCCACGGCCTTAGCACTAACTAGGTATCCTGGGATATTTCCTGTTGAATTGTTGGATACAAAATCCCACTGTTAAATAATTACAGAAAGTTCACAGTTAGGTGTCAAAGCAAAAATCTGTTTCACTTAATAATACAAGGAGGATGGAAACCTTAATTATAGAAATATTCTTGCTTCCGAAGCCATTGGGCATTTTGCTTGATCAAAACTAGGGCACACACACACTCTCAGTGGTCTTTGTGGCTGAAACAAGAACAGGAATCATTCTCATGAGAATTGCACGAGATTTTTGCAGACCGAGCAAGATCTCTTGAGAGCTTGATATGGTTTCCAAGAATCTTGTGAGATTCTCAAAAACACAGTGCACATACACAAAATGACCGCTATGGAAATTCTGCTAATGCACGGCTTCACGGTGGCCATTTTATTCATGCACAGAGCGTATTTTGAGGGTTCTCAAGAATCTCGCGAGATTCTCAAAACCCCCAAACTGCTCTGCCCATGTGTAAAATGGCCACTGTGGGCCATGCATGCACAAAATGGCTGCAGTGGTCATTTTGTGTTTGTGCAGAGATATTCGTTGGCTGTGAGTTTCGTTCGAGAACAGGTCAAGAATATGCCAATTCTCATTCCCGCAAATCTTGGCAAGAAGTCGATTCTTGCTGAGATTTGCAAGATAGGTGAAGGTGAGTTTCAGCCCTAGTGCTCTTTTTTGCATTTTCCATTACTGGTGCCATTATAGAAAAGGGATGTGTATGCTCAAAATGGTCATGGTGGTCATTCTGCTAGGGATGGGCTGTTTGGTTACAGACATTCGGTTCAGCTGCGTTCGGTTCGGCCGTTTGGTTGGTTCGCCGGGTTCGGCCGTTCGATTTGGCCATTCGGGAAATGCTTTTATATGGATTGTTTGTTTGTTTTTTATATGGTTTTTTGTTTTTTATTTGGTTTTATACTTTTTTTTTGTTTTTTATTTGTTTTGTTTTGTTTTTTATATGGTTTTTTTTAATTCAAATTTTTAATCTAATATTATATATATATCTGTCTACACTAAATCTAACTGCTATTAACTATTCTAAATGGTATGAACTAAATGGATTATCTAATAAGTACACAGGCCTACTCCTACAAACGCTAAAACTAAATCACTAACGCTATCTCTATCACTAAGCTAACTCCTACAACTGACTACTATC
>QEPC01011901.1:768942-800599 GCA_003113815.1 Sphenodon punctatus | reverse complement strand
TGTTTACAAGACATTTGGCAGGAATGTATACCACATCTTCTCTGTCATCTCTGCCAAACTACAGGACAATTTGGTAAAGGGCCACAATTTTATAAGCAATTGAAGTTGTCCCCTTGAAGACCATTATTCTGATAAATAGCAGCACATGCATTGCCAGTCACAGGCAGACACCTGGCATGGCAGGGGGAGGGAGGCTGTAGGAGGGTGGATGGGGAGCAACCCAACAGACTGACAGACACATTCATTAGCCAATTACTGCATGCTTCCAGCCTTACAGGACCAATTGGTGGTGACTTCAAGGCGGTCATAGGGGCGGCCCTGAGGTGGGCATAGAAGGGACATAACAGGGACTTTGGGTATAGGAAGTCTGTGGTGGGACCAGGCTCATGTCCCAATTATAGTCTCTGATAAGGACAAGCAAGTGGGATAAGTGGTGGCCCTATCAAGACTTCTGGCTCGCCAGAAGTCTGTAACAGGGTAGTGGTGCCCAGGGTAAATCCCTGCAGGATTAGGCCCCAAATAGTCACTGTCTCTCCAGGGTTACTTCATACAAGTCTTTATTCACAGGTTCCTTAGTCTCTATAAAGCAATATAGGCCACTTTCAGACATTCTCCTCCCCACCCCACCCTCACCACCCCCTGCCACGCATATTCTGGCTGCAGGGGGAATGCGCAGCCAGGATATGCGTGGGGATTGATTGCTCTGAAGCCCCCCCCCCCCACAGGCACACATGCGGCTTTGCCAGCAGACACAGGCAGGGATGCAGAGTTCAATTTCCTGTTCTGCATCCCTGCACGTGTCTGCTGGCAAAGCCACGTGGTGGTGGTGGTGGTGGTGGTGGTGGGCTTTCAGACCAGCTGATCCCCGCCTATATCCTGGCTTCACATTCCGCCCCCCCCAGCCAGAATATGCAGGGGGAGGGATGTCTGAAAGTGGTCATAGTCTCTACTATGCTCAGCAACCCCCGCAAAGTCCCTCTAAGCCAGGCAACAATCCTCAGGGTGGCACACTCACCGTCTCCAAATTTCCTTAGGTTAAAATCCACTTCTGGCTTCTCTCACTGATCCTCTCTTCAGCAGGCTTCAGAACCAAGGACAGAGATCCTCAGGGAGACCCTCGCTCCACTGCAATCAGGCATAGACTGAATCTCCTGAGCAAGCAGCCTTCCTCTTATATTGAGAGAGTGGGCCTGGCCACGTTCTCATTTTCCAGCCTTAAAGAGCCAGTTTCCTGCCACACTCCCCACTGGGTTTTTCTCCGTGCTTCAGGGGGGCTGTCCTTGCCAAGCCCTTCTTCCAGTGTCGCAGTCTGGTGCCCCCAGTCACTCCAGTCCTGGCTGGTTCCCTGGCACCCTTAAAGGGGCAGTAGCCCCAACAGGCTGCTTCCTGTAACACATCCCACAAAGACTGCAGCCCTGGCTTCCAGTGAGGTCCCTCAGCATGGCAACAATACTACCAGGAAGGAAGCTTTAAGAGTCAGTGGGGCCAGCACTCCATCCCTATCTACTCTGAAAGCTTTGTTCTTGGCAGGGCCCAATGCAAGAGGCCTGAGGAATGCTAGAAAATGTTCAGAGTGGGTCGAAGCAGAGTGCTGACATTGCCTCATTCCCTACCCACTCTGAAGTTTTTTCTAGTCACTTCCAGACTTGAGTCCAGGGCCTGGGCTCAACTGATTCTCCTAACTCCATGGTAGTTAATCCCCTGCCACATAGGGTTTAACACACACACACGGATTTTACCCAGGGGGTTCAAAGCCACATCAGCAAGTTTGGGACAAAGGGGCAGTCATGCCCTTTTCTTACTTATGTAACCTCCACCTCTTACAGCGCTTTATAACACTCCATTAGAGTAAGATCATGTCAGAAAGGAGGTGGGAAGATCTTTCAATTGATCCTATTGACTCCTGCAGTTCAAATTGAGACTTTGTTGAGTTTAATGGAATCCAAAGGCCTGATCCTATTCCACGTGTAGCAATATGCCCGTGGAGCAACGCACAAACCACACAGAGCCCCATAGTGGGTGCATTGAGCCCCGGGGAAACCGTGTGCAGCCACACATGAGCACGAGTACTGTTCCACATGGACTCTGAAGGGAATAGGATTGGGGCCAAGGGCAGTAAGGAGTTCTTAGCAGGCACCCTGAAGTCAATGGAGCTGATCCCATGGCCCGTGGATCCTGCATGCATACACCCGCACAGAAACTGTGGGAACCACCATAGCAGGCACACTATGCCACACAGAAACCACACATATGCACACATGAGGAGGGATCCAGGGAGCCCATGGGGATTGGCTCCAGTGAGAGGAGTTCAAAGAAAAATTGCGCAAATATTTGTTTGAAAGAATTTTGGTTTTAGATGTTTTTCTTTTTTTTCTTTTTTAAAGCCTCAATTTTTTTTGCCTACTGAAAAATGGGAATCTCTTTTATGGTAAATAAAGTAATTGAAAATTATAAATGTTTTACAGCTAAACCGTTTTTTCAAGTTCCAAAGAGTCTTGGTTCCCAGTATATTTTGGTTACTGAAAATTAGTCATTTTTCCTTTTCTATTCCAAGATTTAAAAAACTACAGTTTAAAAAATGCATAGTTAAGGCACATCCACATTGACACAAACCTTGAAACATAAGGAAATTCTTTAGTAAGGTGAATCTCTTTTTTCTAGAAACAAACTTACATCCATACCAAAACTTTCTTACGTCTCCTCACATTTCACAATCCCTCATCCCCTATATCTATAATCAACAATCCATCTTCTTCTTTCACTAATCCAACACATTTTACATCTTCTCATCCTACTCAAATTTGTGTACTTACAAACTAGGGCTGAAACACGGTCTTCAGAAAACTGCAGAATTGCTGAAGATTAAGCTATTCAGCTCAAAAAGTCCAAAGTTCCAAGGACCAAGGCCATTCTTCAAAAAACATTGGAAACTTCAGAAGCTGCTGTATACGTGGGGGCTGGCGGACAGTTGAGCTTCTTCTGGAAATGAAACTTTTAAACGAGGCATTGAAAAGTGCCTCCTGAGCCCCGCGTTGAGAGAAAAGCCACGCAGGAAGTGTTCACACACTCCCTGCGCTGCCGGAAGTGACATGCTCCCCATCGCCGGCAGTGGTGGCGGATGGAGATGCAGTGCTTTGAAGAGGCACGTTTTGAAAGCCTCACTTTTCAGGCTTTCAGAACACGCCTCTTCAAAGCACTGCACCTCCAGCCACTGCCACTGCTGCTGCCGACAATGGGGAGCCCGTCACTTCTGGCAGCGCGGGGAGCATGTAAACACTCCCCGTGCGGCTTTTCTCTCAACGTGGGGCTCAGGAGGCGCTTTTCAGCACCTCGTTTAAAAGCTTCAACAAACCAGTCTGGATTTCGACTCTGGCAAAAGGAAAGGGGGAAAAAGATCCCAGAGTCGTCTCAGTGACAAAAATAGCTAGACCCCCTGAAACCCGTCCCCTGGTACTGTCCTTCTGGCCACCAAGAAGAAAAGCTTGGTAGCCCGCTAGGTCCATCTGCTGATCCTGTTTGGTCCAGGTCTCTTGTAGACAAATTAGGGCAACGCTTGATAAGAAACGCATANGGCTGCCCCTGCAGTGGAACCACTCCTGGGGAGTGGTGGTAGACACTCAGCTGGGGAGGGGGGGAAGCATTAGGAGGCCATGCTTCTCCATGGTTGCTCGGAGAGGTGGAGAATGGGAATACTTCCTGTCCAGAGGGAGTAAGTTTTATGTAAATGTATACATTTGCATAATTAGGTGGGGCCTAATTATGCAAATTAGGCCCCGCACCAAGACTTCGCACATGGCCTCACAAATCCTGGGGCCGGCCCTGTCTACAGGAGGCTGACTTGAGTGTGGACAGGAGAGCATAGTGTCCAGTTTAAATAATACCTCAGTTAACTGCTTTCTAACCCACAACAGTGAACTGTTAACCTCTGACATATTTGAAAATAGGAGGGTAACAGTCTTGCTAATCAGGTGACACTGCATCTTTAAGGCCTCACCTGCTGAAGTGTCACAAGGTTCAGTCGGTAAGCCTGCTGTCCCTTGAATAATAGTGTCCCCAGATGGAGCAGCCTCCTCCCCCAAACATGGGGGGGGGGCTCCGCAGACTGGCCCTCCTGTTCCCCCAGTTGCTGTAAGCAGTGGAACTTATTTACCAGCTTCAATGGGGTAAGCATAGTCATAGAGGCAGGAGCAACCTTAGGGCATTTGTGCCTCGGGATGTTGGAGAGGCTAGCAGGTGAATCCTCAGCCCTGCCCCTCTTTTCCGCAATGGAGGTACTTACAATTGCTAATATCCCAGGCCTCTCATGGCTGGAAAGTCAAGAGGAGGAAAGACGAGGGTCTCAGTCCACACAGCCGCTGCTCCAGGCCACATGCACAAGGCCTTCAGCTCCGGCACTCCAACTATCGCCTGTGTACAGGATCAATCCGCAGCCCCGGTCCGACTCGGTTCAACTGCTACCGCTCGGTGTCCTTTACTGCTCCCCCTGCTCCTGGACCCGCTGCTCACTCCCAGCACACACCTTGCCCAGCGAAACGCCACTCCCCAGCTACACCGGAAGTCCACTCATGCCACCAGCCGGCTGTTGCCCCGACCCACAGCTAATGTAGTGTTAGAAATTAACATGATTTTGGGTCTAACTAAGATACTAATCTCCTTGCTCCAATGTGCTGAATCAGAAAATGTTTCTTTGATTCCAATGTGCCACTCTGTGTTAAATTGTAACTAAACCAGAAGTGCCCTCTGACACAAATATGCCAAAGTATACATTGAAGTTATGGTAAATAACTCTGTGTTAACATGTAACCAAGAGTATACACTGGATTTATAACACACTGAATGTAACCATTATAGCTGCTTAAAACTATGTAGAATGTTAGAAATTAGGCAAGACACTGCATAGTACATGTGGCAATGCATTTGATTCAAAAGAACAGAGAGTGTCAGGAGAAGGATAATCAGAAATTGGTCAGAGATAGAACGAATGATGCTGGAGAAGTGAGCAGGAGGTCTGTTGTTCCCAAACAAACTATGTTGGAACTGATAACAGAAGTTGAACTGAACAAGCAAGAGTGTGGTCTTATCAGGCAAATAGATGACTCTCAGAAGAATATGTGGGCTAAAGCCAGGGCCAAGGAGCCATGACTCCCCACCTCCGGAGGGAGGCGGGGGCCTGACTTTACTGGTCAGAACAAGTCTCACATCATGACTAAGCAAGAAGGTACCCTAGATCTGGGCAACTAATGAGAGTGCTCCACAAGCTTAGTACTGACAACCCCGCACTCTGGATAATCATAAGACAGCCACAGCATATAAGGCTTGACTCTGGATCAGTTCTTTGCCTTCCATGGTAATCAGCACTAGCTCTTATCAGAGTGCCGCTGAGGTCGGTGGATGTGCCCATTTTGGGACTCCTCTATCTAGGGGGTTCTACAATGGCTTCTTGGGCCCCCTGACTGCTTTCCTCTTGAACCAGGCCATCTGCCTCTGATCACATAAGAATATGTGCTTTGTATGTATTTTTGGGTAGACAACGGTAGATGGGTGCAAATGTGAATGCAAGTGTCTCTTTGGTAATTGGTATGCTAATTGTTGTGATACCATGTTTATTTGATTGAATAAAAGACTCATTACTGAAATAGAAAGAGGAGTAATTCCCCCCCTCTCAAACTGAAGTATTTCCACTAGATCCCGAGGATTAAAAGGGACCTGCTCTCTCGCTCTCTCGCTCTCTCTCCCTCTTTTGTAGAACTATATGTGCAGCTGAATCTCTACAGGGATAGCTGGCTAGGAGCTGAATCTCTACAGAGATAGCTGGCTAGGAGCTGAATCTCTACAGAGATAGCTGGTTAGGATATGTGCAGCTGAATATCTCTATTGGACAGAGACAGCTGGTTGGGACTCACATGTGCTGGACCCCTCTGGGATAGGGGAACAGTTAAATTTCTCTGGGGAAACACCCCAGGTAGAGAGAAGCAGTAGAAACCCCCTTTATAATTCATTTCAGTAGCAGGCCTGTTAGCTAAGGACAAAACAGTTCAGTGCAGTAAAACTTATAGAGGAAGTCTATGGTTTTTGTGACATGGAGGTTACTATCCAGTTAGCCTCAGACATCTGAAATCCCAAGGATCCCCAAGCTTTATTAAAGGCATATGAGGATCTGGTAATGAGCCTCCAGGATGTTCTTATGTGTAGATTTAGCAAGCACGTCAAGGTGCGACAATATCCTTGGTACGATGCAGATTGCGCTAAGGCTAAACGTGCGCTTGGGGCAGCAAAGAGGCAATGGGTGAAAGATTATCCTTTTAACCCATGGTCTGAATTCTGAGATCAGAGATTGGCTGATTTGAAATTATTAAAAGGTAAGAGATCTTGTTATTATGCCAGGTGCTGGGCTAAGATGAATACCGACTTAAAAACTGGGAATGTGAGTGGGTTTTGGTCTGGCCTCAATTCAATAATAAACCCAAGGAGGAAGGTTGGAGGATAAGGAATTCACCTCCCAAAGTGGGAGGCTTATTTCTGTGAATTATATGCCAATAGAAACATTAGCCTGGAGGACTTGAGTACATCAACTTTACCACAGGATTTTTCCTGGGTGATAGGGGACTTTGCAGAGAGCAAGGTCTTGGAATTTATCATGGATCTCAAAAGGAACACAGCATCGGGACTAGATAATATTACGGCAAAAATTCTCCAGGCATCTCCCAGATGGTGGGCGCGACTGCTTTCAAAACTTTTCTGCCACCTGAGCAATGCCAGAATGGCACCATGCTCCTGGACACAAAGCATTATTGTTGCAATTTTCAAAAATGGAAATGTTTGTGACCCGGCTTCCTATCGCCCAATAAGCTTATTATCAATAATTGGGAAGATATATGCTAAATTTCTTTTCGATAATCTTGAGAATTGGGCGGAAGGAACAGGAGTCCTCCCATGGGAGCAGTTTGGTTTTCACAAGGGCAAAGCTACCACTGATTGCTGCTTCATTTAACAGCATCTGATATATAAGTACCTGAAGATAACAAAAGGGAAGCTCTATGTAGCCTTTCTGGATTTAAAGAAGGCATTTGATACTGTTCCTAGGTCGAGGCTCTGGGCTAAGTTAAAAACCTTGGGAGTCGAGGATAGGGTTTTAGCCTCTATCTTCCAACTCTATTCGAATAATGATGCTAGGATAAGATCAGACATGAAACTTAGTAATGTAATACCTGTTAGAAGAGGAGTGTGACAAGGGTGCGTTTTGGCGCCCCTCCTTTTAAATTTGTATATTTCAGACCTACCTTAGCACATTAAAACAGTCGATACCCATCCCCCAAAGTTGGGAATGTCCAGATCTATCTCCTTCAGTTTGCAGATGATCTGGTTCTGCTGGCCCAGACGGACATTGGCCTGCGAAGGGCCATAAAACAGTTTAACTGGTATTGCCTTCTTAACGGTTTAGAAATAAACGCGCTAAAATCTAAAGTGATGATATTGGGACAACAGAAGTACCCACAGAATTGGAGAACGGAGGCCGGGGAGTTTGCCACGGTAGCTTCCTTTAATTATTTGGGTATTACATTCAGAAATAGGGGAACTTGGATTCACCATCTGCAGAATAGAGCAACTAAGGCTCAGCAGGTGGCTAGGGCACTTTGCAGGGCTGTTAACATCTCAAAAGGTGCCCCTGTTTCAGAGTTTATGCGTGTCTATAAGGCCAAAGTACCCCCGTCAGCTGCCTTCGGTTTGGAGATTATATCTTTCCCAAACCTCATACTGGAGAGAGTGCAGATTCAGTTTTTACGAAGACTGCTTAAAGTGGGAATGGGTACCCCAGGGGCTGTTCTGTGGGTTGAATTGGGTATCCATTTTATAGCAATGAATGCTAAATCTATGTTTATTCGGTATTGGCTTAGATTACTGACTCATCCAGAATCGGACCTAGCATCCAATTTTGAGGGAGGAGCTGGCCGAATCTGGTCCGAGGACATATCCATGGCTGTTGTATCTGGGTATGTTGATTAGGACTTGGGGTTTTTTTTCCAATTGTTTTTTAGGAAAGAACCTGGCTATTGTCTGGGCTGAACTGCTCACTAGGGTTAGAGATATAGCTCAGCAAGAGGACCCGGCTAGTGTGGCTGGTTGGAAAGTAGTTCCAAGATTTGCTGAGATTAAACAACAGTTTAAATTCAAAATCTACTTGGATAGTCTCTCGAATTGCAAACTCCGCAGGTGGTTTACATTTCTACGGTTTCACCTTTTACAAACAGCGGTTATTGAAGGCAGATATAAGCAGATACCCTATAGTATGAGATGCTGTCTCTGTGATTCGGCTATGATAGAATCAATTGAACATTTTTTGTTGTATTGCCCTTTTTATCTTTCATTACAGTCAACTTGGTTGGCCCCTATATTAAGGCAATGTCCTGAGTTAAACCTGGAAGAACGTTTTATCTATTTGTTGATTTTGGAGAATGGAGAGGACATCTTGGCTACAGCCACATTCGTCAGCTTGGCCTTAAAGCGAAGGATTGAAATTAATAATCTGAAGTCCTGACCCCTGGACTTATTAACTATTGACCAACCAAGAGGAGTTTGGCTTTGTTATATGTTTTGCTGTTAGATTAGTCAATTTTGACAATGGTGTCCTTTTATTGGTTAGTGAATAAGCTACTTCCCTTACTCGTACAGTGACTTATAGATTTAAGATTTTTGTATTGTATTGGTTTTTAAACTTAGGAGGAGCTCTGATGTATTCTTTATTAATTATGTTTTTAGCTATTGTCTTCTATGTTTATTTTATAGTTGCATTCTTTATATAGGCCGCAATTCTTTCTTTTATACTGTGTGCATTTGTTGAGTTTCTACACTTGGCATTCTGCTGAGGTAGCGATTCATTCTTATGGTATTGTATTTTCAATTAATCAGTCAATTTATCGACATGTATAATTAAGTGGTATTTTTATTGTATTAGTATGCACAAGTAATTATTTTAAGGGTACAGCAAAAGCTAAGCCTGTAATAAAGACTTTGACTTTGGTCCCCGTTTTTATTTGTGATTACCGTCCCTGATTCCAAATTTCTGACTTCCAAGGACCAAGGTCGGTCCCTTAGAAAACATCAGAACTCTTCAGAACCCTCGATAAAGTGATGGAGGCACCATTGCATGTGTGGCCGAAATGACCCAGACTGTTGACCCTGGCTTCTCTGAGCTAGGAAATTAAACTTAATGCCATATTTGGTAGGTGGGGGGGGAGGGCCAAGGAAGGAGAAAGGTGAATGATGGACAAGCCACAGGACAGTTTTTGATTGTCTGGCAGGGGCAAAATAAGTGGTCATAGGGCCATTTTCCATTCTGTTTGGTGAATTTGGCTGTGTGCTACACTGCTCATATGTAAGTATTTCAGCTTGTGGAGGAGGGGTGCCTGTCCTGTCCATAGGGTCATTGCTGGGGGTTACTTAGCCACCATGCCATTATTTTTTTAAAATAAGTGGGGGCCACACTACTGCCTGCTGCTTGCAACTGCTTAGCACCATGGAGGCCAGTGGGATCTGCTTGTTCCACTTCCCTTGGTCTTGGCTGTCCATAGGGGCAATGTTTGAGGTTACTAGCCAGTGCCACCATGTTTAATATATTTTAAAGTGGGTGCTGCTTGCACTGTTTGTTGGCACCATAGAGGGCAGAGGGATCACTGTTACTGTGGTTTTTGTGGGTTCTGTACTTTGGCTGTGGGTTCAACATTGCTGAAATGTACCCAGCTGGGGCACAGGCAGGATGCTTTCTTTCAGATTAATTGATGGTGTGTGGGGAGGGGGCTTGCTTTGCATAGGTGGGCATAACAGAGCAATGGAGGCTTTTTGTGGGTTGGGGGTGCATGTCTGTTTTCTTGTGGGTATTATGCGTGCTGGGCTGGCATAATTATTTTAGAGCAGGTGCACTGTTGCTGGGCCATGCTGTGGGTGGGTATTGCTGGCTTTTTGGCTTTTTGTAGTTGCACTTTTGGGGGTTGTGATTGCCTCACTTTTGCTAGTCTGCCTGCTTTTCTGGGCCCTGTACTGTGGCTGTGGGTTCAACTTTGCCAAGATGTGATCAGCTGGGGCACTGTGAGCAATACTTTCTTTCTTGTTAATTGATGGTGTGTTGGGAGGGGGCTTGCCTTGCACAGGTGGGCATAATAGAGCAATGGAGACTTTTTGTGAATGGGGGGTGTATGCCTGGTTTCTTGTGGGTGTTATGTGTGCTGGGCTGGCGTAATTATTTTAAAGTGGGTGCACTACTGCTGAGCCATGCTGTGGGTACTGGCCTTTGGCAGTTTCACTTTTTGGGTTTGTTTGTGATTGTCCCACTTGTGCTAGTCTGCTTTTTTTGGGCACTTTGGGCTGTGGGTTCTACTTTGCCAAGATGTGGCAGCTGGGGCAGAGGGGGGGGGGATACTTTCTTTCTGGTTAATTTATGATGTGTGGGATGGGGGGTTGCGTTGCATAGGTGAGCATAGTGCAATGGAATTGAGGCTTTGGGGGTGGCTTTGGGGCATAGAGCAATGGAGGCATCCCCCCCGCCCCGCCCAGATTTCGGAGGTTCCGAGTTCCGAGGATTCCTGAGGTCCAGAGTTCTGCTTTCCGGGTACTCTGAAAAAGTTCCGTGTTCTGAACGAGGACCCGGTCCTACTGCTTGGAACCTCGGAAATCCTCGCAAGTATTAGGATCACCTGTTCAGTGCAGCCCTAGCTTAAGTTCCATTGAAATACAGACCTGAGTCTTCAACAAGTATTAAACGTGTACATTAAATAAAGTTCTGTTGAATAATGAAAGATGGCTGAATTTCAGTTTGACATCAGATACAGAAAATACTTACATATATTTTTAGACTTAGGCACATGGCTACTGCTACTAACTTTTAGGCACTTTGTATTTGATCACACTTAACATATATATTCAGAAGAGAGTCCTAGAATTCAGTAACTGACAAGGAGTCTCCTGTCATTTTGAACTCATGAAGTATTGATTTTTTTTTTTTTAAAAATCTACTTTACCTGCATGAAATAAAATGCAATTGAACAGGTGCTTCTCCATACAGCTGCCAACCAATTGCAGAAATGTCTCTAAAGCTACTTGGCAAATTTCTGTCACAGCCACCAGAACATCTGCCAACGCATTTAACAAATCTCAAAATGTTTCTTGTTGTTTTCCCACTCAGACTTTTCTTGATATTATAAAATCTTGCTCTCAGACAATGAAATGGATATTCAATACTTGATGTCAAGTCAAGGCTACACTATCTGTGCATACAATGATAGCTTTGTGCAGCAGTGATTTAATTAAAAAATCTATACATGGTATCACCTTGCACTACACATTTGACTCGAGGTGAGCGTGAACTAAGCTTGACATTCATATCTGTTCAGGTCAGGCAGTTTTAACTCTACGTGGTCCAATTTCAAATCTCCCTGAGGAAAGGTGTTTGGTCTTAATAAATGCATCAGCTCACTTTATGTTTCCCCCAAATCAGGCTCAACTTGAGCTTGGAAAATATCCAACCTCAGGTGGAACAGAAATATGAGGTGACTTCTAGGGATGGGCGAACAGAACGCCATTCTGATGTTTGGACGTTCGGTCGTTTGGTTCAAATCCCGAGTTCAGATTCGGCTGTTCGGTTCGGTGGAGTTCGGTTTGGCCGAACTCAGCTGAACATTCAAAAAAGTGCTATCGGTACTGAAACTGAAACCAATTTTTTTTTTGTATTGGTATTTTTGGCCCTGAAACCACCCCTGGTGTCCACCCCTGGTGCCAGGAAGTCTGCTCCTCAGCTGCCTCCCCCTTCCAGTCACATTTTCCCCACCCAAAGTCACATTTTTCCCACCCCCAAACTCATCCAAACTCATTCGAACTTTTCCGAACTGTTTGGAAGTTCAAGTGTTCGGTTCGGAAGTTCAGTTCGGTCATCTAAACAGGCCGAGTTCGGGCCGAACTCCGAACTTCCAAACTATATTCGCCCATCCCTAGTGACTTCAGATACATGAATCAAAATTGTAGAGCGCTGTCAGTTTAAGAAAAGGGACAGGAGATCACTACATGAAGGAAAGTGAGCAGGTGAGTTTTTTGGGGCAGGACAGTTGGGGTGGGGTGGGGAATATTCCCACATATGGTTCTTGTTCAGCCCCAGCAGACTAGTTTAAGCACCATGTGGCTGATGAGCTAGTTAGGTAGCTTGGCTGGCTTCTGCATGGCTGGGGTTAACTTTTTCCTTCCCTAGCTCAACACAGTGTCTTTTCAGTCAGGAAGCATATGGTCACTGCTGCTTACATTGGCCTATGCAAAAGGGATGGTGAAAAGGGGTGTTCACTAGTAAGATTTTACAAGAGCTGAAGCATTTGTGCTGTCAAGAGAGTTCCCGGAAGCCACCTGGAATTCCAGCTGTCATGGTGCAGAATTTGCAATAGCCATTAAATCAGCATCTTCAGTGCAAACAATTTAGCTGCCAAACCATAGCCAGGAAGAAGTTTGTTCCCTTCGAGGTGGGTGTCCAAATCCCCTAAAAAACCCTCCCTCCCCCCCATTTCTGGAAATGTTCAGATCTGTTTGGGGGAATTTACTCTCAAAACTTGGTCCTTATTTACTCTTTGCAGGAGCATTTGGGGATAATGAGTCCTTTGATTTTATTAGAGCTGCTCATTGATTCACCCAATGATTTATAGATTGCCTACAGTCTTGGTGATTAGGTACCATCTCACAAAAGCAGAAACACAAAATGCAACTGCAGCACATGGCGGGTTGCATAAAATGGCCACAGTGGCCTCCAAGGACATGTTAATTGCTGAGTGGTGGGAACAAAGTAAGCCAAAAGAAAAATACATTTATCGCAAAGTGAAACCAATTAGGGCGCTTTGCATTATGACTCAAAACCCTACAGATGAGAGCTGTAGCAAATTCTCAAGGGGAGCTCATTTAAAAGACAGCAGGTTATTGTACATTATTTTAATAACGTTTTTTGACCTGTCACGAAGCTGCTTCGTTGGAGTGTTATTTTTCATGGTCATTTTCAGATATGAACATTACGTTAGAAAGTGCATATGGTCATATGGGATAAATACCGATGGATGGGTAGCATGATCCTTCACTTGGTTAATGCAGTTGCACTCACTTTCAATGGGGCACATGTTGGCACTAAGGTCTAGAACTGGTATGAAGTGCGTGAAATGGAGCTGAAATTAGTACCCACAAAAATGGATATACCCATCGAATTTCCAGTACCCAAATCGAACCAAATATTTTGGGTACCTTTTGGTGCCTGGGTTTCCGATTAGATACCTGAAATACTAACATCCAGTATACCTGTCACTAGGGGTGATTTCAGGGGGTGGGGCCGCACGGCGCAACGTACGGCCACACGGCCCTGCCCCTTCCACGCTCCCCTGTCGCCCGCCCCCTGGGGAGACGGGCAGGTGCCATGGCCAATGCGGCTGCAGCGCCCGCCCAAATTGACCACGGCCCGGAATCCTGCCGGGGATTCTGGGATGTGGTTGCCGTCCAGACAGGATGATTCCCTTCATCGCGGCAGGGAATCACATTCTCAACATGATCGGCGTCGGCCCCGCCAGTCCTGCTGATCGTGTGGTGAATGTGATTCCCTGCCACGAAAGACAGTGATAAACATCGGGGGAGGGGGACTTCCGGTTCCCCAACAGATGTTACGAGGCCATTCCCCACCACAGGGTATTGACTGTGGTTGAGCATGGTCTTGTAACATCTGAAAATACCCTAGGCGGGGGGATAGACAGACTAGAGAGGGCCCCACACACTCATGCAAGGCCAGCGGGCTCACGCTCTGCAGGGAATTCCCTGGGAGGTAATGCCCATCAGGATAGTGTTGTGGCCCTACCGTGGCTGCCAATTCGGTATGTTTACTCTGTAAATCTTTCGTTTCCATGACTAAAGATTGAACAGCTCGCACTAAATCTCCCACTTCCTTGGCTAATTCCATCTTGGAAGTGCTCCAAAAGGGGAAAGGGGGGGACAGGGATTGATGCCGGTAATTCTGTCACTGGGAGGGGGGTTGGATGGACCAGGGAGGGCCACACACACTCATTCAAGGCCAGTGGGCTCACGTTCTGCGGGTAATTCCCTGGGAGGTAATGCCTGTCAGGATAGTGTTCGGGTACCGATTCAGATACCCAAAATGGTACCTGAAAATGCGGGTACTACCCATGGGTACCAAATTAGGTACCTGTTTCAGCTTTAGGGTAGAAGAATAAAATCCATAATACACATTAATGAAATCTCCCTTGTCCCTGAAGCTGGCTTTGGCTAATCCACTACCTGCTTATGTCAGAGTTCTGGACTTGGTACTAGGTGAATCACAAAAGAGGGGTGGCTAAAATATCTTCTTCTACATTACACCCACCAAAAGCCCTAGGTTTTCTGCTGTAGAACTGAAACAACTATCTGAAGCAAATAGAGAATTCAGCAAAGTTGAATCCATTTCAGATCAGATCAGATTCAGCAAATCAGATCCATTTATCAAAGAGGATACAAAGCTATATTTGCTTCTGGTTTTCTTTGCCAGTTCATATTTCTGTCATTCCAGAATTTTCATATGTTGGTACTTGGTTCACTTACAGCACTACTATTTTTGAATGTGAATGTGAATGTGATTTCAGTCATACTCTGTGAATGAATGGCATTACAATCTCATTCAGAAATTCATAAAAACCATCAAATAGTACCACTGATGTAAACAGACTACTGAATTCTGAAATACCAAAGCAAAGTAAACAAAGTTGTATATCTCACAGCTATGTTGTAGAAGAAACTTGCAAGTCAATGGAACTTAGAAGCTCCTAAGTTGTTTCATGACGATAGCCAATAAAATATTATATTTGCTAAAGTAATTCATATATTTTTTCCAACAAATATCCAAATTACCTTTGCAAATACAAAATGTTATTTGTTTTAGCTCTAGGTGTTTGGTGGCAAGTTTGAAGTCACTTCAAAAAAGGATTTATGGAAACTGTAGTAGTCTACCACATAGACTCAAAAGTGCTAAGACTCAGAATGAAAAATACATACATCAGCATGTTTAGGGCTGGTTGGACAATTTAACTGACACTTTTCTCCTGAAAACATTTTGTTTTTGTTGATGGAAAACTTTCAAAGAAAATGTCTGTTTTTGATTTCTGTTAAAAAAAAAAAGAAAGAAAGATTCTGTGAAGCAATTCATATACTGAAAAATATCAGTGAATACATACTGGAACGGACTGAAAATATTCCAAATCCAGGACAAAAAGATATTTCAAAGTTCTAATCTCAGCGAATTCTAATAATGTGAATTGCTTTGCTAAGATCACTAGTAGCGATTAGAGCGACCACGGGCACTAAAATTATTACCCGCAGGTACTGCCTGCATTTTGGAGCACCCTATCAGGCACCCAAAAGGCTACCCAAGTACCAATTGGGTGCCCGATGCCCCTCAAATGTGTGAGCATTACCCAGAGAAGAGAAGCCCCAGCTGGACGTACCGCAGAGCCCGGCCCGGCTCCACAGGAATCCCGGCCCAGGCTTGTCAGTTTCAAAGGCCTGGCGGTTCTCTCCTCCCACCTCGCCTGTAGAGCCTCTCAGTTGCAAGGTGTTGTTGGGGGGGGGGGGAGTGACAGACCCCAGCCGGGGCTGCTGTGCAGCTGGGCTCTGCAGCGGTCCCAGCTAGGACCTGTCACTTTCAAAGGCCAGCCATTGTATTGCACCAGCCCATCAGGTCCTGTTCAGGCATCGATAACGCATGAACAGGGTTGGGTTGATTCAGGCATGCCAGATTCATCGAGGGTACCTGAATCTTTGGGTTCCTGGTGGCAGCTGTAGGAGGGAGAATAAGGCAGTTATGCACATAGTTCTCACTGGAAGCTGAAACTGAGCATTTAATTGCCATTTTTATTTTAAACCATCTCTCTGTAATAATAGAATAAACCACTATATTTACAAGGGGACTACATTTTTGGCAGGAGCCTAAAAATAAGTACTTCAGTCACAATCCCCCACTTACTCCCAAATAGTCCCACTAAAGTCAGTTAAACTGAAATAGTCGGTGGAACACTTGCCAGTAATTGGCTCCAGACACTTTAATGTCAGAGGTCCAAGCTCATTGGGACCTGCTACAATCATGTAACTGCTTATGAGGTTGTAAGTGACCACTTCATTAGCTTTCTCCTCCAACATATCCTGGCCCTTTCAGGTAAACAAATCAAGAACTTAGTGGAGATTGAGTCAATTCCCTAAATAGTCTAACTTCTAATAGATCTATATTGTTGATTGTACAGTGTGACTAAAACCAAAAGGGATTTCCTGCATCTATTGAAGAAACAGAATGAATTAGAGCTGTAAAAGTTGGTGGGGAGGAGGATGAGGAGAAACAGAGACTGCTTTCTCAAATGAGTTAATACGCACTTGTCGGGACCACGAGGAAGTCAGGGACTCAAAAAACCCGTAGCTTCCATCTCGTGAGAATATCGGGAATGCGGCTCTTTGCCTGCAAACATTATTATTATTATTAACAAACATTTATATAGCTCCAGAAGTGTACCTGGCACTTTACAAAGTAATAAAATAGGCACGGTCCCTGCCCCTAGGGCTTACAATCTGAGATATGCACGTCTGGCAGAGTACCTTTTCCCTACTGGGTTTTTGCTGGTTGTTTTTTTTTGTTTTTTTTTTTTAAACCGATCCCTTACGTAGTGGGATCAGGCTGCTCCTTGGTAAGTCAAAATACAGAGCAACACTGGCACATGCAGCTCCTCTCTGTCCAGTGGGAATTTCCAGAAGGAGGTTATTTGCAGCAGTGTGTGTGTGTGTGTGTGTGTGTGTGTGTGTGTGTGTGTAGTCTTGCCAGGGAAAGAAGCGCAGCAAGCTGCCATCCACCTTGTTTGTCAAAGGAATAACTGGGCCGACAGCCTTAAGATGCTGCACGGTGCATTTAGGTGAACAGGAATGCGACTCCTGGGAAGTTAGTGGATGATTTATGTACCAGGTTTGACAAAGATATTACACTCAGGGCTTCTGTTATGAACGTGGCTTCCCATTTACATTCTCTGCCAGCTCATTCTGTTGAAACAACACTGAAATCTTACTTCCTAATGGGGCCAACGCAGAGAGAAATAAAGGGATCATTTCAAAAGACTGTTAGTCTGATGAGTCAGATTATGAAAGGGATATCAACGACCAAACAGAAATAGCCATTCTCCTCCTCTTCCATCTCCTGTCTCATTAAGATCAGCCATTACTCTTCCTTTAAATTGTGTCTCAAGGGGACAACTTAACCATCACTGTTCTCCAAATCCCAGCAGACTATTACATAACAATGCCAGTTTCTGCTATTACACTAGCCGCCTGTGCAATATTACAAGACACTGACCCCTGCAGAAAGGACCCATTACATATATGCTGGAATTAGGGAAATGGCCTGCCTTCTTCTATTACTATTTTCAAATATCAAAGCTGTCCTCATTGCAGCAAGCATTTTTGATTCAGTGAAGCCAGGAAGGATGTTGAACTAACTGATGAGTAAGTCTGAATATACAAGATGAATGATTAACATTCCCCAAGTCGAAAATAGACATTTTCCATCGAGAAAATGGTGCCTCTGAGTATTGATTTAGCTTCTGCCGAGTGATCTGTAATGTCAGGTCAAAACGAGAGGCTAACACACATAGCATCACTTATTACCACTGGGCTTCAAGACTGAGAAATGACAGAGGGAAAGGTCACAGAGGCAGCATGTCAATTAAGACATTGCCCCACTAATAATATTTGTATTTGACTTTAATGAAGGAAAGACTGAACTACTTCAGTTTGACCCATTTCATCCTATGCTGTTCCTCCTGTGCTCTTCTACGAGGATGCAAATTTCAAATATTCATTTGTTTTTATTTATACAAGGAGCTTCAGAATTTCAGAAAGGTGCAGGACACAGGAGATACCATTTCTCTACTTGTGAGAGATACTGAGAGGCATGGGCACTGCGGGGTGTGTGTGTGTGTGTGTGAGGGGGGACCAAGAGGCACAATTGCATCCACCTGGGTCCTGTCTCTTCTGAGCCCTTTGGTCAGAGAATATGATTACATTAGAAAGACTGTAATTGCCCCTTTCTGACATGACCATGCCCCCTTTTTTTTATTTATTTATTTATTTATTTATTTCGGCAATTTATATTCCGCCCCTCTGAAAACAGTTCGGGGTGGCTAACAGTTTCAAAAATATAAAAAATACAATTATAAAAATATTTTAAAACACTCATAAAATCACAACAGTTAAAACAGGCTAGGGCAATAAAAACACTTAATACTTGGGGTGGGAATTTTGGTTCCCCCAATACCTGAAACTGCTGGTATTTTGCTGTACCGGCAGTTTCGGATTAACCTGATAATCTGGGGTACCGGTTCCCCGTGCCAGATTTTTTTACATTGTGGCCATTGAAATGAATGGTCGCAATGTAAAAAACAAACAAACCCACTTTCCCTCCCCCATCCAGGCTGCGCGGGTGGAAGGGGGGACATCCCCCCTCACCCTGCCCAGCCTGGATTTTTAAAATTTAATTTTAACCTGAAGTCTGGCTGCTAGTGTGGGCTCCGGGCTGCAGCCACGCAGGTACTAGGGCAATCCCTGGGGTGGTGGGTGGTTTAACACCCCCCAGCCCAGGGATTGCCCTACCCCCCTCACCCAGATCACCTTACTTGCCCTCTGGGTGGCGGGGGCAGCAGTATAGTGCAGGTCCGGCTTCAGCGCTAGTGGCTGGCTTTAGCGATACACTAGGCCTTCCGGTTTCCCCGGAAGGCCTAGTGAAGTGCTGAAGCCAGCCACTAGCGCTGTAACCAGACCAACGCCATGTTACTGCCACCGCCACCACCACCACCTGGAGGGCAAGTGAGGCGATCCCTGGGTGGGGGGTGGGGGGATCCCTGGGGTGGGGGGTGTTAAAGCACCCCCCACTCCAGGGATCACCTAGTACCTGCTGGTGCGGACTCTGGGTTTCCGCCACCGGTGCGGCGGTGGCCCAGAGCCCGCACCAGCAGCCGGACTTCAGATTAAAACTAATTCTTTTAAAATCCAGGCTGGACAGGATGGGTGGGGGCTGTCCCCCCTTCCACCCATGCAGCCTGGGTGGGGGGAGTTATTGGGGGTTTTTTTCCATTGATTTCAATGGGGACAGTTCCCCATTGAAATGAATGGGAAAAAACCAGTACCAGTATACCGGTTTTAATCTGGTAAACCGATTTTTTGTAACCCGGTAACCGGTAAAACCGGTATCTGTTTTTTTTGCCCCAAGTCCCACCCCTAATTAATACAATAAATAAGGGTGGAGGGAGAAAAAAATCTACCCCCTCTTCCCCCTCTCCCACTGACAGGTACGAGGGGCCCAGACCGTGAAGGGCCTTATAGATTAACACCAATACCTTGAACCTGGCTCAGCACGCTATTGGCAGCCAGTGCAAAGTCCGGACCACAGGTGTTATGTGCTCCCGACGGCCCATCCCCAACAGGAGATTGACCGCCACATTCTGCACTAACTGTAGCCTCTGAACCAGGAACAAGGGCAGCCCCATGAAGAGCAGTTTGCAGTAGTCCAGCCTCGAGGTGACAAAGGCATGGATGAGGGAGGCCAGGTCCGGGCTAGAAACATACGGACACAGTCTCCACACAAGATATAACTGGCGGAAAGTGGCCTTCACCACTACCTCCACCTGTCGCTCCAGGCGGAGATCTGCATCCAATACCACCCCCAGACTCCGAACCTGCTGAGCTATAGGAGGGTGAACCCCCCCAATCAGGGGGGCCGACTCCTCCCTCGCTCTCCCCACCATCACCTCTGTCTGGGTGGGGAGGGGGGTACACTTCCCATTGAAATCAATTAAAACAACTGGTACCGGTAAACTGGTTTTACCAATAAAACTGATTTATTTGAAACCGGTAACCGGTAAAACTGATACCCGTTTTTTTCAGTTTGGTCCCACCCCTACAGCTGAGTGTCTCAGCATACTGGTGACATCACATCCCGAACCCTCTCACGACCTCCCCCCCAAGGGCTGCATATATACATTAAATAACAATGGAGACACAATGGAACCCTGCGGAATGCCACAGGATAAAATGTGGGGGCAAGATGTTTCAGCTCCCAACACTACCTGCTGGCTTTCCCCAGAGAGGAATGAAGGGAGCCATTCAAGAACAGTCCTGTCCAGACCCCCCAGGTCACGCAGCCGTCTCAACAGCAGCCCATGGTCCACAGTGTCAAAAGTGGCCAAGAGATCTAGCAGAATGAGAAATGTCGAATGTCCTGCATCCATCTCCCGGTGGAGATCATTGACCAAGGCCACCAACGCTATCCTGGTGCCATAGTCGGGGCGGAACCTAGATTGAAAAGGGTCCAGGAAACCAATGCTATCTAGATGTGCCTGGAGCTGGATCGCCACCGCCTGCTCAATAACCTTCCCTAAAAAGGGAAGGTTACAGATAGGCATGACATCACTATGCCAGAAAGGGGTGGGGCAGCCCCTTCACCATGGTGTCACAATGCTTTGCACGGGCTCGGGCCACTTCAGACAAGACAGGAAAGATGCACACTCAAGGCATCTATACATGCAAGGCATAGGCATTCTTTATGCTCCCCCCTTCCCTGCCCACCTTCCCTGCCCCCCTTCTGGCCTATTCCCTCCCTCACTGACTCAGCTTGTCCATATTCCCCAGCCCCTGCTGTCATGTGACCCCCCTCCCTACCAGTCACCCTGTCACATAGCACTAAGGCCCCTGGTCACCGGGCATCATGGCATCATGCCCATTGGAACATGGCCGGGCAGGGGACAGTAATAGCTCTGGAACCAGTACACCCTTATATCTATGGACCCTTTGACCCACAAACATGGGAGTGGGCATATTGGGCTTGACTCGGCGAGACATTTAAGATGAGGTATGACACATCTGGGTGGCTGGTGTAGTACCAGAGAAGATGATACATGGTCACAGACAGATGCGACACCCACATAAGGTGTTCCCTACTATCACACTTTGCGTAAAGAACACCTAAAAATGGATGGAGAAAGGAGATGCCCCTGACCTTTGCCAACCTTTGCCACTCCTTCTTCGGAATGTTGTGACTTCCTAACACTCCATAGGGGGTGTGGGCACATTAGAAGGGGAGTGAGAAAGTCCTGTCCCCTATAGTCCTGGTTTCTTCAGGTGATCCAGGCACCAGTTCAGTCCTTGCACTCCTCTAAGATTACTGACTGGGATGCCAGCTTTCATACTGTTGATGATGTGGATACCAAAGCTTCTAACCTATTGAGAGAACCAACTTATGTTGAACACCGAAGATACAAGCATTCACGAAATGGTAACAACATTTGTGTATTATTACAGGATTGTTCCTGGCTGAAATCATACCAATAAGAGAGATGAATGACTCTCCCATCATTACCCAGTCCCAGAGCTATCTAGTCCACATGCTCTTGCACTTTATAATTTATTGAAATTGATTAAGTGGAAAATTTCAGTCTCTCCATTAGTCATACATTAGTCAAGTGCATCTGAAGTACCTGCTATAGCAGAGTCATGGCAGAGGGTGAAATACGGGATCCCTAATCCATTGTAAATAGTAACAAAACAGAAAAAATGACTCTTTCTAGTCCCCAAATTTCCTAGAGACGCATTTGGACTAATCAGATTCTCAGAATTACCACAGAGGGACCCAAAACTAGCTGTACAAAAATAAACTACTAGAAAATCAGCCACCAAGGAGGCCAGTGTACTGTACCCAATATGAAATGTAGTGTATTTATTGTAATATCTTTATGTTTAAAACTTCCTATCAATGTCATTAACACATGGAACAAGACTCTACTGTGCCTCTTTCTGATGGTTTACTCCAAGGAGTAAATTTTCCTGTAATTGTAAAGTTGATTTTAATTTATACGATGTTGTGTAAAAATCATAATGGGAAAGCAGTCTAATGACTAAATTAATTCATAGGTTGACATGGCCAACTTGTTTAGTCCATGACTAAACAGAAGTAACAAGCCCAATAGGAAAGTTCACACTCCTTCTGAAGCATTCTTTGATGACTGACAACTGATTATCAGAGTAGGGCTAAATGAGCAGTCCAATATTTTTTTTTTGCAAGTAAAACTTGCGATTTTGGATACCAGGTGAAATCTTGGTCCCAGTAGGACTTCTTGGTGAGAAAATCATTTTGCTATCTATGTGCAAAATGGCCGCCACCCTTAACCAAAACCGAATGGCCATTTTGCGTATGTACAGTGAATATATAATTTCATTTAATTTTCTCGCTGAGAACTCAGCGAAATTAGCGAAACAGTTTCGGTTCTCAGTTTGTCCAGGACGAGATAGCTCTCAAATGTCCTAGTTTCAGCCCTAGTTCTGAGGTTCTATGTATCTGACAATTTTGCCAGTTTTAACAGATGCTCAACTCGCCTGATAAATCAGCACTGACTTTACTGAATTGGGATGTGTGTCCAGTTACCAGGAGAATGTTTTGGTATTTTTGAATTTACCGAATAATGCATGTTATAATGAATTATCATCATGGCTGTAGAACACTTAGATTCACTTGAAATCAAGCAGAAACAAATAGTGGATTTATTATTCATGGATATTATGTGCATTTTTTGATTGTCCTCCAAATAATATCCACAACTGAAGTGATTATTTGCATACCTGCTTACTTGAATATTTGAGTTATTACATTTATTTTGATATTTTCATTATTTCAGTATTTGTTACTTTGTTTCATTTGTTGCACATGAGCAATAGCACTAATAGTGTCAAAACAAAGTAAGTGAAGCATCAAAATGACTAAAATAACCAAACCAAAACACTGAAATAAAAGAAACAATCCATATCTGAAATGGGTATCCAGCAAAATGTTAACAAATAGTGGTTACAGATAGTATTTGCCTATAGCAGAATTGAGCACAGGCACAGTTATTCCAACCAATTTTATATCTTAAACTAGGGGTGTTAACGAGACATTAGAGCACGATAGCCCCCACCAGGTGGATGTCCATCTGCCCATTAATTAGGTGTTCGCCCCCATCAGATACAGGGCCACCATCCACCGGACACAAAGCCCCCACTCACAGAGTGGTCTCAGAGAATACGGAGCCCACCATGCGGGCAAATGCAAGCTAATGTGTGCCCACCTGTCCATATCCCGACAATTAGGTTGTGGGCAGTTCCTCTGCATGTAAAGGTTCACCAGCACCATAGAGCACGAGTGGAAATCCCTGAGCATCGGAGAAGTGACCACTTCCAGCCCTTCCAGCCCTTCCAGCCCTTCTCTCAACTCTCGCTGTCTATTTATTAGACTGGATACACAAAACTTTATTATTAGCAAGCATTTATATAGCACAAGCAATGTACCTGGTGATTTACAAATTAATTGAATAGACACGGTCCCTGCCCTAGGGCTTACAATCTGAGAGATGGGGGGAGGGGGAGACGAAGGAAGGGGAACAGAGGGAGAGATAAGGAGTGTAATATTCACGAAGATGTGAGATCCCAGGTGCATGTGATTGGCTTGGTTACATCAAGAATGATGGCTGGTTGGCCCATGTGGTGAGGATATGAGTAGCCAGACCTCAGGGAACAGATTGTACTGGATGAAGGGTATCAGCATGTGAGTGGGTGCTGCACAGACCAAAACCAGAGTGCAGCAGGGTAATGTCTCATTTGTTTTTTACCCGAATACTTAGATAACAAGCAAGTAGTGCATATTTGACAGTAGGCTTGTTTTGGAGAGGACTTGTTTCAGTACTAGGCCTATCTGAGTGGAGAAAGGGGTAAGATTTGTATATTGTGAGCTCTCTTACTCATAGAAGAATCCCTAGACAAAAATCTTAAGATTATGGTTCCACGACTTTTGTATTGGCATGGAGGGGCATGTTTGAGAACAGAAGGGAGTGATAGCTCTGTGCAGAGTACACCCTTGGCAACTTGGTGGAAATCTCTAGAATAACCTAAAAAAAAAAGAAAAAAAAAAAAGAGCATTACTGTTGTGTGATAGCTGTGGTCTGGTAGACCCTGGAACAACCAGATTAAGTATGTTCCAATTGGGGTAGGATGGGTGGTGGTTTGGTGGTTTACTCTAGGGGCATCTCCTGCTGGATCAGTCTCACCCCGTCTCCTTCACAGCACCCCCACCCCTTTCCCTCTCTGTGGGGGTTCTGTCCTTTTATTTGTAAGGTGTCTGTTACACGAGCATCCCTATCCACAACTCCTTCAGGTTGGAGTCTGGGACTTGCCTGGAGTTGCCGCGTAGCGAGCGTGTTGCTATCCTCCAAAGCTTGTCAAGACCCCGTGGGTTGCAGTCCTCTTTCAGCCACTCAATTCTCCATCTCAGGCACCCCTTTGAGAAGGGCATATCATACATCTGACTGAGGCCAGCCTTGGACCTTAATCTGGTGCCCTCTGATGATGTCACTTTTGTAGCAACCCTGTTGTTAGGCAAGTCCTCAGTCTGCACCCTCTGGCCAGTCTCTGCCCTTGCAGATCCGTCATCACATGCTGATTAACAACACCTAATGCATGCTTTCTTCTTTCAACTCTACAACAAGTCCAACGAAGGAGTGGGCACAACAGTGGGAATTGAAAGACAACAAAGATCTCTGCAGAAACTTGCTACCATGGAACGGAAACTCAAAGAATGTTTTAAAGGGAGGGATCATAGAATTCTACAGCTGGAAGGGACCCATACTCACTGTGTTTTCCATATTGGCTGAAAGAGGCGAGGTTGGAGGATCAGGCCCCTGCACTCAGCGCTTACTCCACCAAACAGCTGATTGGGGGGCCTGGAGGAGTGCACACACCCTGGCCCTGCTGAAAAGCTGATCGGGAGGGCCAGGGTACGCACACTCCTGCAGGCCCCCCAATCAACTGTTTTGGTGGGCCTGGAAGAGTATGCGCACCCTGGCCCTGCCGAACATGCAATGGGTGCCCAGAGATGTGCCCTCACCTGGTCCAAGAGTACGCACTAAATAGCTGATGGGGGGCACCAAGGTGTGCCCCCATCAGCTGTTTGGTGGGCACCCTTCAGCCGGATGAGGACACGCTTCTAGCCCCCCTATTAGCTGTTCCATTATAGCTCTTCCAGGAGGCCAGATCCTGCTGAGCAGCAGGCCCCGGGAGTTATGTCCCATGTGGGCAGCTCCTCAGGTCAACCTAGGGCATGGAGGGACCTGTGCCTGCAGCCCTCCCCACCAACCCAAGGAGTGGCAGCTACAGTGGTTTGCCATGGGACATCTCAGAGAGGTGTCTCACCTCCAGCACGTCTGTACTTTTTATGCCATATTCCAGACCAGACTAGCTAAGAATACAAACTTCCAATCTTTATACAACAAAAGTCACGTAGGGGGCAGTAGTTCTCAAACAATGTGCAACCATGTCCTCCCCCATCCACTTGTCTGCCATGGCTGAGGCCCCTCCCTGCAGCACACTCTTACTGCATCTCTTCCTATCTCTTTTCATGCTATCCTATTGCTTCCTTTCTCCCCACACTACCTTGTCCTTTGACTCTCTTTCCCACTTCCCACCCCATTATTTTGGAGTTTCCCTCCTGCTCAGTGAGTGTGTGAAGCTAGGTGTCCTCCTCACAATCCCCAGAACATCTTCCACGTCTTCCTGGGGAGCCCATTCCCCCAGTTTGAGAACCTAGGACATAAGGCACAATCAAACTTTGTTTCTCTGAGTCCAGGTTCAAGTTTCAGGCTCAACTTTTACCTATTTTGTTTGATTAATGTTTCTGAATTACAACCATTGTGCCTTATCCTGGATGATTCCATGTAAATGTGAAACTAATTAGTTTAAAAGAGTTTAGGGAGTGTCCTTATATTGACTTTAAGGAGAATTGCATGTGTGTATTACCATACAAATCAATCCAGTTGTTGTTGTGAACACATCTGACACTCTAGTCAATCAGGAATTTGGTTGAGTCTGACTGGATGCTACACTCAGCATGCACAGGCTAAGAAATGGAAGATATTGCAACATTCAGCATCAGTCGTAAAGATGCTTAACATGCCAGACACCAGTCAACAAAAGTAATGCATACATAATACATGTGCTGAGGAGCTTTATTAACAGTGTGTAGTGTGCAAATATATAAAAGCAGTGAGAATTTGTACTGGATTAAACTTAACTAATGGCATACTCAAAATTCAAGACAGCACAGTCAGACAAACAGAAGGAAAATTGCTAATATCCAAATAACAAAAGCCAACGAGATGCTAGTAATGTTACCAGACTAATCCCAATAAATATGTACAAACACCCAAGTAATAGTATAGTTGGGAGAACCACGCAGCTAAAGGAGACATAAAACGGATGTGCTGTGAGTGTAACTATATGGTGGTAAAACTGTAACAGTCCAATAATTGCATTTCATATAAATCAACCCTGTTGTGAATATAAGTAATGTCAACCAGTCAGAAAATCCATTGTCCTTTAACTGTAACCCCATTATGGTAATTTTAATATTAGTCTTGCTACTTCTTTCAGCAGAAGGTCCATTGTTAGCAAACAGAAACTAACAGTTCTTTGTTAAGGTTAATAAAGTGGTGTTGCTGCAGTTGGGCTACAAGGAAAGCAAAGCAAAGCAAGGACAACTATTGGGAAGCATTTCACTGACTTTCCGAAAGAATTTGGGTTAGACTGGATTTGCATCCCACTAACGTGAGTCTCAGGCGAGCAAAGTTCTGTTTATGGGCCATTAATGTGGGGAGCAAGTTGGAAGAGGGGAGGGAGGATTTTATTGTTCATTGAGAATTGTTCATCCAGGTCATTGAAACATCATCAATTGTCATACTTGGCTCAAAAAATGTTTTTCCTATGGGTGGGACCACAAGAATTTTTAGTATCATTCCATCAGTATTTAAATAATTGTGTTCCCAACATTACATTTGATTTAAAATTTGATTGCAGCACAATCCACTTTTTGGCTATTCGACTAGATTATAGGATGGGGAATGTATTTACCTCTACATATAGGAAGGATATGGATGTGAATTCATCCTTGCACTATATGAGCCATCATCCCCTGCATCTGAAAAATAATTTACCGTATAGTCATTTGATTCAGATTAGGAGGAATTGCAACAGTGAGGTCACTTTCATGCAACAGGCAAACAAGTGCATGCAGAATTTGAGGAAGAGAGGGTACCCAGATAAAATTCTCAGACACTCTTTTTTTCAGGCTTTGGGGCACCCAAGGGAATCCTTATTGCTCCCACAGAACAGACCATCGTGTGGCAGAGTGGTATGCCCGATCATATTTGCACCTGGGTCGGGTTTGACACGTAAGGCGGTTTTGAGACACTGGCATTTGGTTCAGGAGATCCCCGGATGTGAACTCAAACCCCTCTTTGCATACAAGAAAACTAAATCATTGAGGGATATGCTGGTGAGGGCTAAGCTCCCCAAAACAGTGCCAGTCACTTACATGCCCTCCACCATGCGTCCATATGGTCATTTCAAATGTGGCGATTGTACAGTATGTCCATATGTTCTCTCCATTAAAGAATTTGTCCATCCAAGTACTGGGGTCAAACATGCACTTAAGCATTTTTCTACTTGTAAAACCAAGTCTGTTGTTTATGTTATTTTGTGCCCTTGCGGTCTGATATATGTAGGGTATACATCACGACAGGTCAGGATCAGAATTCAAGAACATTGTGGGAACATTAGAAGAAAAGTCTTGAAAGAACCACTAGTGTCCCATTTTTTGGATTTTGAGCACAGAGCTGAGGACTTGAGGTTCCTGTGCATAGAGACAATACCAGGTGAAGCCCAGAATCATATACTTCTAAAAAGGAGGGAGGTCTATTGGATTTTTAGGCTAGGGACTCTATATCCACACAGTCTCAATGATAGCAATAACTGGTCAGTGTACCTTTAAGCTCATTCATCATGCTGGTTGGCATAAGGCATTTTCACCCCTTGATTGGGTCTGCAGCATTGTCTGCATTGTGTTTGCATGATCCCACAGCAGAGTTTACTCGGGGAGTAAACCTTTTTTCTCCTTCCTGCTTAAAATAAGTTAAAATCATCCAACACAGCAGTCGCATCAGCAAGTTGTGCTGGGTCAGGAAGGCTCATGGCCTCACTATCTGAATCTGGTTTTCAAATGTATGGAAGTTCATATAATATTGGCAGTTTATTTGTGTTTGGTGGTGAGTTGTGAATCATTTTCTTACATTTTGAGGGGGATTTTCCTGTTGATTTAAGAGGAGGTTATACTAAGCTGTTGCCATATGCTATAAACAATTTTGCTAAGACAAAATCCCCCCTTCTTTCTTCTTTTTTGATTATGTGTGTGTGTCACACACTTTTGATTTTGTTAAAGATGCCAGAATGTCTTAATGAAACAAGGGGTGGCGCGCTAGCAATAGCGAGCAGCTCAAGTTAGCAAGATCAGGTACTAGTGTGGCCACAGCTGCTAGCTATTACTCCCTAATTTAGGTATGAGCGTGTTGGAGTTTATTTATTTATTTATTTATTTATTTCGTAGATTTTTATACCGACCCATCCTGCAAAGCAGCTCGGGGCGGTTAACAACAATAAAAATAGTTTAAAACATTTAAAATACAATATAAAATTTATGCGGCAGCATTCTAGCAGAGTGATCCTCGCCCTCACCCTGTGCCTTGATTTTACAGGCAGTAACCAACCACTGAAGCTGCCAGCTATTTTCCCTATATAAGTTTCCAGGTTCAGTTTACACCACGTGTATGTACATGAGATAAGGGCAGATTACCTGTGTTGGCGCTTTTGCATCTATACCTTTTGGACAAGAATTTGAATCTCTAAGAGCGTTCACTGAGGAAGGGGCAGGATCCCCGAAACGCGTTTGAACTGGACATTGATGACATAACATTATATGAACTGTTTGCAAATGGTGATACATTCATGTCTGCATCTATCATGTTTGAACATAATACGGACTGAGTGTATATGTGCTACATTTATGTTTGTACCATCAGCCATACTGTTATGTTTTGCCTGCAGTTTGTGATCTCTAGAGGTTTCTTGTTTTGAATGAATATATATATGTTTGAACATAATACGGACTGAGTGATACATTTATGTTTGTACCATCAGCCATAGTGTTATGCTTTGCCTGCAGCTTGTGATCTCCAGAGGTATCTTGTTTTGAATATATATGTATTAACACGCGTATCTACACTTATTGTCTTTGCATTGTGTATATTCTGACTGGCCATTCCTTCGGGGCTGGCCAGATCAGTTCACTTCCATCCATTTCTACAGTGCAGCCTTTCCTAGCAGTTCAGGCTGTACTATCGTCCCCTGACCAGAATAGAGAGACTGATTATGTAATGCTAACAGAGATTAAACAGGCTACTAAAACTGGGAACATAATAATAATGGGTGATTTCAACTACCCCAATATTGACTGGGTGAATGTCTCCTCGGGGCAGGATGTGGAGGTAAAATTTCTGGATGCCATAAATGACTGCTTTTTAGAACAATTGGTTCCGGAACCAATGACAGGAGGAGCTACTTTAGATCTAGTCCTAAGTGGCACCCAGGAACTAGTGCAAGGAGTAACTGTGGCCGAGCCACTAGGCAATAGTGATCATAATATAATCCAATCTGACATAGTTGCTGGAGGGAGAAAGTTAATTAAAAGTACAGCACTGGCTTTTAACTTTAAAAAGGGAGACCATTCCAAAATGAGGAATCTAGTTAGAAAGACACTAAAAGGCACAGTTGAAAGGACTACATGTTTGCAAGAGGCATGGAGGCTGTTGAAAAGCACCATCTTGGAAACCCAGATTACATTTTTATTTATTTATTTATTTATTTATTTAAAACTGATATCCCACCACTCCTGCCCAAAGGCAGCTCGGGGCGGCGAACAACCCACAAAAAATTGAACAATAAAAAAAAAAACATTTAAAAACAAATCATAAAACTCACCCTCCTTCCCAAACCCTACCCCCGCTACCCCTACCCCTCACCAAAAGCCTGGTGGAACAGCCAGGTCTTACACAAATGTCGAAATGACAGGAGGGTTGGGGCCAACCGAGCCTCCTCTGGGAGTGAATTACACAGCACGGGGGCAGCCAGCAAAAAAGATTTCACATCAGTGGCCACCCATCTCATCCAGGGAACCTCCAAAAAGGCCACCACGGATGATCTCAAGGGTTGAACGGGCACATGGGGAGCGAGGTGATCCCACAGATAGGCAGGGCCCAGGCCGTGAAGGGCTTTGAAGGTTAAAACCAGCACCTTGAACCTAGCCCAGTGCTTTATAGGCAGTCAGTGCAGAGCCTGGAGCACAGGTGTCATGTGCTCCCTGCAGCCTGCCCCAGTAAGGAGACGGGCTGTGGCATTCTGCACCAGCTGCAGCCTCCAGACCAGCTTCTCAGGCAGCTCCACTTACAGTACGTTGCAGTAATCCAGCCTCGAGGTGATGAAGGCATGGATGACAGTGGCAAGTTCAGAGTCTGAGAGATACGTCCAAAGCCACCAGACAAGTTGTAACTGATGAAATGCACTCCCCGCCACAGCCACAACCTGAGATTCCAGGCTGAGCCATGAATCGAGGAGCACACCCAGACTCCGTACCTGTGAGACCATGGAAGGGCGAGACCATGATGGAACATGATCCCACAAGTTAAAAAAGGTAGCAGGAGAACTAAACGTCTACCACTGTGGCTAAATGGAGATGCAAAGGAGGCTATTAGAGCCAAAAAGGCATCCTTTAAGAAATGGAAAGGTAGTCCCAATGAGGGAAATACAAAGGAGCATAAACACTGGCAATGTAACTGTAAGGTGCTAATAAGGCAGGCCAAGAAGAATTTGAAAGGAGACTTGCTAAAGAGACAAAACCAAATAATAAAACCTTATTCAAGTATATCAGAGGCAAGAAGCCTGCTAGGGAGTCGGTTGGGCCATTAAATGACCAGGGAGTAAAATGGGCACTCAAGGAGGACAAGGACACTGCAGAGAAGCAAAACGAGTTCTTTGCTTCGGTCTTCACTGCGGAGGATGTTGCGGAGATACCCACGCCAGAACCCTACTTTGAAGGTGATGAATTGGATGAACTGTCACAAATCAGTGTGACCCTGGAGGAGGTTCTAGAGCAAATTGACAAGTTTAGTACAAACAAATCACCAGGGCCAGATGGTATTCACCCCAGAGTTCTGAAGGAACTCAAATGTGAAATTGCAAACCTACTAGTAGTCATATGTAACCTAACGTTGGCATCTGGCACAGTACCCGAGGACTGGAGGGTAGCAAATGTAACCCCAATATTTAAAAAGGGATCCAGAGGTGATCCTGGAAACTACAGACTGGTAAGCTCGACATCTGTGCCAGGCAAAATGGTGGAAACTATCATTAAGAACAGAATCTCTGAGCATATTGATAAACATGGCTTAATGGCAAAGAGTCAGCATGGATTTAGCAAAGGGAAGTCATGCCTCACTAATCACTTGGAATTATTTGAGGGCGTAAACAAACATGTGGACAGGGGAGACAATGGAGGGATGTAAAAAGTGGTGTGCCCCAAGGATCTGTACTGGGACCAGTTCTTTTCAATGTATTCATTAATGATCTGGAAAAGGGTGTTAAGAGTGAGGTGATCAAATTTGCAGATGACACCAAG